>BLFP01002548.1:123140-151110 GCA_014634505.1 Montipora efflorescens
CCCCCCCCCCCCCCCCCCCCTTGCCTACGAATACTTTTAAGAAAAGACTTCAAGCTATTTATTTGTAAGAATTTTTAATGTATAACGCACTTGCTTATTGTTTCCTACGAAATTCATGTTTGTTGAAGATCTGAAGTGCAATCTGTCTACTTTTTTGCCTTTTACCTTATTTCATCTCTTTCAGTTTTCCAATCTCTGATTATCTTAGTAGTTCGTTAGTTAGAATAGATCCATTCTAGGTCTTGTTACCGAGGAGGTCTTGCCCAAGTTCGTTTAGACGAATAATGCGTCTCTAGTATAAAAACGGACAATGATTCGGGTTTCTTCGATTATACAGAGCCTGGTATAGGGGGTTAAGATCACATTTTACATAAACTAAATCGGGATTTTCGTGTTTCAGGTGCCAAAAAACCACATTTTCCCTAGGAACGGACAAACATTTGGCTATTTCACGGAGGTGAGGACAGCTTAATAACTGAGGCCTTAGACTTACTTCTTATGGTCACAAAACAGTCCTAAATGACGTTCTTATGATGCGTCCCGATCGTGTTCTCGGAACCATAAAAAGAAAATTCATTGCTCTGTTTTTCCCTCCAACTTCTTGACTCGATTCTTAGGCACCAACATTTTCATCCTGCTCTTTGAGCACTTGAACCTTTTGATGGGTTTCTTTATGCAAAACATAGAAATTGAGTGTGATGGTCATCTGACATGTGACTTCCAAGGCAGCGTTTACAAGAACGCGGTTTTATATCGACACGGTTTCATGACTTCGAAACCGCGTCAAAATCGATGCGGTTTGGAACTGTTTACACGGAACCGTTTTCGCCAGAAAATCCAAGTCGTGATGGTATAAGCGAGTGCTGCAGTACGTGCTACATTCACTATTTTGAATTGAACAATGCAAATTTCGCGCCAAAATAGTAACCATGTTCAAATCGATGCGGTTTCACTGTTTACGCGACAGATGAAACCGCATCGTTTTAAAAACGCTCCACTTTTGGCAGCGGTTTCAAATCGATGCGGTTTTGATAACAGTCTCGGTCGGTTTCGTGTAAACGGAAAGTGTAACCGCACCGAAATCGATGGGGTTAAAATGAAACTGCGTTCGTGTAAACACTACCCAAGACTTCCGAACCCTCCGCCATCTTGAAACTGTTCCCACAAGACCCTGGGGACTGTGGGGGAAGGTTCATCCCCAGATTCTTTGACCTTTGATCGGAAGTCAGGGTTGATAAGGATTCAGTCAGTACGGCAGCCACTAGCTGTGTCCGGAAATGGGGTAGATAGCTCTTCATTTTTTATGGTAGCAGATAATTCTTTTTCACGGACATAAGAGGCAAATTCACAATTCTCAAAACAAAAAAGGCTTCAATCCATTTCACATTAATTAAAAAAAATCACGATTCACGATGCAAGAAAAAAGAAATGAACGTTTCACGAGAAATAAAAGGGTCCGCTTACGGCTCACGAAAATACCCTATACTCCCCTCTACACATGACATTTGTAAGAGTCTCAGGTTGCATAAGGCACTTTTAAGAGTGTCACGTTACACACACATTCTACAAGGTTCTAATATGGCACGAGGCGTTCTTACACACACCCATTCTCTAACTAATGCGTTTAAAAGCACTCTTACACACGGCGTTTGAAAGCAGTGTTACAAACGGCGATTGTAAGCAGTCTTTCACACGGCCTTTGTAAGCAGTGTTAAGGTGGCTCCCTAGAGTATTTGCGAATACCCTTACTACAGGGCACGAGTTACAAACAGAAACCTGGTTAATTTCTCTTAAAGGTTTCCCTGTAGAGATTTACCAGTATGGGTACCAATATAATATGGCTTATTTTTTTGGGGTCAATTTTTGGATTATTGCCGTTACCATGGCAACATCACATATTATGACAGGCAGATATATTCTAATTTTTGTCCTTAATTCTTAATATTTATTCTTTTCTGCGGTGAGTTTTTTTTTTTATTCTTTGCCACATTATGGAAATTATATTTCCTAGTATTGTGAGGTGGTAAAAAGTCAAGGTTGTTTAGACGGATTTGCCAATATTTGTCTCTTTTCTTAATACATTCGATCAGCTCTGACAGATTTTAACAAATTTTGGGTATTTGATTGAAACTGTATGTAGTTACAACTGAGCCAATTTTTAAAAAAAGTTTACCGAAGGGAACGCGAAAAAATTAGCAGTTAATTTTACCGATTTGGTCATGTTGACGTTCCAAAAATCAGAAAAACAAGCGCGATTCAGGCTTCACGCGCTATACTAGTGCCCAGCCTGCGCGCGGCCCTAAAACTCCAGGGAGCCTCCTTAAACACGGCGTTTGTAAGCAGTCTTACAGACGGCATTTGTAACTATTCCGAGCAAATCAGTAATTACAGTAAAGCGCTGCAAGTTCATTTGAGATCAATTAATTCAACAGTTACAACTAAGTAGTGTTAGAATTTGATTCCTTATAACTTCCTAACCTTAAGATTGTTATTTTGACAAAATAAAAGTATTTTCGTTAACTTAATCCATTTCAATTGTCGAATGATGTTTGTTAGTTAGGTGCATACATAAGAAACAGGAGTTACATAGGGTGTTGTCTGTTTCTAGAATTATATAAGGCGTTTTATGTTTAAGTTTAAATCTGTTTTTACATAGGGCTTCGTTTATTAGAACCTTTCTTATAAAAACGTTAAGGCTGAGATTAACCAGAATTTTAACAACGTCCTAAGAACGTACCCAGTATGAGAGTCAGTTAAGAACGACGGTCTCTATTATGCTTATTTTTTGTGTGATTAGTATAAATAAACGTAGAGTAAATGTATAGCTGTATTCGCACAGGAAAATAAACCCAAATACTTAGGGACACACTACGGGAAACATTCCTGGTCACGTCCGCATTGGAGAGCTTAAGCACGCGCGTTTTTGAGATGCGGACGGCGACCGGAAGTGAGTAGTTTTCCCTTTTATTAAACTTGTCTTCACACAACCACCTTTACATTGCTAAGTATCTTTTGTTCATTAGAGATGATTAGTATAAAAATCTGTGAGACACCACTGCCCTGGCACGCGAAATGTTCTCTTCCGGTTGCCGTCCGCGTCTCAAAAACGTGCGTGCTTAAGCTCCCTATTGAAATCCTATACCACGTACGTAACTGTAAAACACAGTAAGAACCTTTTCAGGCTCAAATCGTCGTCAATAAATAAATAAATTAATTAATTAATAGATAAATAATTAAATAAATAATTAAAACCACACGGGATGTTGGGAGAACTCGAGAAAAGCCTGTAATTCACGACCCGAAGGCGATTTACAAGCTTTTCGAGAGTTCTCCCCACATCCCAAGAGGTTTTATCATGTTATAAAGCTCAGGAAACTGTCATCTATTGCTTTTATGACATAACTAGATAGAAAAAAAAACAGGGAAATATCAACACGTTTGGTTTTTTTCAAACTTGATCAAAATCTTTATTCTCTCCAAAGGTGAAGTTTTTTTTTGCTAATTAAACCTACTGTTATGTGGCGTTCTGGTAATCGTCGTCGTTCATGATTAAGGTCCGTAATAAGAAGCAAACAGGAGTCAAATAAAAGGCTGCCGTCATCACGGTAATGTGCCAAGCTTCCAAACAACGCGCGTTGATGGTACCCCAGTTGATGCCGATAATATTAGAATTATCCCTCACCATTTTGTGGTTAGTTTGTTAAACGTACTCTGGCAAAGCATAGTTTTCCTTTTTGCGAAAAAAAATAAAAAAAAGAAAACCTCTTGATGCCATTTCAAACGTGCACCGGAGTGAGGTTTGGTCTGCCCATGTATTCATGATCACTGTCAATGCTCGGCATAAAGAAAAATGCGTCAGTTCGGAGTTCCCTCTGCTCGGGAGCCTTTGATTTCAAGCTATCAATCCCACCGACATGTCAATCATATGTCATGTGACACCTGGCAGGGGTCATTAGCATACTTTTCTTCCACTGAGTTTCGAGTTGTATTCGAACGATACCCTCAGCTATAAAAGGGATTTGCATGGCTTTCATCAAGGTTTATGCAGCAATGATACATAATCACAAATAATAATTTTAAAAAAAATGTAAGGAATACGCCATAACAGTTTAAAACGCAACCTCAGAATTCGACAGACCGTTACGTTACATAACAAAACAGGAACAAAGGATTAAGAAAAAGGAGTGACGGTCGAAATTCGTAATAAATACAAAGAATAGTACTGAGAATACACAACAATAGTACTTATGGTGTTAAGAGCCTCTTCTCTTAAGAAGGATTATTTAATTAAACATTTTTAACTAATCACCGAGTTATAGCGACAATAGTGGCTTTCCTGTTGCTATGGTGAGCCGCCACTTCAAGCAAGTTTCAAGCGTACGCCAATTTCAGGCTTAATAGAACGCTGCTACCTTAATAGCAAAACAAGAAGACACACAAAATCACAATTTTTTATTGAAGGGTGTTCAGTGGTACTTTCAGTGGTTGGACACATTGCAGTTTATATAATCAGAGCCCCGGTGCTACAGATAATTTCAATGGCTGTAAGCAAGAGACAGTTAAGATATCCCTCTTGATAGCCTGCAAGTTTCTCTTTGCTTCAATTTGACTTTATTTTAGATTATAAATAAGTAATTTTATCAATCCTTGGATGTATGGCAATCTGAGGTTTCCAATCGTCTAAGGAAAGATGCTGTGTGTAGAGCATTGGCAGAGAAAGGAGAGTTTTTGTTTGTTGACGGCCACGGTCTCGCTGTTGTGGAATATTTTCTTGACCAGGACAAATTCGGCTCGGCTCAAGCCTAATTCTAGCAATGTTTTATATAAGCAAGAGTGCATATAAGTGACTATATAACCCAGATTCTAGATAAGTAAGTTAGAATTACTGTTATTTCACCAATAGACCATTTGCGAATTCTCACAGCTGGACTGGATCTAGCATGAAACGGAGGCTAACGCGGGCAAATTAATTTGCATTTGAAAAGATTTGCCCGCATTAGCCTCCATTTCGTGCTAGATCCATTCTAGCCGCGACAATTTGAAAATGGTCTTTTATGTATTTGTTTCTTTTACCCTGTAACAACAACAAAAATGTTCATAAAACGATCTAACCTCTATTTCTCCTGAATGTTTAGATGAAATTCACTGTTCTGCTGTGTGTTTTGCTCTTGGCTGGAGTTGTCAGCGGTGGACCTGTTGAGAAGTTGAAGGACCCCGGGATGAAGTTATTTCCTCGGTTACGTGTTAAGCGGTCTTACCAAGCGAGTAACATCCTCTGTTGCCAATTGCAACGAAAATATTGCTGTGAGAATCCAGGAAACTTATTGCTGTGATTGACAATTAATCGAAACTAGACTAAACGCTGGACAAAATAAAGAAATTGTAACAACGCTTTTATAAGATTTGTTTCGTTTATTTGGGGTAACGAGTTTCCTGGGCAAGCGTAAGATTACCATTTCATAACCTCTCACCTTAAGACTTTAAAATCATTTGTCCATTATTTTTTTTCATTCAGTGATGTTTGTAATTTATCAGCTTGTTCTAATGAAAACGAGTCACGTGAAGTAAGGTGTTCCAGGAAGGGTGTCGAACCCTTGTCTTGGGTCTTCAATCTTTCCAATTCATTAATGCCCTGTAGACCGAGTTGTTGTTTGTCTGGGCATCGAATGGAGAGAAGAATGAAAGTATATATGTCACTGAACTCTCCCGCATTATCCGGGAGTGTCCCGGTTACTGAACGAATCTTCCGGTCTCCCGTACGGGCCACCAAATCTCCTGGATAAAGGGGACTTTGGACTTTTGGCTCTATAGGAAGCTAATATTTTAGTCCTAAATTTTTCCATGCGAGAAATTTTGGTTATGACAGCGTACGGCAGTCCGCAGGCCCATACAGACTGTCGGGGTAGAGATGGTGACGAAAGACGGCCTTTGGGGCCAGGGGTATTCTGGAAAGTTTCGTTGGCGTGAAATCGCATCGCCAGCGTTGCATTTGGCAAGCCCCGTTTTTCTGGAGGGGAAATCACATTGACTGCGGTCGCTTTTTATGCTTAGTCAAAGCCATTTTAGCTAAACGATCGATTTGAGTTTAAAGAAATTGTGGTGCTGAGTCAGTGGGGAAGCAGTACACCAAAATTTTTGATTTTATCAACGGAGTTGATAATGTAAATTGACCACCGTACAGGGATTATAAAAGCTGACTTTTCGAGCGTTAGCCCTTCGTCAGAGCGAATCAGATTCGCTCTGGCGAAGGGCTAACGCTCGAAACGTCAGCTTCTATAATCCCTGTACGGTGGTCAATTTACATTGTCAACTCCGTTTATAAAACCAAAAATTTTTGCCTTTGAAAAGGTCTGATATCTTCGTCCACAGCCTACGAACAAGAGTCGACGTCTAACTTCATTACCTCTCGGGTATTTTGTTAATTTAAACCGGTAAGAAGCAGCTTTTGGGTGCTCCGAGCAGCGAAATGGATCGGCTGTCTGCTAAGGTACGGATTACGGTGTACGGGTCAGCGAGAGGAAAGGTCGAACGTGTTGCTTGTCAAGGTTGTATAAATGGCGCTGTCTTTGGACGTTGCTGTGTAACGAAAGGCCGTTTTGCCGCAAAGAGTCCTTAAGTGAAGAAGCATTTCCTCGGTGAATATAGGAAGAGACTTTAAGAACACTGTCAAGCCATCTTAGGATTTTATCCGCTTGGCAAAGCAACGATTCTGTGTGAAATGAGTGATTGATGACTTAACTGGAACCAGTTTCACTACGTACCTTAAGGACCTTTTTATTACAAGGGTTATCACTACAGCACTGTATCACATAACAGCAATGTTATGGTACCATATGAAACACCAATTATTGCTCAAAAAATGTGCCCACTATTGTGACGAAATAGGTTACCATGGCAACATTAAAACTCAATATTTCATCTTTACTTTCTTATATCTCAAAAATGAACTCGGTGACCTCCATTTGTTATTTAAGCAAAAGGCGACATTTTCCTGGGCTTTATAACGTGATAAAACCGGGCGGGATGTTGGGAGAACTCGAGAAAAGCTTGTACTTCACGATCCTAAGGCGAGTGATTTACAGGCTTTTCGAGAGTTCTCCCCACATCCCAAGAGGTTTTATCATGTTATAAAGCTCAGGAAACTGTCATCTATTGCTTTTATGACATAACTAGTTCGAAAAAAAAACAGGGAAATATCAACACATTTGGTTTTTTTCAAACTTGATCAAAATCTTTACTCTCTCCAAAGTTGACATATATCAAAACCAACCAATCAGAAATCACGATCTCATCGAAATAAACTACGCTTCACGTCCGCTGAATCGCGCCGAAAAGTCATATATTCCTGAATGAAAATAAAAATCCGAGAAACTTTGCCTAAAATATATCATTTTTTACCAAAGGGATTCTTTAAATAGAGTAAAAACAACTGGCGAAAGGTCAATCGTAAATATTTACTGGTGACAAGCAATGTTATAGACAATGCGAATGGAACATGAAGTAAACAAGTGGCTTCAAGTGGTGACCGTTGCAGACATTGTTGTAGAGTTTATAACTGGATTTGGTTGACACTGAAATTGGCTGCTTGCTGAGTTCTGGACTCCCTCATCATCTCTTAGGGCCACTGATAATACGTCGCTGCATCTTCAGAGCTGCTGCACTGATGGCTGGTGATGGTAGCCTTGCAGGCTTCCTTCGCATCGTCATAATTTCCCCGTCTTTCAATCCAGCGTCAGACCAGAGAGTTATGACTGTAGTTTGTGTATGTACGATATACGTCGGCTTTTTCGCTAATTTCTCTCATCATTATATCTTACGTATAACTACAGAAACAGCTTACGTTTTGGCCTGAACGTTTTTTTCCACTTCCTTCTGTGTTGTCTATGACATTTATATTCTAGCTCTTTAAAGGCCAACATTACACCAAAGTTCGGTAAATCTTCGCCCGCCATTATGGAAACGAAACTTGATGTTGGGTCACCGATCCACCCGGGAGTTTATAGCCTGATAAAACATAGGCTTGGAAAGTGGATTGACCAATCAGATGATGTATACTATGTACAGTTATGTCATAATGTAAAATAGTAATTAGCAATCTGAGATAGAACTATCAGAAAAGTGCTAAAAAATTCTTGGGAGCCAATTCAGAGCTACCTTCATTTTTTGAAAAATTAACAGTACCCCTAGTTGTCTGGATTGTGTCAATATCCGACTTCCAACGAAGATTTTATAAATTTTGTCCTCAGCAATTCGCTACGTATCAATTCGGAAAATCTTTTGTTTTAGTAACGAAAGAGCCTTTAAGGTGATAACAAAAGAAATGACTATAAAAGGAGTGATAAGGTGTGCTATTTTCTAACAAAATTCAAACCCAAAGTTTGGTATGCCTTTCTTATCTCAAATTGGTACAGACCTCCTAACTCCCCTATGGAGCTGTTTGAGAAGTTTGAAATCTTATTAGAAAAGATTGAGGATGAAAACATTGAGTCAAATATTATAGGGGACCTAAATTGCGATTTGTTAGCTCTCAATGTAAACAATGAGACTAAACATCTTAACGAGCTCTGTGAGTCGTACTCACACCCAATTAATCAATGAACCCACACGCATTAGATCAAATTCTGAATCATTAATAGACTTATTCCTTACTAATTGTTAGTTTTGAAACGCCTACCTTCCCTTTCTTATTTTTCTCACGAATTTTCCAGTGAGTATAAATAGTGTCTTAAAAAGAAAACGTTCTTCGATAATACAACTTCCTTGGGAATTTGCAGTTTCATGCTCATCGATAGCTAATACATGTTCCGCGAGAGAGTTTAGAAAACTGTAGAGCACACGTTTTTGGACAACGCCTTAGTTTTATTCACGTACTAATTATTATAAATTGCGCACTCTTCAGATATATTCAGCTGTTATTGTTCAGCGATCGTAGAATCTGCTACTTGCTATCTATCAATGGATATCCTATCAAGCTATCTTTTGGTGTGAGTAGTCGACCGAAGTAAGTTCTTTTACTTATTTCTTTGATCGTGAGCGGGCGGTATTCTGAGAATCCTGCAATCTGATTGGTTCCGGGAACGGGTAGTATTTTCCTATCTCCTGACCATGGTCATAGTAACCAACTACGCTAAGCGCAGAGTGAAGTTGCGAATTGAAAGAGCAAAGTTTATTACCCAACAATGTGTAAAATAAAAACATGACTTTTCCAGTTTTTATTAATAGTTTCTGCTACCTTCTAAAAATAGAATTTAGAAATAAATAAAAATGTTATTCACCGGCCTTGGTCGGTCCGTATTGGGAAAAACTGTGCCCTCCGTCTCGAGTACTCGAGACCTCGGGCACAGTTTTTCCCAATACGGACCTCCCGGCCGGTGAATAACATATATATCTTTTCGTACTTGATAGTTTAGTATTGCATGATTATGGACGATTTTTAGAGTTTAGTGTTGGAATGAATTGCACTAGATGTGAGATTGTCGAGAAGTTTGTTACATTCCAAATGATTCTTAATGATTTACTGCGCATTATGTTCATTTTAGTCTTGGTTTAGTAATTGTTGTGCTATTGCTGTTGCTAGTTATAAGTTACAATTTATTAAGGTTCCATTGACATTGAGTTATCACCAAGTTATGTTTACGTCGCATGCCGAATTACTAGATTAGTTTAATAGTCTTTAAATCAATTGTATGCCGAATTATCGTTTTTCAATTCGAACCCACAGCCATAGCCACATCCACATCCACATCTACATCTACCGCTATCATAACCATTACTCATCGCTACAAATCTTCTTGTACCGCTACTACTGTTTCATCGTAAAGTTTTCGTCAATTCTACAAGCCGTCGTTACTCTGTAACCCAAGGAACTGAGGTTCTTGAACTTTGATTAAATCTGGTGTATGTATTGCCTATCTGTGGAGTTCGATTTGTCTATTGCCTCACACTAAGTCAGCTATCCCTGTAATTGTTGAAGATCACCGGAGTATTTCGCAACCTCTAAAACTCTTAGCAATTACATTATGAGCCAGACAAATTGGATCTTTCAGGGGTTTCCCTTTTAAAAGTCAGTGACCATAGCCTAATTATGTTGCTCGCAAATTATGTCGCTAATTATGTTGCTTGCTTCCGCGAGTCATTAATGCTAGACAATACAAGTATTTTTTATGTTTGAAAAATTTCAATGCGACATAGAACTAGCACCTTGGGCCATGATTGAGCAACTTTGCGACCCTATAGAAGCTTAGGAATCTTGGAAACATCTATTCCTGACAATAGCAAATTTTGTTGTATTAGAGAGGTAACGACTAATGAGGGAAAGAGATCGAATATAACGTATCGCAATTACTACCAAAGACCAAACCAAATGGACAGAGTATGAAAAAAAAACAAAAAAAAATCAAGAACCATATTATACACTCTATCATGGCTTGCAAGAAGGATTTCTTTCGCTCCTACGTTGAGAATAATACTGGTTAAGTTAAAGCCACCTGGAAAGGAATCAACTCGTTGTTATCAAGAAAGAAAAACAAAACCAAAGTTACGAAATTGGTTATTGATGACAGAGACATCAGTGCACCCTACGAGGTCTGTAATGCTCTAAATAGTTATTTTTTACGGAAATTGGTCCAACCCTGGCCTCAACGATTAATCCCCCTCGAGTCAGTTTTCGAGATCTTATTAAACCTTCTCATAGGAACTTTGAGGCGAAACTAATAACTTTAAATGAGATAACTAAACTTGTAGCCAATTTATCTACAAACAAAGCTGATGGCCTTGATGGCATATCAGCCCGTCTTGTCAAGGCTTCTTTTCATTTTACAGCGGCCTGTCTGACGCATGTTTTCAAGTCGGTCATTTATACTGGTCAGTATTCCCAGTGATTGCCCAGTGATTGGAAAAGCGCTAGGGTCACTCTAATCTTCAAGGCTGACTCGAAGGTAGACCCAGCTAATTATAGGCCCATATCAGTTCTTTCAGGCATTGCTTATCTCTTTGAAAAAGCGATTTTCAATCGGGTGTACAAATACTTGGACGAAAATAACTTACTCTCTAAATTTCAATCTGGGTTTAGACCGTTACACTCCACCTGAACAGCTCTTATTGATATGGCTGATAATTGGTATTTCAACAATGACAATGGTTTAACAAATGCATTCCTGTTTATTGATCTAAAAAGAGCATTTGACACCATCGACCATAAATTCGTATTTCAAAGCTAGAGCTGTATGGTTTCAGAGACACTACTCTAAACCTTTTAAGAAACTATATATCTGATAGAACACAGGTTACTGTATTGGACAACATCCATTCAGAAATTAACTACATTCGATGTAGGGTCCCCCAGGGCTCAATACTTGGACCCTCATTATTCTTATTATATATCAACGCCTTGCCTAAATGTAACCTTTCATCTGATGTAAGAATGTATGCTGACGATACCGCTAAACTTACTTATGCATTAAAAGATCCTGATGAGTTGTGACTTAGGCAACCTCAAACAATGGCTTGATTCTAATCGCGCAAGTCTTAACGTTGTCAAAACTAAATGCTTAGCTTGTTCATTGGGATTCGGCACAAAATCTCGCTACTACCTAGTAACACAGATATTTGGCTTGATGGCCATCCAATAGAAAGAGTTGACTCTTATAAATGTCTTGGTATACAGGTGGATGAAACGTGGTCTTGGTCCCCGCTTCTCGGAGGTTAACCAGAAGGTTTTAAAAGTGCTTGCAGCTCTAAGAAAGTCACGGGCGGGGATAACAAGGTACTGTAGGTGGAAATTTGGTCACCAACCGTAGTCGGTCGGCGAGAATTAAATGTTTTCATTTTTGTTATTTTTATTTATTTATTATTTTTTTAACGCTTGAAATTTGTCCTTGTCATCGTTTGAGGCAAATACCAATTCAAGACAATCAATGCAAAAAGAAACTCACTACAGTATGTACAACTGCATGATGCAAATATTACCTTGGTCAAGAATGTCAAGTCCACATCTACAGAATGAATGGGGGCAAATTATACAGAGAAGCAGTCAAACTGGTCTTAAATCAAACAGGGTCTCAATAGAATCAGATGTGGGTCGTCAACTCAGTCAACTCTCCAATATGAAGCATACGCACCTAAGTCCAAAGGGTCATGTGAGCGAAAAAGGCAACTTTAGTGCACGATACTTAAGGCATACAGGCTCATAACTATCAAAGAATTTTTTTTTTGTTTCATGTGCTTCTTATTCCTCGAACTATAAGAAGAAGAAGAAGAAGAAGAAGAAACTTTATTTGCACTTTATTCTTATCTTACTAATAATTACAGTACAATGGTATAGACTAAACAATTTTAGAGTACTGCCTGCCTGGAATAACCATAGGGGCTAGTGGAGCCAGGCAGAAGAAGACCTTTTTCTGAAGAAGAGAGAGTTCACATGCACAGAGATTAAATCATAGTTTGTGCATGGAGATGGTTATGAAAATGGACAAATTCCTTTGTTTCATGTGTTTGTCCGTAGTTTTGGCCTTGACTCTGCACAAAACACGCCTTTTTCGAGAAGATAACCAATCAGATCCTTCGATTAAGTTATGCGCAACTAATTTGCGAACCCGTGCGAAGCGAAAACAAAAGATTGTGCAGGGTCACGGTCAATTCAACATCGATTGCAACATTGTTCTCGCTTTTGAAAGTTCCAAGGTTTCATAACGAGTCCCTCGATTAACTATGATTGAATTAAACTACAATACTCGTCACATTTGTTGGAACACCCACACCCGTTTCCCCCTTCCTCCAATGTTGATTTCCGCAACTACTAGTAGTCTCCCAAAAAATTCTCACACAACATTGAATTGGGGAAAGGGGGATGTGGTATAAACTACGATCTTGTAACACGATGATTCTGACCATTCGCTAAGTGTTCCAACTAAATATGTCTAGTGTTGTAGGTATTGGAGAGGCTGAACATTTACGCACGCATGCGCTGGCAGAATGTTTGAAGACGAGACGAGAAAAATATGTAGTACGTCCAGACGTGGCGCTGGAGCGTCGTACCAAACGAGTCATCCCGGGATTTCGGCCCGTGCGATCGCTTTTGGACGCAGTTGGCCCTTCGCTGCTTTCTGCTACCGACCTCGCCTCCCGGTACGGCATTGAGGGAGGGATATGTCGGCCCCTAAACCATATGAGACAAATCCCACGCCTACTCACAGCTCCAAACCGCCCTTGTCATTACAATTTAATGTAAGAGTTCGATGGCTTATATATTCAAGAGAAAATTCATTTTATCTGTCATATGGTAAGCACTGGAGTCGCAGATTACAAAGTGCACGCATGCGCCCTGCCGAAGGTAACATACATGCATGCATAAAACTTTATTTCATCTCGAATTTCAGAATAATATCTTCGAAACATTACAGCTAACATACATAATATATACAGATACATAACTAAATATTAAATAATATTAAAACGAAAAGCCGCTGTACAAAATCCGGCCCTGGATTAGTTTAAAACCAGTAAACTCAGTGGTACGGGAAAAATAAGGTAGCGCATTTCGCAACGTACTTAGCTAATACGTAAGAAAAAGAACTAAGACCATAACTGGTTGTTCTAGGTTTATTGAGGGACAGAATGTAATTTCCACGAAGACCATGCATAAGAAGAGAACGGGAGAGAAAACGTATTTTTCATATATGCAGGACAAGCCTTTTCTTTCTTTAACTACTTTTATACAATAATACGAGGAAATTTTGAATGCGCTTATTGCATAGAGATGTAGAGTTTGACTTAAGTAGTCAGAGGACAGGTAATCGCAAATATAAATTTCATTACTCTCTTATTTACATTATACCGTTTCTTTGACAAGAAATTACTAAAGGCCAGGCCGAATTTCCTATGATAAAAAGTCTACGTTAACAGCACGCACCTTGGCTACTCCTTAGTATCCGCCTAGAAATCTTCTTCTCCCTACTTTTTCCTCATTTGATGAGGACCAGTCTCCGCTTGCCTCCTTCATGCCCAAAAGAAATTCTGGGTAATGCGGCCGTTCCATGACAAGGGAAGAACCCCAATTCTCATTTCATAGATTTTCTTATGAGTGTGGAGCCACCCGGTCCTACCGGCAAAATACTGCATCGATTGAAGATTTTAGCTTTCAAAACTTGCTCAAATTGTATCGGTAGGTCCTGGAATTCGTCCACAGAAAGGCCAGAGAGACGACTTCACTGGTGCTGTCAACCGCCATGTTTACAACAGAGCAATTTAGGCGTTCCAGTCTGCATGAAATCATCTCTCACCTCTGTCTTGACAAGACCAGACACGCACGGTTCTTGCGTTACGTTTATGCCCCTGTAGAATCAACCGAAATCTCAACTCCTTGTCCAAAGTTAACCAGCATCTCAATATTTTTGGTAGGCTACAATACTCGTCACATTTGTTGGAACACCCATCGCCGTTTTCCCCTTCCTGAATGGGGGAAGGGGGATGTGGTATAAGCTACGATCTTGAAACACGCTGATTCTGACCATTCGCTAAGTGTTCCAACTAAATATGTCTAGTATTGTAGGTCTTCAGTGGAATGAATTTTTATTTCAGAATTTTTGTTACATTTGTTATTGTTATCATTACCATTTTTAAGTTTATTATTTCTGTTACTGTTAGTATTATTGATGCTACTTTTGTTAATATTGCTGTTATTGTGACTGGTTTTGTTATTGTTATCGTTAATGTGCCACTACGACGAAAATTGATGCATCTCGTTTCGGTATTTTTAACGCCACATTATTTAATATGTTCAAAAAAAGGTGAATTGCTATAAATTCGATCGATATATGCTCACCCCGCGCTGAAATAGCTGGCCGAAAAACACAAATAAGCTGTTGGCCATTACTGTTTTCGCAAATCCAAGCCCACGTTTCTACTGGTCTGCGGTTTAACGAATGACTTGACTTGTGACGTCAGGGACTCAATGAAACAACGCATCTCTTCGTAAGCAACAGAGCGATTAGTTCTTGAGGCAAATGCTTTGCCTGATACTAAAAGATAATTCATTCCAATTCAATGGACGACATTATTTGCAAACCCACGGAACTGCAATGGAACCAAAATGGCCGTGGCTTCTGCCAATATTTTCATGGCGAAAATAGAAAAATGCATTATCAGCAAGAGCAAAATTAAACCGCTAGTTTGGAAGAGATACATTGACGATGTCTTTTGTCTGTGGGAAACAACCGAAGACAATATAGAAAATTTTGTGCAAAGGGCAAACGACTACCACGGTACAATCAAATTTACTGCTGAAATATCACTCAGAAATTATATTCTTAGACACAAAAGTGTAAAAAGGCGAGAGATTCAATAGAAAATCCACCCTTAATGTGCAAACACATTAAAAACGGACAGAAACCATTCAATACATGAATTTTTATTCGTGTCATCCACCATAGCAAGCGTTAAGAAAGGATTCATAAAAGGAGAAGCACTACGTCTCCTAAAAACAAATTCGTCAGTCTTGACGTTTAATAATAACATGCAGAGTTTCACAACACGACTAAAGAATAGAGGATACCCAAATAAATTTTCAGAGAAATTCCTACCTGAAGTTAAATTCACAGATAGACAGAGGTCACTTGAAAACAAAGACAACAGCATAATACCACCCGGCTTTACCTAACCGCATGAACATATTTATGGGGAAGTGGCACCTTATTCAAAACCAACCGCACCTTAGAGAAATATTTAAGGAGCCACCCATCCTGTCTTATCGCAAAGGAAAGTCGTTAAAAGACACCTTAATCGAGTCAGAGCTAAACTTTGAAGGCATAGATTTTAGAATCGATTGCGAAGGGCAGGAGTCGCGAAGGCCCGTCAACACTTTTTCAACGAATAAAAGCAGTGAGCTGTAAAAAACTGTTTTGGAATATTAATGTGCATGCGGTATGGAGATGATAAATGTGAGACAACGTGTCGAAAATTTGGTGAGGAAATGCAACACTAAACGAGATTATTGACAACAAAACTTCTCTCACCCTGCAACGGCTCCGCTGCGAAATCGGTCACAGATGTTTTGAATAACTCCTTGCTTCAAACGTCTAGCGAGACCTTTCATGGGGTATGCACGCGTGAAACAATCATTTGTAAAATGGTCAGAGCAGACAGGGAATTTTCCCACAGGCCCGGGATTGAAGGTCTTCCAGTGAAGGCAGACGAAGTTCTTCCATTTTAATCGGACACTGCCGCTTCTAGGAGAATTATGGATCGAAATTCCAGCTTCGTCGCTGTGTCCTAGATCACAGTCTTGGACTTGACAGCGCCAACCAGGCATACTGTAGATAAAACAGGAGAAAAGGACTTTTCCGGAGGCACACACTTCTCATCCGCTCTGCGCTGCATACAAGAGTAGCCACGTTTGTTATGATGCGTTGAGTCCCTGAGGTCACTTGCTCTTTATGACAACTCGGCCCAACTCTCAAAGTTCTGTCCCGGTCATTTTTGAACCCGGTAATGGCACAAAGCGAAATCGGCTCGAATACGAAATTCAAGGTAAAAATAATGGGACTTCCCGTGGGAACTTTGACTTGAAACTTGGCGTGGTAAGTAATAGGTACTTTTACTTTCCAAATACGAAGAGAGTAGAATAACCATATTTTTTATCATAGTGGCCCTTTAAAGTTCTTGTTAATGCTCCAGGTAGCATTACTGCTAATAGCATAGCTCCGCGAACGGAGCACCATTGTACGTACGTCCACCCGTCCATGTATGCCAATGTGACCAGTATCATGCTAGCTTACAGCATACATCTTTGATATTGGACATCCATGTTTTGATCAATTGGCACCTGTCAAAACAAGGTATCCGGTGACCAGTATCACGTGACCATATCGCGGGCTCAAGCTTAGAGCTCACCGAGGTCAGCTCATATGTTTTTTTTTTTAACTTGACCGCTGGCCATGTACTGGTTTTTGATTGGATTTCAGGCTCTACCCAGGTTAACTCACCCTAAACATGAGCGAGGCTTCATTTTTTGCGCGCTTTCTGTGGCTCGATGCGGCTACATGGCCATACTACATCAGCTATAGTTGTTAGACAGTCAACGCCTTTCGTGTTTAGTTGGGAAACGGTTTGGAAGATATTTTCTTTCTGCATTTTTCGCTAGTTTCAATCCAATTTGACATATCATGATATCTGTGGTCCACACTGGTGGCTACGCAGTTAAATCAAGTCAAGCATCGGAGGGACATTAACTTAAAGCTAAGTGTTTATTTTTAATTTGCTTGGAGCTGCTTTTTTTCTGTATATTGCAGTTTTTGGCATATCTTTAGAAGCTCTGATCAGGTTACAGGATGGCTGGAAGACCTATGTCTAGAACAGAAACGAAAGGAGAGCGAAAGAGAACAACAACGACAAAACTGAATATTAGTAATAGCTCATACTTAGTGGAAGAAGTTACTTCACAAATTCTTTCCTTGGGCACTAAACCGTTTATTATTTTTACGGATGCGTTATTTAAAGTGGATGCGTGGTTTTATCGGATCTTCCTTTGCTCAGGGATGAAAATCGAAGTTTTATTGTCAACTGGAATTAAATGACAATTATTTGTACTATTTTGGACATAAAGAAAAAGTTGATTTGTTTGTTTTGCTCTAAAATGGTAGCGAACAAGTGTTTTTTAATCCGTTTGCCCAACTGGTTGTCGTTGTGCCTCGAAAGTGACAAGAACATTTTGCCCTTATGTTATAAACACGTAACAGCGGTGAGTTCTCTTAAAATTAGGGGGAAATCTCACTAGCTTGTGTTTTCAGAAGTTTGTTTAAAGCACCTTAACGTTACTTAAGTGTTGGAGCGGATCTTGTTTTAAGTTCGTCCTTTCTTGGTCGCGTTGCCGTATTTTGCCGATTCTTGTTTCAAATGAAATACATCAAAATGAGAATGATCTCTTTTTCAGAGATAAAGTGGAATAAAGTACATCAGTAAAACTTTTTTTGACCTTGAACTGACAACATTTTTTTAATTTTTTTATTTTTTTATGGCTTCTAATTTTGAGGTGATTCATATTCGCCGGCTATTGACAGTTGACTCTGAAATTGCCTTTTTCCTTTTTTCATTCATTCGCTGAGGGTGTCCTTGTTTTCTTTTAAAACTCATGCGGTTCAAGAAAATTTCATTGCAAAACTGGTGCCGGAATTCCAAAGTAAATTTCACTCGAAAAACCGATATCGTACTCATCGATTCGTGGTTCATGCGATATCGATTTTTAGCGTAGAATTTACCGTGGAATTGACTAGTTAGGCAATGAATTTTTCTATGGAACAAAGCAAAGAAAATCATTTAATTACATGATTAATTAAAGCAGCAACCGAAAACATCAAAACGCGGACAATTCGAAACCTTTTATTTACATTAACCTTACAGGAAGTAAGAATAAATGACAATGAAGCTCCGCTTTTAGGCTTGGCTAAATCTATATATTATTGTCTTTGCCACTGTTATCATTTCTCGCTCCTTTTTAGCATTATTGACATCATCATTATCACCATCATCGTAAATGTCCAGACTGAAAATGTTATTACTGACGTGAAAAAAGTTGTCATTTATGATGTTAAATATAATCATTTTCAAACTATCTGAAGTCAGCAAAGTTATTATAATTTATGATTGGCCTCCTTTAAAAGGGAAAACAAAGCCAAGAAAGTGGCGATTTTAAATATTAATTTTTAGCAAATTTACGATGATTTAAAATACTTGAGAAGTAAGCGTCCCCAATACAATTAATATAAGTGAAGTGTGAGCGCATAAAAAAAGGGCTTTCCGCTCTTCCTAATGCACTAAGCATAAAAGGGAAAAGTGATCGCCGCACTTATCTCACAGTTTAAGCAATTCGCCCTTGTCACACGGCAGCCGTATTGTCCCGGGAGACCAAAAAAGCTTCCTTTCACCACTCCAAGCCTCATCCCCAAGGTTTCCACTGCGAGGCTTGGCGTGGTAAAACAGAGCTCTTTTGGTCTCCCGGGACAATATGACCGCCGTGTGACAAGAGCGAATTGTCTCTTTTAGAGATGTGAACATTCCAGGTGGCTTAAACAGGATTCCAACCCATAACCTCTGCGATGCCGGTGCAGTGCCCTACCAACTGAGCTAAGAAGCCACTCAAATGGGAGCAGGTCAATTTGTTCGGCTCATGTGTGTTCCCGTGAAAGGACAGATATGAGCGAGGATCACTTCCCCCCTTCCTCTATTCTCGGTTTTCACATGACGTCACGAACGCCATGTTGGTGCCCCTAAACAAAGAAAAGGCGGCCATGTTGGTGCCCCGACCAAATCCTCCGGGAATTTAATTCTATTATTATGCAAACGCTTCCTTTTGTTTTCGTTGAAAAACATGGCTGTTGATCACGTGAGTGAAAACCAGCAATTAACCGCACTTCAAGTATATACATGTATAATGGTAACAGCCTCGTTCCCAGGGTCCTCTCCTACTCGGTCCCAGTGGCGAGAGAGAGAGACCCTGGTCTGGTCTGGTCACGTGTCTAGATGACAAAAAAAAGTTCCTGGGAGGGGTATCTTCTATTGAATCTTTTGTCGCGCTCTGGTTTTGTCTTTGTCAAAGCGAGGCTGTCACCATCGAGCGTTCCTCCTCGCAAATTCGCCATGTTTTACAGCAGTCTGCATTTCGCTATTGTCAACAGTAACTACTGGAACATTATTCTCAAGCCTAAACAAGTAAAATGCTTGGAGGCAATATATTTAGGAAGGGATACCGTTGGGGTGCTGCCAACGGGTTACGGGAAGTCGATCATTTTCCACCTTCTACCGGGTCTTTTCTTCGACAAAATCAACTCTCAATCGACATCCTCTTCCTCTTCGAGTCATCCTGTTGTTGTCGTTGTTTCGCCGTTAAATTCATTAATCAGTGATCAGATCAGGAGGAGTACCGAAGGAAAGATTAAAGCGACTGCTCTCAAAGTTAGAAAGACCACGAACAGTGCTAATTTAGAGTTGGATGACAGCGAAACAAATCCGACGTTACTCAAGGACGCGAGATACGACCTAGTGTTTACACACCCCGAATCTGTTTTGTCTTGCAAAAAAGGATTGGAGCTGTTTCAAAGTTTACCTTACCAACGATCCGTACAAGCAGTAGTTGTCGACGAAGCCCACTGTATTCTTGAATGGTAAGCGATAATAAACATTATTTGCATCTTTAAGGTTTAGAAAATGTGCACACGACACTTCATGATGATCTGCATATGCAGATTTTTGTATCATGACATCACTATCAGAGACCTTAGATATTCACCACATTTTATTTTCTGCTTCATTCAATGTCCTTTTTGGTGTGCTGTACCAAACTGTTAAGGTGCTGAATGTGTATTTTGCTTCCTGTTTCTTCCATGAGATTTACAGTGATGCCACTGCTAGAATTAAAATACTAAATGATCTTAATTCCTTAACAATAGTAACAAAAGAATAATATTTCTGCAAACAATATACATACAGCAAATACATACATACATGTATGTATTAGCTGTATATATATTAGATAATAATCATAATTAAACTTCCATTCATGGACTTCTCTTGATTTTGTTTTAGGGGGGATGATTTCCGAACAGATTATGCAAACCTTGCCATGCTGTGTGCAACCTTCCCTAATGTACCAGTGGTAGCTCTAACTGCCACAGCAAGCAAGAAAGATATAGAGGTCATCAAGCAATCACTTAACTTGAAGAACCCTTTAGAGGTAATAGCCAATCCAAATCGCCCCAACATCTTTTACAGAAAAGTTTTTCGTAAAGGGATTGATGTGGAATTTTTTGAGAAGCTTTTGGAGCCCATAGCACTTGACCTCAAGGGAAAGAAAGTAAATTACCCAACTACAATTATGTACTTGCCCTTACGCTGGTGTGGATTTGCTTTCAAATACTTTGAAAAGCAACTTGGTGATGAGCAGTACTACCCTTCAAGTGCAGAAGCAAAGCCAGAAAACAGGCTCTTTGCACAATACCATGCCCCTCAAACAGCAGCAATGAAAGAACAGATTCTGCAAGAACTTTCAAGATCTGCATCCAAAGTAAGAGTAATATTTGCTACCGTTGCAATGGGAATGGGTGTAGATATCCATGCCATAAGACATGTTATTCATGTGGGACCACCTCGCACGGTGAGGGAATATTTCCAAGAAACTGGGCGTGCAGGACGCGATGGGAAACAATCTTTTGCAACACTCTATTACAACAATAGAGACATTGCCAAGAATCGCGAAGGACTTAGTGATGACATTCGCAAATTCTGCTGCTTAGAGGACAGTTGCCTAAGAAGATATCTCTTAAAAACTCTTGATGCCATAGACACTCAGTGTATTGGCCATCTCTGCTGCAGCTACTGTGAATCTGTATGTGACTGTGACGAATGTCTACTTAAGTCCTGTCAAGTCAATTGCCTTCCCTGAATATTTATTTTTGTATAGTCATCAAGTGACATTTTTCTCGCAACCTCTTAATAGTAGTCAAGGAGTAGTTGAGTCACCAACAATATTGACCGAATGCATAAATGGCGACCAAAAATGTATTCTTTTGTTTATGTGCTAATGAGACTCACTAGCCTCGCTCTCAAGCAATATTTCTTTTGTATTTTGTCCATACAAACGAGGCTAGTGAGGCTAATTAGCACATAAACAAAAGAATATTTTTTTGGCCACCATTTATGCATTCGGTCTATTACATTTGTAGTCCAGGGCTTTGCACTGGCACTGCCTATTAGCCTGGGAGGCTAGGAAATCTTACATACATGTATGTTTACTTCATAGTCACCATTTTCTGATGCACCTTACATCTTTACCCCAGCAGAGACTGGGCCTCCTTTCACAATATGTTGGATGTGAATCATAACTAATATTGTAAAGACTGTCTTAAGGTGGCTGGAACCAGTTTCACTACTTTTAAGGACCTTTTAATTAGAAGGGTTGTCACTACAAAACTGTATCACGTAAAAGAAATGTTATGGTACCATATCAAAAACCAATTATTACTTAACAAAATGCGCTCACTATTTTGACGTAATAGGTTACCATGGCAACATGAAAGCTCTTCAAAAACACCCTATATTTCGTCTTTACTTGCTTATATGTTAATAATGAACTCGGTGACCCCCATTCTTTATTGTAAAATAGTAATTAGCAATTTGAGATAGGACTATCTGCAAAGTTTAAAAAAATTCTTGGGAGCCAATTCAGAGCTACCTTAAATTTTCGAAAAATTAAGGTAGCTCTGAATTGGCTCCCAAGAATTTTTTTAAACTTTGGTGATAGTTCTATCTCAAGATGCTAATTACTATTCTACAATAAAAAATGGGGGTCACCGAGTTCATTATTAAGATATAAGCAAGTAAAGACGAAATATAGGGTGTTTTTGAAGAGCTTTCATGTTGCCATGGTAACCTATTACGTCAAAATTGCGAGCGCATTTTGTTAAGCAATAATTGGTGTTTCATATGGTACCATAACATGGCTGTTACATGATACAGTATAGTAGTTATAACCCATCTAATAAGAAGGTCTCTAAAAGTGGTGAAACTGGTTCCAGCCACCTTAAGTTCAACAGTAACAGTACTACAGTTAAAACCTGCATAAAAGAACAAGTAGATTTACAACACTTGGGCTGAAATTTGGTCCAAAAGCACCATATACATAAGAACCGATTCAATCTGAGAAATGAAAATTGTTCTTATACAAAAAAAAACCAGCTGCCAGTTAGATTAGAATAAAATACTGGTGTACAGCACTAAGTAGCTCATTATGTGCCAGACCATCGCACACAGAGGGTTTCACAGAGGGTTTCACATAAGTGGAAAGCATCTTGGAAGGTACATGACTTTCTTGTCTTTTCTGGCAAAGAAAGTTCAAAGTTCATCTTCCTCATCTTGCATCAAGGGTGCATCCAGCATCAGATTTTTCTTGTGTTTTTTCAACCATCTGTCCAAATCAACTTGGTCAAGAGTTGCCAGAGGGTCTGCAGAAATATCTTGGAAAGAGTCATGCTTGCGATTGGGAATGCTGTCAAATGGTTTTAGATCCCGAAGGTCATTCAGTACAATCCTCTCATCAATCTCAGATGATTTGTGGCTGTGTGTGGAGGAATGACTTGTTTTACCCACCTGATGGTCAAAGTTTTGGACAGTGTGCCTTTCTCCCCCAGAGGCTCTACTAGACCGATCAATTGCATTGTCTGTCTTGTTAGGACCCATTGCTTTAATAGCCTTTTTAATGTCTTTGTTACGGTTTTCTTGTAGCAAATCAATCTCGATGTTTTTCCCAACACCTCCCTTCCAATTTGCTGTAGAGGCCCACATGCAGTGGTGAGCTTCTGCTTCAGACAAAAGAACATCATTTTGGATAACACTTATCAACATTTCAATGGCATAAGCATTAAATCCTGGTAATGACTTAAAATAGGGCAGTAACACTTTATGCAGAGTGGCAAGTGTCTCACCATTCCCCTCTCTTACAGCATCCTTGAAATCAAGGAGAATCAAAAAGTACTTAATGAGACATGAGGAGTAATTGTTAACAAAGTCTGTGTTTTCCAGGCATGATTGGCTATCCTCAGAAGCAGACAAGGACTCAACCTCATTCTCTTGGTCCTCTTCTTCTCGAGTAGGACCTGGGAATGAGGTTGAAGGGAGAAGAAGAAACTCATCAATAAATTTATCCAACACTGAATTGAAATACACTTGCTTGTTGTTACCCGTCATCATGATGTGAAATAATGGCGGTCTGTTGTTGGTTGGATTGCCATCCTTGTTTGCCATGTTGAAGTACATGACCAGAGCCTCAATGGTAAAACACTTGCCTACACTCATGAACAACTGTTCACAGTCCTCGTAGTGTTTGACATCTTGTGTAACATTTCTGCGTTGCAATTTTTCTCTAAAAAAACGGAGGGTACCTATCTCTCTCCCTGAATTTTTATAGAGCTTCTTGAAAACCAGCTATAAAAAAAACACAAACAAAATATTTTTGAGCATGATTAAACCCAGGAAACCTAATCCTTAATTCTTTTCTGTTCTTGAGAAAAACATCAAAATTTATATGCTTCATCTGTATGCTGCTGTGCAATTTAAGCCCAGTGCAGACCAAATTGAGAGAGATTATTTTTAACTGATCTTGATCTCTAAGTTAGTTGGAAAGTGTGTCCAGCAGACAAAAATAACTGTTGTTATCATCTGATTACAATGATTGTACCTTAAGAAAACTCCTTTTAGCATGCCAATCAACAATCCTAAAAGGGTAAAGATGATCGAGCCTATCCCTGGGAGTGTGGCATCCCGCTCTCAAGTCTTTTGCTCCGGCCAGCCTCACCCTTGTCAACTGATCTCCAAAGCAAGGAATTTTAACATCCACAAGAGGATCATCTTCGCTAGGGACTGGTGGAAGATGAGAAGATGGCTGGTCTGGCCTGGATGGGGCTGAAATTGGTGGAGCTGGTGGAATGTGATCTTCTTCAGCAGGGTTACAAAGACCAGCTTTTGCATAAAGTTCACGGACCCAAGCCTCGAGCTGATCCAATACATCTACCAGGTCTGAATATTTCTTCTCATCTTTCATGAGAACTGGTAGGGGCACGACAACAGACTGGGTTCTCATTTCAGCTGAATATCGACATGCTGTATGTGCTGGCAGAACATCTTTTAGAACATTGAAAGCAGGAAATGACTCGCATAAAATTCTTCCTAAGAAGATTTTATACCTTTCTCTCATGCACTGGATCTCTTGAACAGACAGAGTCAGCAAATCCATCAAGTTACAGTCGTTAAGGTTTTTCTTAGGGCCATTGTCTGGTATGTTGCTTGAAGAGATTCGATCAAACACCATGCTTGTGGCTACAGCATGCACACTACTATTTTGTTGGTCAGAGCGCATGTCATGGACCTTGACATCCCAGTCAATATTGTCCAGTACCAACACAAATGTTTTGCCCTCCTTTAAAAGCTGCACTGCACGGTCCAAGAAGTGCTTCCCAATTTCTTCCTGGACTGTGTATTTCATTGACTTTGCTAGGCACACACCATACTTGTGTAACCTGTCAACGAGCTGGAAAGGATTTCACAGGAGCAAATTACAAATAAGAAAGGATAACAATAAGCAGGGATGGATTCCAAAATACCCAAGAGGGTGGTCAGGACACTTAACAGCTCTATGCTAGATACTTTGTTTTCTGAGACAGAATTCTATAGAAATAGTAACAAATTTCAAAGTTGGTTGGAGCCCCTGTTGGCCCAGGTAGCTTAATTAACAGCCCATGATTAGGTACAGTTTGTACCATCACGTCAATTTAAAGAAGTCACTCCCAAGCTGAAATAGAGCTACATGTAGTTTACAAATAATATCAGTATGGTGAAAAAATTCATATTTTAATATGTATAAGGCAGTGTCTGCCTCACTTAAAGTGTAGCAGTTTATTACATTTTGAAAGGAAAAAAACAACACGCGAGATAAATTGCTACAAAATTTCCCTGGTGAAAATCCTTAAAGGATCTTTAAAGATCTTTAAAGATCTTCAAAGATCTTCAAAGACCTGACAAAGATCTTTAAAGATGAAGATCTTCACAGGATCCTTGAAGGATCTTTAAAGGATCTTCAAAGATTTTCTAACATTGAGGACTCTTGGGATACTTCATCAAGATCCTTGAGGAAATTATTAGGATCTTGCAAAGATCTTACCAAGATCCACACACAAAATCTTGGAAAGATCCTCAAAAGGATCCTTGAAGATCCTCAGAGAGTGACTGAGGATCTTACAAGGATTTTAAAAGGATCCTTGAAAGGATCTTAATAAAATCTTTGACAGGATCCTTAAAGATCATACTAGGATCTTTTGAGGATCTTTGAAGGATCCTTATAGTGATCTTGAAAGAAACCTTAAAAGGATCCTCGAAAGATCCTCAAGGATTGTAGGAGGATCCTTTAAGGATCCTAAAAGAATCTTCAGAGGTATCTTGAAAAGATCTTTATCAGGATCCTTAAAGATCCTATGAGGATCCTTCAAGGAGCTTAAAAGGATCCTTAAAGTGATCTTGAAAGGATCTTTGTTACGATCCTTGAAAGATCCTATGAGGATCCTTCACGGATCTTAAAAGGAACCTTCAAGTGATCTTGAAAGGATCTCCGTTAGGATCCTTGAAGGATCCTATGAGGATCTTTCAAGGATCTAAAAAGGATCTTTAGAGTGATCTTGATCCTTCAAGGATAAGGATCTTATAAGGACCTTTTTAGGAGTGAAGTGTATAAAATCCCTAAAGATCCTATGAGGTATTACGTACATGTACCCTCAAGCATCGTTAAGGAACCCAACTTTGAACATAAAAATAATCACGCTGTACACGAATCAATTAAAAAGAAAACGTTTATTCTGATGTAATCCATTGATTGTCGGAAATATCAGTAACAGATTAACTTGTTTGATGAACTCGTAATAGCTGCAGGCCGGGCCAGAAGCAATATGAAACAATATACTCTCGAAATATCAAAGAATTCGTGTCAGCACGTAATCCTTTAAAAAAATATCAGGGCTAAAATACAGAATTCAGGGCCACATCTAGAGACTCTAGTGACGAATCGGCTCGATCAGTATCTTTTCACATTCCTTTAAGGGTTAATTCGATGAGTCTGCTATGATTTTTGCTCACTTTTTCTTTAAAGCACAGTCCGATGAATCGGAGGGTTGTAATCCTCCGCCATCTTGGATAAAACGCGAGAGATAAGACTGGAAACTAGTGAGCCATTTCCCTTTAGGTCAGCAGTCACCAACGATGGCTCCTCTTACAGTTCGGCGGTTTTATTCTAAGTTTGAATCAACGAGCATAAATCTTATGATTCATGATTGTTTTGCCCATTAAATACTGATTCAAAACGAGAAAATGCATACAGCAATCCAAGTATAAAGGTAGGCGCTAATTATAAGCAGGTAATATTTGAGTTGATGACTTATTGTCCTTAAAAATGACTATAGACTAAATCGGCTAACTCAACCAATTCAAATCTCTCGGGGTTAAGATTCTTTGTGTGTTTAATTTGCATGGCAATGAAGCATTCACATTTAAAATGATATGGTAATACTGGAACAAAACGTTTTATTTCGAAAAGATTTTAATTGCGTACAACATTGAGTTAGCCGAAATTCGAACTTTTCAAACATCTAGTCCCAAAATAATTTGACATGTACAGGCAAGGATTATACTGTAATTCGGCTTACTTGCTCTAATCCTGTAAAAAATAGGTGAACCTTTAACGAGATTACTTACTAGTAATAAGGTTTACATCAAAAGAGTGGTTGTTGCAAATTATATGATTGGCAAAGGATCCCTTCGATTTTCTGTAAATGCTACGTGTCTGAGGTTCATAGCAATTTTCAAATTAAAGGTTAGGTGACGCACATTTATTTCCACTTCCACGGCATGACTTGCGAGTACAATGTGGAATTCATGATAATCAATATGAGTAATTTGCCCTTATGGCTTTGTTTTTCTTTCAGGATGCGTAACTGCAAAATATTCAGAAAAAGTTCTCAAAAAGCAGCCTCAGCCGACAATAGCACCAAATACTGAGTGAAGAAAAAAATTAGTAATAAAAAGATAGATAAAATGAAATAAATACAAATGTGCTAGGTAAAATCAAACGTTATTGTTGTAGTACATGTACTTGTACTTGTAATGTTTCTCTTTCGCTGTTTTTATAGGCTACAATTTAAGGTTTTTGTCTTATTTTTAAGAAACATTTTCTCAATAAAAATGGCTGTTTGTGAAAATATTTTAAATATTCCCAGCCATATCTTCGATATTAATGAGTACTTGATAAAAACTGTATGAGTATCTATATTTTATCTCTATTGTTTCTATGATTAGTAATATACATTCAAGTCATATTATAGGTAATTTTGAGAAATTGGTTTACTGTATGCAGCTAGACTTTTAATTAATGGATAACCATGCATGT
>BLFP01002548.1:153778-156278 GCA_014634505.1 Montipora efflorescens
CAGACACACATCCCAGATAAATTAACAAAAGAGAGAACATTTATATACCTCTTTTCCAGACGACGATTGAGGTGGGTTGACTATGTCTGTCCTCGGCTGAAAACAAAGTTCGCGACGGCGACTATTTTCATCAGAGTCCTTCGCCTTTGCGCTCTTGGGCAAAGTACGAGCAACCGATGGCGAAATTTCTATACATCTCTTGACTCGTTGAAATGAAGACTGACTTTCTGTTATCAATACTCTAAAGTTTTCGAAATTCTTTAACCGTCTTTCGCAAGGTCGGCACAGTAAATGGGGCAGTGTTTTGTCGTGGATTAAAGGACTGCCATAAATTATCTCCGCCGTTGCGAGCAAAGCACGGTTTCCTTTTCCAAACAGATTCCTCCAAGACGAAGTGTCACCAACCGATTTACACAGACGGCAACAACTTGAACCCGATGACTGATAAACCTTTTTTGGCGTTTGTGGGAGTTTTCCACTTGACATTTCACCTCAGACCTTCACATTATATTGTTGACTTCACGGATACACGTGCGTTCACTTTGTTTACCTTGAATCGCAGCACTTTTACTTTCCCACCCAGGCACAGTTGAGACAAATACCTTACCATTCCGCCCCTCCCTTCGATCATTTGTTTGTCATCTGCTAAAATTTAGCAGACACGTGACCAGACCAGACCAGGGTCTCTCTCTCTCGCCACTGGGGCCGAGTAGGAGAGGACCCTGGGAACGAGGTTGTAATGGTAACTGAACTTCGTGTCATGCAATTTTGGGCTGAGATCATACGTGTGATTTCAAAATCGAACTGGCGCGCAGCGCGAGCTCGATTTGAAATCACAAGTATGATTACATCCATTTAGAAATCATACAATCATTATTTACAGCTAAAATTCAGGATTAGAGTCGGTACCAACATTTAATTGATCCAATTGGGAACAAAAGTTGCAAAATTCGCCACACAATGATTTTCATTTCGTTCTTTCATTTTTCTACAATTTGAATGGTTACCTTACGCAAGCCTTGAAATCTGATTGGCTGTTTTGTTTTAGTGTTGTTTTCTCATTGGCTGGGGAAATGGTGCGATTTAGAGCAAAAAATAGTGCGATTTGAGAGCCAATTAGTTTGCAAGGATCAGCAGTGATTTCTAAATGCCACATAAACATAAACGCCAATGCAATACCAAGTGAGCTTTCGCGCGAAAACATGATATCTTCACACGTGAACATAACATGTCATTTTCACACGTGAAGTCACCGTAACTTCTCAGCTCTTCTTTAAGTAAAATAAATTGCATTATCATAGCAAATGACTTTGAATCTTCTACAAGAGAATTGCGCAGAGACCACACCTCTTCTCACCATCACCCAACAGGACAGTGTAATACGAATTTCCCTAACTTTTCCACTTGCTAGTAACGAAATCTCGAGACAAAAAAAACAAAAATATTTCGGGTATGGTAAAATTTCACACGACCTCTTTGCGATTACTGGATGTGCCCTAAAGGAGCCAGGCAGCTATTTTCTTTTCAGCCATTGGAACAGGTAAAATTACTTAAATTATTTATAATCTGATTTCAGCTGTTAGGGCTGAATTTAGTGAAACACAAAAAGGTCTGCCTGAAACTATTATGTGACTGTAGATGGCTGTTTTTATTAAAGATACAAAAACTGTTGGGCAAAAACGACAGTTAAAAGAATTCGTAGCGAAGTAAAAGAACTTCAAACGAAAGAGATCTGGTTCCCCTTTAGCTACTTACCCTACAAAGACGAGTGCATACTTTCCACATGCCGGTTTCTCCGTTTAAAAGTGCGAAGGTCAAAAACAAATTTGTTGGAAATAACTCAAATTTTGGTCTGAGGGTTTAGGGTTCAAGTCAGCAATCTGATGATCGCTACATTCACCTGACATTTTGTGCTGGATCAGCGATTGATTTTAATGGTTTCAGCATGCAACCAAATCTGTGAGATCCTATTAAACTTACCCCACGTCTTCAGACCGATTATAATGTAAATTCTCGCCATTTAAAAGCCCTCCAAAACATGGACAAATTGTATGTTTAAACGCCTTGCTAAGGCCATCCCATAACAAAAAAAATTCTTCAATACTACTTTGGCAAGAAACATTGCCACTTGGCAAGAAAGAAGCATGTCAAATTGTGATTTGCTATGCAATCAACCCAGAAAAGCGTTGTACGTGCAAAAGCCTTTGTCCCTTATCTGCTGTCTGTCCGTTATGTCAGTAAAATGTAACCATTGGTGTCCCTGACTGTGCAGTTTCCTGTTCGTACCCAGCATTTACATGTCTGTTGCAGGTAAAATCCGTTCTGAGATTGAATCCGCTTTTACCTTGTTAAATTCGCGACCTCCAATTTTACCTAGGTTGAATCATGTACTCTACCTAGCTGAAGCCCCTCTAAAAAGGATTGAAGACACTTGAACCTTCCCTCCTCAAGCTCTGTCCTACGTATCTCAACACATTTCCTTAATGTTTGGTATCATCTT
>BLFP01002548.1:161278-166701 GCA_014634505.1 Montipora efflorescens
CTCATCTGAAGTTTTTCGATTAATATAATTTTTTTATGTAATTGGGCAACATGGAGACTGTTAGGGATATATACATAAGACATACAAAGATTGCAAGGCATCTTTATATGTATGTTACTAAAGGATACTATATGTTTGAACCCTTATAACCTGAACATTAGGTTAATCATTTCCCCTTAACTCCCCTTAACTCGTACAAACTCGCAACTTATAGGTGAGCTCAATTTGTCCTTATCTCGCCTTAACTCGCCTAACACTCGCATTAGCTCGCAAAATCTCGCGGCGAGTTAGGGTCCCAGAATAGGCCTTTCAATGTATTCAGTTGTTGTATGATACTGTTTTGTTTGAGTTATTCGACTCGCAAACAACTTATCAGCTTTGAGCTAGCAAAGTAAAAATCTTACATTTACGGACTTTTCGACTGTTGCCCCTAACGCGATTAAATCAATCACACATAGCATCTTTCATTTTTATTGACTATAATCTATTCAGCATTACACATAACTCTTACAATTAAACTGTTTCATTCTATAAGCTTAGACAATCAACATTTTTGGAAGAATTGCAGCCCTTGCCACAGAAAGTGGACACCGAGATCTTAGTGAATGAAAACTCCAGCTAAAATCCCCACCACGCTCAGAAATGTTACGATGAATGATGCTGCCTGGATTGATCCGGTACCTAAGCCGTTACACTTGTCTCCAGAACAGCAATCAATCTCGCATTTTTTCAGGGTTATTCCCACTTTTTTCCACAGTGTTTCGTTACAAGCTCTTTTCTTCACTGGTCCCTTCGCTACGTCACACATGGACTGAAAAAATAAACAAACAAAATCCAAAAATTGAGAACGTTTACTTGAACTGACAATCAATTAGGAATAGCATGCAACGACCATAATGTATCTGACTAATGTATTTGATCCTTCAAGTTACTGCTTGTTCACTAAAAGTTCAAAACAGTGTTTGGCTTTATGGAAGCCAGTTACGAGTATTTCTAGTATCTTTTCCTTTGTTAATTAAATACGTTTAAGCCGCGGTTGAAGCTCTGCCTTGCCATCTCCCCAGTAACGTTTCTGTCGCTCGATTTCTTGTAACAGCATAAGGCAACTCTTCTTGAGAGAACACATTCTCGTCCTCATAGCCCGTTTCGCTTCTCCCGTTTCGCGGGGCCTTGGCGCGAGAAACAAAGGGTTCTGGAGACACTGGGGGTGCTTTTCATTAAGCCAAAATTTCCGGAAATTTCGGACTGAAGTCAAATGGAAAGGTCCGTTTCGGTTCGGTCCAACCGGAATACTTGGGACCACCTTTGGGGGTGGTCCTCTTTGACCGGTCCGGCCGACCGAACGTGCCGTTCCATTTACAAAAATTATCGTTTGCAGTCCCACTTCACAGTGATGTAGCCGAAATTTAGGTCGAAATGTAAATGGCTCGCTTCGGTCCGGTTGGAAATTAAATTTAACAAAAATTGTCGTTCCATTTTTCCTTGGTTAGTTCCAATGGTCTCCGACCTGATGATCCGGCATATTGGAAAACATCCAGGATTTTCCAGTCCTAGATTACTGGACTTTGGTATTCATGTATGCGGTCGCTATGTTTCTATATACTGTGTCTGACTGTCAAACGATAATTCATGTGAAGAAAGTGATGCCAGTGACAAAGTGAGGAATTAAATAACGTTCTTCACCCTTCTGAAGCAGGGTTGGCAGAGTTTCTTCAGCAAACCATCGTCATACTTAACTTCTTTTCCAGTTCAGTAAAAACTGAAGCACTTTGATTTGACGTTGTTGCAACAAAACGGTTTTAACGAACGAAATGATATATGAAATAAATCATACATTGAACTGCGGATATGAATTCAAGTGAAGCTATGATCCTTTTGAAGGCAATTTTAGCAATTGCGTAGAGAAGCCTGAAAAATGTAGGACTTCAACGGGGTTTGAACCCGTGACCTCGCGATACCGCTGCAACGCTCTAACCAACTGAGCGATGAAGCCACTGATGTTGGGAACCATTGTTTTGTGGGTTCATATGTTCCCGAGATCAATGTTACGGGGAGCGACTCTCGAGGGTTAACAAGAGCTGTCGTGAGCCGGTTTGAGGTGATAAGGACTACTTTACGGGCTTAATCTCGCGATAAATACACTCTTGATGTAGAATTATATGTACTTGATCTATTCCCTTGACATCAATTGCACTATAATCTTGTTTAAGCCGTAAACTGAAATTTAACTAAGATGTTACAAGAAACAAGCTACTGAAATAGTTAAAAGAAACAACTTGTCTATATTACAGGTTGATAGCGTCACTTAATAACGGGTTTACCATGGATGCTCAAGAGTTTCGTGAGGGACGTCAAGTTGAGGTAAATTGAGGGTTTTGTTGGAGACAGAAATGTCATTGCTTGCAAAGGGATTAAAATTCTGAGATTGACATGTATGCTCTCAAAAAGGACGTTGAAAGAGTTTATTCGTCGTATTAGTCTTAAGGAGTATTGTTACACTGTCGAGGATGTCGCAGGTGATTTTTCTGAAGCTACTGTTTTTTAAAAACAAGTCGTCTTGGTGCCCCGACAAGAACAGAGAGTTAACTTTGGAGACGTATTTACAGGAGCTAGAGAAAAGGATTTTGGAAAGTGATTTTAATGCTAGGTCATACGAACCATTGAACAGAAACCTTGGTCGAGAAGAACAACAGACGGATTAGAGAGAATAGTCTTCTAGATGGGTATCACAACAAACCGCACACATGGCTTAGATATACTGACGATATCTTTATGATTTGGACGGAAGGCGAGGAGGATGCTCGTGACACTATCAAGATTACTTGGGACTGGTCACAAAAGAGCGTTAATTACTTGGATGTTACCATTATTACTGATAATGGCAACTTCAACACGGATCCCTACGTTAAGCCTGCTGATAAGCATCAGTATCTAAATTTCCGTTCATGCCACCCTCGAGGATGTAAGAGAAGCATCCTGTATGCCCAGGCTCTTAGGTTGCGACGGATATGTTCATCGGATGAACTGTTTGATCAACGAGCGACAGAGTTAACAGGTTTCTTGTGCAAACGAGGTTACAAAGTGGAATTTGTTAAGCAGCAAGTCCAGAGAGCGAAACGACTATCAAGGGAAGAATTGTTGACTCCAGCTACAGAATCGACAAAGAGAAATAGTACTAGGACACCATTTATTGTTAAGTACCATCCGGGACTGCCGAACCGTGATTGGCGGAATCCTCAGGGATCTACATCCCATGCTCCAATTGTCTGAAAAATGTGGAAAGGCGATTGGGGAGATTCCGATGTTGGCTTTTAGGAAACCAAAGAGCCTGAAGGACTATCTGGTGCGGGCTAAAGTTTAAAAACAGATGATTAAAGCTGAAGGTAGCCGTAGTTGTGGGTCGTCGGTATGCCAGATATGCAAGAACGACAATTTTCTGAAATTTGGAAACAAATTTACAAGTAATGTTACTGGTTCATTGTAATTTGGATTGTAACAGCAGTAATGTCGTGTATCTCATCTCATGTAAAAGTTGCGATAAACAATATGTAGGGTCGACAACAACCAAATTTAGGCTTAGTTTAATAACCACAAGAGTAGGATGAGAAGACAGTCGCGTCTTGCACTGGAAGATAGAGACGTAGATGACTTAATCTACAGACATTTCTGGTCACAGGGACATTGCGCATGCGGGCTGGATGATATGTGTATTCAGTTGATGGATAAAGTGTCTAATGCTAGTGATCTTTTGGGAAAGGAAGGATAGTGGGCTTATAGACTTTAAACCATCCGACCAAAGGGTCTTAACGAGAATGACTTTTTCTATAGCCAGAATCGTCGCAAGGGTCGGATTCGGTAGCCATTTTTTGCAGCTTATTTTATCATGTACGAACACAGATGTTTTCGTTACCTCACTTTTGTATTATTAACGTTCCATACCACACGTCCTGGGACAGAGTGATCAAAATGGAGGATAATACTTCATTTAAGGCAAACTGACTACGAAGGATAATCCTTCATTTGAGGAAGAGATCGTGTTGGAGAAAACATACCTTTACTGAGCAAGACATGGAATTCATGTCTTTTTTTAAAATCCCGACTGCGAATTCGTAGGACACTTTTAAGCATGCGTCAGATTTGAATCCGGGAAATGGATCCGGGAGTGTATCGCAGTCGGTGATATTAAGATCCGACGTGCACAGGTTAGTAGGCGGCTTTGGTGTGCAATCGTAGCAGTGGATCGCTAGCACTGAAAAAAGAAAGTAAATTATTCACTTTTAGCAGTTTTTTTTGCAGTGAAAGTACGGTTTTTTCTAGGCAATGTGCTCCCGGAGGGCCTGACCAGTATGGTCGCACTGGTACCGGTACCCGACCGAGTATAGCCGTAAGGCCATCCGTCTGATTAGGTAAGAGTCAAGGCTTTTTATAATTTTCTGCTATTAACAACTGGCAACCTGTTTACAAGACCAACAACATTTCTTACTAGGAGCACTTAATTCCATTACAACTACTTATTCATTACATACGTCTACACTCTTGCTAAGCTTTTAATAGAAAGCGGAAGCTAAAACACTCAGGCTACTTGAGCGAATCAGTTCTAAAAAACAAGTTACTGAAGCCAAGCTGATTCTCAAATAAGTTCAATTGTTTAGTGGACGAGCTTTTGATTGTAAGTCAATCGAGACTCAGTCTTGCCTAGGGCCGAGCAGTGTCTGTATTATTTTCGCAACTCACGTTACTTATTGAGCAAATTTAGGGGACGCTGCTTTAAACTCGCTGAGACGACTGATTTAAAATGATTGAAAATATGGCCGTTTATACGAGAGAAAAAAGCCGCGGCTTACTCTGGCCGTGGCTTACATAAGACGCAAACACCCCGTATAAATGGTACAAAATCTACGTTCATAGCTTTCCCAAGCCGCGGCTTATTCTGGCCTGGGAGTTTATACTCTTATAAATAGTTCCTTTCGCGTATTATGTACGCCGCGGCCGGAGTAACCCGCGGCTTTTTTTCTCTCGTCTTAACGGCCCTAATGGCGCCATGATGATTCCGAAACGTCAGTTTCTTCGTCCGCGTCGCTCGCCGTGAGAAATGCATCCGAAGCTCAAAGGAATGATTTATCCGCCAAAACATTTTTTCTTGACTGGAACTTGATTTGTAACTCATTTGTTATTTTACTTCTGTCGCTCCGCAATTGACTTTTATTGTTAAATCTTCCACCTGTATGGTTGACTATCGAATATATTCAAAAGCAGATGTTGGTACATAAAGAAAGGAATGTTCGGACTGGCAATGTTTCCAAGAAAGAAAGGAATAATCAGTGAGCAGCATTAATTTCCAAGAGAGAAAGAAATGAATAGTGAGCAACATTTCCAAGAAAATATAACAGGACGACAACTTCCGGGGGGTGGGGGGGGGGGGG
>BLFP01002548.1:170201-177701 GCA_014634505.1 Montipora efflorescens
GAATTATTATATGAGCAACATTTCCGAGAAAAAAAAAAGAGAAATCTAAAACGTTTCTAAGAAGGAAAAATCCTGGAAAAACCTTTATCACCAGGGAACTAAAATGAATGATTTACCCGAAATGTTCAAATGAACCTTTTTCTTGGCTGGAACTGGACTTCAAGCACATTTATTAACTTCTCTAGCTCCGAAATTGATTTTCATTTTAACATCTTTCTTTTACACCGGTTACTGTCGAAAAGAGACTGGTCACGCGTGATTTAAATTGACCGTGATGGTTTGTCACACGATTGTGTTACATGATTAGCAATTCTCCGAGCAAGAATGCACACGGATAGTCATGTTCGTTCAAATTTCATTCACCCAAAACTTCCAAGTATGCCTTCGATCAAGATTTCCGTTTGACCAATTCTTGGTATTCTTAAAAGTTTTTTGCGAAATGTTCGAAAAACCTGGTTCAAACGGGTCTAGACTGTATCATTAGATATGCAAAATTTGTGACGTTTTCACTGCCGTCGCGTCGTAGATCTTAAACTCCCCAATACTGCGTTCGACTAGTGTTTCGTCGCAACAACATCTACGGCCTGCGGTCAGGCTAGTCAAACAATAAGAATCTAAGATATCAATGACTCAAATAACAAATAAACCTTATCGTCCTTAATTGAGTTGTAGCTTGTATTTGTATAAGTAATCACATAATTTCGAACGCAGTTTGGAATAAATAAGCATGGGTAAATTTTCTCAAAGACGGCCAAAATTGCATGAGCCCGTAGGGCGAGTGCAATTTGTAGTCTTGGAAAGAAAATTACAAGTGCTTATTTAGTCTAAATTGCACGAGAAAAATTAAGTGCATTCTTATTACTAATACAAATGAAAAACTTCGAGATGGTTAAGCAGGAGAAACGCACGCGTACCATTCATTCAATATTGTGTATTTAGTTATGTACCTGTATATGCTTTGCATTTTAGCTGTCAATGTAATGTCTCGAAGATATTAGCTCTTGTAGTTATTTTGAAATTCGAGATGAACGTATGTATGTTACCTTTCGGAGGGCGCGTGCGCACACTTTGTAATCTGCGATTCCAGTGCTTACCATATGGCAGATAAAATGACTTGTCTCTTGAATATATAAACCATCGAATTCTTACGTTAAATTGACAAGGGCGGTTTGAAGCTGTGAGTAGGCGTGGGATTTGTCACATATGGTTTAGGGGCCGACATATCTCTCCCTCAATGCCGTACCGGGAGGCAAGGTCGGTAGCAGAAACCAGTGAAGGGCCAACTGCTTCCAAAAGCGATCGCACGGGCCGAAATCCCGGGATGACTCGTTTGGTACGACGCTCCAGCGCCGGTGTCTGGAGGTACTGCGTTTTTCTCTCTTGTTCAAACATTCCGTCAGCGCATGCGCAAATGTTCTGGCTCTTCGATACTTAGCCTACCAAAAAAAATTAACATGCTGGTTTTTTTTTTTTTTTACCAGCAATTGACATTTCAGTTGATCAGTCATAGGCATAAACGTAACGTAAGAACCGTGCGTATCTGGTCTTGTCTCAGACAGAGGCGAGAGATGGTTTCATGCAGACTGAGACGCCTAAAATGCTTTGTTGTAAACATGGCGGTTCACGATTGAAGTTGTCTCTCTGGCCTTTCTGTGGACGAATTCCAGGACCTACTGACACAATCTGAGCAAGTTTTGAAAGCTAAAACCTTCAATCGATGCGTTATTTTGCTGGTAGGTCTGGGTGGCCCGACACTTATGAAAAAAACTATGAAATGAGAATGGGGAGTTTTTCCTTGTCATGGAATGGCAGAATTACCCAGAATTCTTTTTGGGCATGAGCGAGGCAACTTAAGAAGCACGAGACTGGCCCTCATCGAATCAGAGGAAACGATTTCTAGCCAGTTACTCAGGAGTAGGCCTGGTGTGTGCTGTTTAACGTAGAGTCTGGATTCAGTTCTGAACAAGTTTTTATCATAGAAAAAATGGGCCAGAAAGTTGTGCTTTCATTTCGCTGTAATCTAGTTCGTGTCAAAGAAACGGTATAATGTAAATGAGAGAATAACGAGGTTTCTATTTGCAGATCACCTGTCCTCTTACCACTTAAGTCAAACTCTACAGCTCTATGCAATAAGCGCATTGAAAATCTTCTTATGCATGATCTTCGCGGAAATTACATTCTGTCCCTCAATAAACCTAAAACAACCAGTTATGGTCTTAGTTTTTTTTTCTAACGTATCAGCTAAGTTGCGAAATGCGCTACCTTATTTTACCCGTACCACTGAGTTTACTGGTTTTAAAAGAGAATCGAGGGTCGCATTTTCAAGTGTAAAGTGCTAAGTTTCTACTAACGCTCACATGGTTCATATTGGGTAGAAACTTAACACTTTACATTACACTCTAATCAGTTAACTCTGTTCAAAATATAAGTGCTACACGGCAAACGTTTGCAAAAAACGTAATCCTTCCTTGAAACTGCAGAACGGTCATTCGTATCCAGCCTCCCTCGTCTTTTTAGGGAATGCAGTGAAACCTCTCTTAAGTAGCAACCCTCGGAGTAATGGCTAGTGGCCGCTTAAGGTAATTCCCTCGAAAATGACGTACTATTCAGTTTTCTGTTAAACTTGGAACAATTAATATTCATGCACAGGACATTAAAAAAATGCAGTAAAAAGATGGGGTCATCTTGCTTGTTTTCGCGCTGCGTGCTCTTAATGTTTTACCGAATTACGCGAGAAGCGTTCGAAACTTGATGAACCGAAAAAATTGTAGTTATATAGCAAAAGCTACTGAATATTACTGAAAACTTGAGCTTACTTGTTTGTCCCGGCCAAAATCTTTCAGTAAAGTGATTTCAAATCCCTCGAACTTGCAAAAAAAGGTAGGCAAATTGGACTGCTACATCATCAACTCGCACTCGGTGCGTGGCTCCAAATGCAGCTTTCACGTCATTTAGAGATAAATACTACAACCTCTACTATCCAACTTTTTTCACCAATATGTTTCACGTGTACCTATTACGAGTACATAAAGCCATTAAAAAGAGGGATCACCGTGCTCGTTCAGGAGAAAATAGCCATTCCTTCACAGATTAAGCTTGGCGTCAGTGAAAAGCCGCCATTTTATCAATGTGCGCGTGGTAACGCTTGCGCCAATGACGCAAGAAATTATGCGCAGTCGGATTGCGCATTGCAAAACCAGGGAATCACCTTAAGGAAGCCCGAGAAGGCTTAAGGGGGCTTAGGGAGCGCGCGCGTAAGCCACACGCGCAATTCTAAAAGATGCTCGCGTCAGCTCATGGTCCAAAACATCCTCGGAGACCCAGGGGCAAAAGAAAATGGCGACAAAGAAAAGCATAGTAGGGCGCCTCCGCGATCTGCCCCTGGGTCTCCGAGGATGGGTCTAAAATGGGTCACCAGAAGTAAACAAATACCGCTAATTTCGCTCACCTTTCTTCTAATTCCTATATATATGAAATACAAATAGCCATCTCCTTTTCACGAAAGCTACGAAAATTCTACACAAATGGTTTTTATGATCACTTAAATCCGTTTATGTTGGCCTGTAGCTCCACTCGCGCGGACTGTCGCACGGACTCGAATGAGCTGTTGACGCATGCGTAAATGCTGATCTTGTAACCCCCTCATTTTTCCTGATTTTGTAACTTTACTTGTTTATATCTCTACTTCCGAATAACGTTCGATAAATTATCTTCTTAACAATGTTTATTAAAGAAAATATATTTCAGTAACAAAACTCGAGGCACCATCTGACACGGGTTTACAAACAAAACAAAAAAATTCCTGGACAGAAGAGTGGGGTCGGTGCCCGCTGGGCACAGCAACAGATGATAGGAATTCAACAGAAAACCTTTTAGACAATGGCATCCACAATTAAGCGGGGTTTCTCTTTGCCTAAATCCGCCCTTGCAGTACACTGGCGTTCTGATCCTAATTTTGTCCCGAAAGCCGATACGGACACGTCACGCACGAGTCACTTTGATCCTGTTTCGCCTAAAGAGGAAGGAGAACCCTAAAAAGTCGAGACTGTTCCTAGTTTAGACCGTGGATATCCCCGTTACTATGGAAATCTAGAGCAGCTGTTGTACCAGCAGCAACAGATGATAGGAATTCAACAGAAAACCTTTTAGACAATGGCATCCACAATTAAGCGGGGTTTCTCTTTGCCAAAACATGATATCAATAAATTGATGGCAACCCGCTAGATTATTGGAATTTTGTTCGCTCGTTTGATAATGGAATCGCTGGGAATGCATCTGACGATAGTGAAAGGTTGTGATATCTGTTACGGCCGGGACACACTAGGCGACAAGTCGCAGCGACATGTCTCTGCGAAAAAGTTGCTCCATGTGTACTACTTGCAAAACGAGTCGCTGCGACGCGACACCTGTTCGGTGCACACGCAGTATCTCGTATGAGGGGAAATGTGAACTAGTTTTCTTATTCAATATGGCTGACCATATGAGGCTCTCTCATTGGTTCCTTTATATTTTGCCGCAGCGACTTGTTGCCGGAAGTGTACACACGATGCGACAACGCTGCTTTCGCTAATTTTGTCGCTGCGATAAGTCGCACGAATTCAAACTGGTTTGAATTCGTGCGACAGATCGCGGCGCCAAAATTCTGCCGCAGCGACAATGATTTTCATAAAAATTAACCGAGTCACACGAGGCGAATTGTTGCGGAGACATGTCCCCGCGACGTGTCGCAGCGACTTATTGCCTAGTGTGTCCCGGCCTTTACAGAATTGCGTTGAAGCTGCGAGAAATGTCATCAAACGCTGTTCAGCCTTGAAACCCTATGACCAACGTGGCTCATAGGATTGTCATTTCGTTTTGGATTCTTTTAGATACTTCGATAAGATTAATAGCGCTGACAACTTAAGGAGTGTTGTAGAAAGAATTCCGTTTCATCTTTCAATTCTAGATAGATACATGGATAGTTCATTAAAAACTGCATCGCAGCCAAAGGCTGAATTACGCAATTATTTACAAATACTTTACAAATACTATACAATACTTTAACCTTACAAATAAATCCTAAATATTAAGTCAAAACTAATTATTAAAATAATACTAAAAATTATATATTATGTATTTGTGTTGAAACGTAAAATGTGAATATAAGTGGGATAAAACTACAGCCCTGACTATTTCGAGATCGCATATATAAAAGTATGACTTATTCTGTTCGTACAAAGCTCCGGCATATTAAAATGGCACTGTCGTCTTAGATTATAGCGCGAGTTTTCAAAGACTGGTGGGAGGAGTACTTTCAGTTTATGATTTGGATCACTGAGAATGTTATCAAAAAGCTTCACTTGCTACATAGTAAGTAATGATGCTCTAAAATGGGTGTTATCCCTACCTCTACTGCCAGGTTGCACTTTCCTGAGGTTATTATTGACATTGCCCTTTTCTTGAGTCGTGCCAGCTCGTTCTTTAAAGGGGCTAGGTCACGCAATTTTAGGCAATTTCAGCACTGATTGAATAGTCATAGAATTAACTAAAATATCAAAATAACTGTTCAAAACTATGGAAGAACTCTTACAAAACACAGGGAAGCCAAGAAGGGACATGGATGGACAAAACTGGAGAGGATTGAAATGGATTGAATTTGGGTAAATTTGAAAAACGTCGGCCCACCTTTTTTCAAATTTATATCAGTCTATATCAAAATGTCATTTACAAAGGTGGAAAATCATTCTCAGTTGTTATGTGGCCGTGATTTTGCAAATGAAAGACTCTTGCTCTGCCAATTTGACGTTTAGAGCTCATAATGAACAAAATTAAACAAAATTACCTAAAATAGCGTGACCTAGCCCCTTTAAGTGCTGTGGGAGAACGCTGAAAAAGACAGGTGCTACGTAATCTATAAAAGACCTCACGAACGATACATAAACAGTGTTAGATCTTGTTTCGGAACTCCCGCTCTTTTCAACTTGCCATCTAAATATTCATAAGTGTCGCCAAGGACACTCTAAATATGACACCTGCTTTACTTCAAGAGATTACTATGCCAGTCAGTGCTACGTCTTTCATGTATAACTACTTTCCTTGCACGAAAACGAAAGGCAAACACTAAAAAATCATCGGCTCCAGCTATACAAAATAGTGCGACGACTGGACTGAGACCTACGCATATTGTAGAGTGCACGTAAGAAACCATGAATTTTATTTGCACCTGCCTCATGAATGCTGTTGTTCCTCACGTCTAAAAAGATTAACGTATTATTAGTTTGCAGAGTTTCCACAAACTCAGCCGCTCCCGAATCACCAATGAGATTGAACCGCAAATTCAAATGACTCAAGGTGGCATTTGTTCTCAGTGTTCTTGCAAGTGCTACTGCGCCAGAAGAGTCTATCATGTTCCCATACAAATCTAGGTGAGTAAGCGCACTATTTGACTGAAGACTCTCTGCAAGTACAGTTGCAACCGGAGTTCCTATGAAGGTGTTTCTCATGTCCAAATGTGTTAGCACAAAGTTCACTCGTAACCCTTGTGCAAAGGATGCTGCTTGAGCTTCACTCTCCATGAGATGATTCCCTCTAAGATCTAAATTTACAAGCCCACGGTTAACCTGAACAGCGTGTCCGAGGGTGGCAACTCCGAAACCTTCGATTCTGTTTCCTCTCAAACAAAGGTGTGTTAGGGTGCAGTTTGATTTAAGTGATTCGCCAATCGCTGCAGCTCCTGCGTCGCTGATCCTATGGTCCCGGAGATCTAAACGCGCAAGCACAGAATTTGAACGAAGAGTTTGCGCAAATGCTGCTGCTCCTGCGTCGCCAATTCTCTCTCTTTTAACGTCTACACCTCTAAATAAAAAAAGGGGTTCCAAAGGATTGCCTCCAGGTAAATCCCGATATCCTAAATCTAAATAGGTCAGGGTACGGTTGGACTCCAAAGCCCTCGCAAGGGCAACAGCGCCTGGGTCGCCAATCTCGTTATGGCTGAGATCTAAATACTTTAGTGCACAGATAGACTGCAAGGCTCGTGCAAGATCCTCAGCTCCGGAGTTGTCAATATCATTTCTTTCTAAGTTCAAGTGAGTCAAAGTATCATTCGATTGAAGGGCTTTTGCAATTTCACTTGCTCCAGGACTGCCGATGGCACGACACCGCAAATTGAGGTGCGTTAGTGTGCAGTTTGAACAAAGAGCTCGAGCAAGTACTGCGGTTAGGCGAGCATGCTCGTTTCGTTTTTCCCAAAACATGCCGTTAGACGAAATAGACATTACATCTAAAATCTTCAGTCCACAGTTAGCCTGGAGAACACGTTCAACTGCTTCCTCTAATGCCTCAGTACAGGTGTGATGCCAGGAAAACAGAGTCAATGTACAATTAGATTTTAAGTACTCAAAGAGAGTCGGCATATTTCTGGGCATACCCGTGCAGTCAATGAAAGTGACTAGTTTGTGTATTGGAAAGGACGCTGCCAGAGTTTGGACCATTTTCTTCTGAGCATCAGTCAGTTCATTGTCA
>BLFP01002548.1:182701-185201 GCA_014634505.1 Montipora efflorescens
TTCACACAACCACATTCACATTACTAAGTATCTTTTCTCCATAAGAGATGCAGTGATTATAAAACTCGGGGACACACCACTGTCCTGTCACGCGAAATTTTCTCTTCCGGTTGCCGTGCATTATAGAAATTTAGCGACAAATCGTGCCTTGGCCTTTCAACAGTTTGAATCAGTGAAAACCGAAGAAATGATCTTTTTCAGTGTAACTGTTTGCCGTGACATTTGCCACGGCCTTTTGCCGGCGCGCGCTTGAAAAAACTATACTTTTTCTTGCACAAAAATCAAATACATGTGATCGGTGCATCATACAGAGTTTGTAAAAATTGGTGTTTTTGAACGTTTGAATCGGTGAATTATGCTCAGTAAAACTGAAGATATGATTTTTTTCACTGTTTCAGTGACGCGAGTTTGCATATCGTGTGACGATATCCGAAAGGGAAAGTTAAAGCACCCTTTCCTTAAACGGATGACTACACAGTGATTGAAAAACCAAGTCGTGTGCACGAGTGCACGTTTCTGCCACACGAGTGCAAAATTTTTCCACACGGGCTGGCAAGTGGTGCACACGAGTGAGCAAGGCCGTGTGCACGGGTAAGAATTATTTCTGCACGGCTACAACACGGAATTCACACACGGAAAGCGTAAGGTACACGACACGTTTTCCCGTGAGAGGTCACATATTTCAATAAAGGTAAGACACTGAAAGTATCAAAAATGTTTTAAACCTGAACTCTGTCGGAGCCTAGTCCACTACCCTATTTCACACTTGTAGGGCAGTTTACAATGTATTCATGGGTATTGTTTAGAAACAAAAAGCTATCACAAACAATAATTTAGATTTTTTTTCTTTGGAAGGCATGTAAATTGATATGCTGATCAGCAAGCCAACTGAATTTACATTGGTCAGTTTATGTGTGTCCAATTTTAATCATTACAACTTTGGGTAGTTTTTGCACCTCAGGTTCAGACGAATATCAAAATAAATTAATATATGTATGCCAGAAGGAATGCTCGTCACTACCAACGCCAGTTGAAGTTGCTGGAAATTGTTCCAACAGGATATCTCTATCACTTAGAATAAAAATTGTTGAGTCACATTATAACATTAGAAATAGTCAACGGTTTCATTTCACCAAGGCACACCTTCAAACTCATCCATTCTGCCATCAGCAAGATCAGCACGACACTCCAAGCTCTGTTGTCTTGTCTCTAGCCTATGCAGTCTCCGATTCATCTCTTCCAAAGAAATGGCAATATTTCCCAATTCGTGGCTTATTTTTACTTTTTCTGCCTCAAATTCCAAGCTCATGTTGTCTACACTATCGTGGAGTGATTTAACCTCCTGTTGAACCAATTGTAGCAATGCAGGGTCTACTGGAGAATTCATGCAGAGCTGTGTTCCTGCAGCAAAATTACCAAATGCAAGAAGAAACAAATAGTCTCAGTAAGTTTAGAAGTAAAAGGATAGAACTTATTAGAACAAATCAATGTATACCAAATAATAACATATATCATACTAAATTAATTTAATTACAGTTGTAGAGTACTGACTCTCATGGTAATTAATAGACTAAAAAAAATCAATCGCAATAAAAGAAAGTATTTACATATACAACATAAACAAAAATTGTTTGAATCTTAATTAATTAATTGGCTTGGTATAACGATAATTGTTATAATTTGGATGAGGCTGAGCATGATAGCGATAATTATCAGGACCAAAGTTTTTGTTATGCCGAACCCGAAGGATCAGAAGGATGAGGCGATTAAGACATTAACAAACTGAGGCCTTGATAATTATCGCTATCATGCAAAAACCGAATCCAGTAATCATTTTATTAGGCATACTCCTGAGGTGAGCTCCGCCATGACAAAACTGATCAAACTGCTGGTTAGTGTGTTAGGTGACATCACTTCTGCATGCATATAAAACTATTGTCTGTACATGTAGGTATGACATCAATTCTACATAATTTATATATAAATCTATTTTCTGTAGGTATGACGTAAGAGAAACAGAGCAAGCAAGAATTAGCTGCGAGATTATAGCCAAATCAAAAAATCGAGCTGGTGACACCAATGTATAATAATGAAAATTAATATTCTACAGGTGTATTCCCCTACATACCAATTTCCACACTAGAGGTTGGGACCACGAGACAACAGAAATGAAGATGAGCTGAAATCATCTCATACTACTCTGGTGAATACCCTTTTTCCCAAATCAGGACACAATACCGAATTATCAAGGAAAGAAGGTAAAAATTATATGTCTTCTTTCCCTGTAAGGCTCAAATGTACTGTAGCATAATATAAATGGAAAATGGGCCACAATGTAGGACATTCCTTCTTCCTGACTTATTAACCATTCCTTCCCTTGATCCAGTCAACATAACTGATCAATAAGTTTTATAAGTTTCTTTCTGTATTATTACCCCCAACTGATGAAAGCCCATTAGTGTCAGTTTACAAATTGATTCAATCACACAATCTTCCATAT
>BLFP01002548.1:190201-191651 GCA_014634505.1 Montipora efflorescens
TACGTCGTCCCAACTTTTAAATACACTATAATTATAATCATAACTCTGGTTACGAAGTCAAAGTTTGTAAGATTTATCGATCGAGAAATGTAGAAGATCGATTGACCTTGAACAATTTATTACATGAAAATTTCCTTATGAGGTAAAAGTTCGATCGACTAACTCAAACGACTTATAACATACAAGTTTAACTCGGCTTACAAAGTGAAAGTTTGTAAGATTTATCGATCAATTAACTCGAGCGACTTATAACATGTAACTTAGCTTATGAATTAAAAGTTTGTAATCTATTCATCGATCGATTAACTCGAACGACTTACGAAGTACAACACGCTTTAGACAAGCATGTAGCTTGAGAAGTTAAAACTTGAAACTTGTAAGTTTTCTCTGTTCCCAGCAATACCTTTGATTTAAGACCAGCACGAACACAAAATCTGGTAAAATTTTTCAATTAAACAGTATCCAAGACTCCTCGGCAGTCAGAGCACGTAAGCGAGTCTATGTTTATTAAATAAAGCATAAACAAAATTCATCAAAAACAAACATAACAACAGATCACTGATGGGAACCCCTGAGAAAACAACTTCTATGCTGGGGCGACATAACTTAGGTTGGGGCGACCTAACTTGGGGCGACAAGGCGATGGGGCGACACAACCTACATTCATAAGGAAAACCCATTGATCCAAGTTAAATGACTTAGTTACACTATTACTGCTTCATTTAATTTGGAAGCTCTATTACAACACAGAGATCATTGATGGGCACGTTAGGAAAGCATGTCACTATCGGGAGTTTAAATTGGTGTTTCAAACACTCGCAGTGCTTTTGGAGTGAACTTCATAGCCATGCTATGACCTCACCAAAGGCTGAATCTAAAATCATGCAGAGTTATTGAAACGAGATGCTTCTGTGAAGCATACACTGGGTTGCCTGTGGTACGTGCTACAGAAAATCAGAAGGCACTGAATTGTGTGGTATTGAAATACAGCATTCCAGTCTCTGAAGAACAACAAATAAAGGAGAAGCGAGAAACATTGGCTTCCTTGACATGTGATGGATGTGACGATGAATACAACAAATAACTGTGTGAATCGGTAGGTTTGTAGTGCACACTAGTACATAGCACGTTGCCTCTAATAGAAACTTTGATATCTAGGACATGGGCTGACATGTTGATAATTTTCAAGTTCCCCCACAACTTCTGTTTACCACAAGTGTGCCCTCTGAGCATCTGACAGCTTTCTATTACTAAAGTTCACTGAAGTTAAGCCCTGCGAGGCGGGGTTAGTGTTTGGATGGGAGACCAAGACAACATTCCCCTCATAAAACAGAAGCATCGGACCGAAAATACTATTAACTCTAACAAATGCGAACTCAGCAAGGTACAGATCTTGTTAGCTTGCTTTATGCAAAACAAATATTGATGAAAAAGCAAATAACTATTGATA
>BLFP01002548.1:194394-196894 GCA_014634505.1 Montipora efflorescens
GAGCTGGCGTAGGCAATGGCTTTATCTAAGAGATTCTCTGATATAGATGGGTAGAATTCCACAATGTCAAATTTGATGAACCGTGAATGGCTTTTGTTGGGAATCGCTTTGAACCAATTTATTACAGTTGAGGTGTTCTTCCATTGGTTTAGGTTGGTCGCGGAGATGACAGCTTTGTTTATGGTGTCAAGGTACTGCTTGGCGACTTTTCCCATTTCCGGTTTCGATGGGTTTATCAACCGACTGAAGTCGCTACGCTGTGAAGTTGTCTTTCTTCTAAACGTTATATTCGCTCTACTTCACGTATCGAGCACTCTGCAGCTAACTGGAACCCCCTACTTGCGCTATATATATATATATATATATATCGTAAACAATAGGGGTCTGGAACCTAGACTGAGAAAAATGATCTGCAGCAGTACCGCTGTTTGTGAACAAGCAAATTGTAGGTGTTAAGGGAAAAAGCATCTCATTAATGGGTGGATTCAGAACTTTCTTTGAATGTGGCACTGAAAAAGCAGTTGAGATTTCCGGGAGGGGGGAGGGAGTTATTTCAATTTCAAGGGGCGTCTTTGGATATAGCGTTAGTTATGACTGTTCCACGGCTCAAGGTCATGAATGGGGAAAGAGACAAAATGTTCGAACCGTCGAACAGCAACCAGTGATGAGGGTGCCCTGTGCTTTTTACGTGAGGCGTGATGGGGCGATTTATTTTCTCGTGAATCGTGATTTAGAATTTTTTTTTAATTCTGATTCGTGATTGAAGATTATGTACTTATTGACTGAGTGGGAGGGCCGGACGGGGAAGTAATTGGCCCGAGGTCATCGAGGTCATGGCGTACGGACCGAGCGCAGCGAGCATGTGACCACCGCGCTTTCCCCTTTTTTTTTTTTTTTCCGGGTAACAAAATTCGGAATGTTCACTGACGTCGCTCATTTTGACCAAAAAGTCGGGATTTATATAGCAATTGCAACAAAGTTGTTTTAGTTCGAATCTCGCGCGCGCTTTCATTGCAAAGCTATTGAGAAAATCCCCGTATGAGGGCCGTACGCGATCCTAGCAGGGCCGGACGGCTTTTTCCGGCCCTGCTCGCGTCATCGCGTACGGCCATCATACGGGGATTTTCTCAATAGTTTTGCAATAAAAGCGCGCGCGGGGCTGTACGGGTCATATGATAAGGTAAGATCTTTTCATGTTCACGTGAACGAATTTTCTAATGAAACGTGACCCGTGCATGAAGATTTGAATTAAACGTGATTCGTGAACCACTGTGTTTTGCGCGATGAATTTCCAGCCATTTTATTACTGGTTGCCGAATGGCAATCCCAGTCGGAAAATGGGTAGATTTTCAGTTTTATTTTTTTTTTCCGTGTCAGTAAAAGTCTTGCCTGTCACTTCCCTGCTAAGTGGTGTCTCTGTGCATAGAGCTTTCTGCTCGTATTTTCTTAGGATCGAGAGGGTAGTGAGAAATGCGTACATTTCTCCGGTGGACACAGTAGAACGATTAACTTAACGTTTTAGTGGATCTTTGAACAAAATATACCCTTATAAAGCTCAATAACGGCAAATCAATTGGATACTGAACAAGACAGGCGGTGGAATCTTAAAAGCGACGAGTAATGGACTTCGACAACAATCTGTCGCCCGTCGCGCCGTCTTTTACCAACTGTGCTGTTATGTAGAACACTGAAGATTCGTAGGGCAGCGATAATAGTGAATTCAAAGACTAGACCAGGCGGATTGGATAGGATTTCAAGCGTTAAAATCGCTGAAAAGGTAAGATTTTCGTAGCGATACAATTGCGTGTCTTCACCACTTGTTCCTTTGATATCACATAATTGTGTTTTCCCTCAAAATATTCACTTTGTTTTCGCTTTCGCTCGAACATATTTACTTTTACTACATGTCCAGTGAATAGTTTTATCCTCTGGGATGAATTTTCCGTCGAAAAATCGGTTATTTGGGTGGTCTTTGGCAAACAGAGGTTAATTATTCGTAATGCGATCGCTTCCGTTGCCGTTAGCAACGGGACGCAAATTTGACACTTCTATCGCATTATCACATTACGCATTGATCGCTAAAATCCGATTATTACTAACTAGACCCTCCGTGAGGGTACACTGGGTTGCCTGTGGTGCGTGCAGCGTTCCATAATGTCAACTGAGCTGTGTGTTGTCTTCCAGGAGATTCAAGTTGTCCTTGCGTAATATGTAGCTCTAACAGTGCACGATATTGTTAAAGCAAAGGTATCATCTGTCATTAAAGCAATGCTAATTACGGTATAATACAATAACAAAATGATCAGAAAGGCATAAATTAAGTTACACTAGTAAAAACCAAGGGTTAGGTAGTGTGGGCGACGGAGCCAAAGTATGGGTAAAAGTTTTATGTTGGGGACCTTTACATCGGAGGAAGAGTACGACTAAAGAGTACGAGTTTTCCTTTCTGAGCACTCGCACTTTTATGCAACCTTATGCGCATGCTCAGTACGGAAAATTT
>BLFP01002548.1:201894-209394 GCA_014634505.1 Montipora efflorescens
GACGTCTACGACGTCTAAGACGTCTTAGACGACTAATTTAAATACGGGAAATAAGGTGGACGCATTAAACGTCAGACGAATTAAACGTCTCAAGTTAACAGACGTCTTAGTCGTCTCAGACGTCTAAGCCGTCTAGTATAAAGACGAGACGCACTAAAGTTGGACGCCCTTAGCAATGAAGTGCACACAGTCTCTTTGGTGATTAAATTTCAGTACCTTTTGAAGAAAATTGTGAATTTCATTTCTAACCGTCGAAGTTAAGTGCGCACTTACTGCCAGGCGTTTAATGCGTCTGGACGTCTTAGACGTCCTCTAGTATAAATACGGCCATTAAAGGTTGTTCAGCCTTTGACCCGACAGTTGGTTACCGAAAGGCTAGAGAATTGCTTGAACAACGCTTCGGACATTCGTATAAGATTGCTACCGCACATCTTAGCAGCCCCACCCCCCCCCCTCCCCCCTTGAAACCCTATGACCAACATGGGTTGCTAGTATTTGAAGACCAATTGAAGGATTGTTATTTTGTTTAGGAATCCTGGATACCTCGATGAGATTACTAGCACTGACAACCTAAGTAGTGTTGTAGAGAGAATTCAGTTTCATCTTAAAGCCAAGTGGTTAGAGGTGGCAGATAGCTTCGTAGAATAGCCTGTTTTAAGTTCATATTTGGAAAAGCATTACAATGAGACATCTCTTCAAACCTTTTAGGAAAGCCACTGATTTGACAAATTTAATCCCGTATCTACAAAACAGCGGTAAGCTTGCGAGTGTATAATGTTACGACAAAACAATCCTACGCTTGCCATTTAAATGAACTGTGAAGATTATTTATCTCGTAGGTTGCTAGGTTTTTGCCATCTAAATATTCATAAGTGTCAAGAAGGACACCTGCTTTACTTCAAGCCTGATTACTTTGTCAGTCAGTGCTAAATCTTTCATGTATAACTACTTTCCTTGCAGGAAAATGAAAGGCAAACTGAAAAAATCATCCGCTTCAGTGATACAAATTAGTGAAACGATAGGACTCAAACCTACGCATATTGTAGAGTGCACGCAAGAAACCATAAATTTTGTATGTACCTGCCTCATAAATGATGTTGTCCCTCAGGTCTAAGAAGATCAATGTATTATTAGTTTGCAGAGTTTCCACAAACTCAGCCACTCCCGAATCACCAATGCGATTGAACCGCAAATTCAAATGACTCAAGGTGGCATTTGTTCTCAGTGTTCTTGCAAGTGCTACTGCGCCAGAAGAGTCGATCATGTTCTCACTCAAATCTAGGTGAGTAAGAGCACTATTTGACTGAAGACTTTCTGCAAGTACAGTTGCAACAGGAGTTCCTATGAAGGTGTTCCTCATGTTTAAATGTGTTAGCACAGTGTTCAGTCGTAACCCTTGTGCAAAGGATGCTGCTTGGTCCTTACTCTCGGTGAGATTATTCCTTCTCAGATCTAAATTTACAAGCCCACGGTTAACCTGTACAGCGTGTTCGAGGGTGGTAATTCCAACACCTTCGATTATGTTTCCTCTCAAACGTAGGTGTGTTAGGGTGCAGTTTGATTTAAGTGATTCGCCAATGGCTGCAGCTCCTGCGTTGCTGATCCTATGGTTCTGGAGATCTAAACGCGCAAGCACAGAATTTGAATGAAGAGTTTGCCCAAATGCTGTTGCTCCTGCGTCGCCAATGCTCCCTCTTTCCCTCTCTCGACCATTAGCTGGACTACCCGGTTCCACGGGGGTGTCTTCTGGACCCCAATATCCTAAATCTAAATAGGTAAGGGTACGGTTGGACTCCAAGGCCTTCGCAAGGGCAACAGCGCCTGGGTCGCCAATCTCGTTCCAGCTGAGATCTAAATACTTTAATGCACTGCTAGACTGCAAAGCTCGTGCAAGATCCTCAGCTCCGGAGTTGTCAATATAATTTCTTCTTAAGTTTAAGTGAGTCAAAGTATCATTCGATTCAAGGGCTTTTGCAATTTCACTTGCTCCAGGACTGCGGATGGTACAAAACCGCAAATTGAGGTGCGTTAGTGTGCAGCTTGAACAAAGAGCTCGAGCAAGTGCTGCGGTTAGACGAGCATGCTTGTTTCTTTTTTGAGAAGACATGTCCATAGGCGAAATTTCTAAAATCTTCAGTGCACAGTTAGCCAGGAGAAGACGTTCAACTGCTTCCGGTAATGCCTCAGTCCAGTAATAATCCCAAGTAAAGAGAGTCAATGTAGAATTAGATTTGAAGTACTCAATAATAGTCTGCATATTTCTGGGTATATCCGCGCAATAAAAGTAAACGACTAGTTTTTGTATTGGAAAGGACACAGCTAGAGTTTGGACCATTTTCTTCTGAGCATCAGTCAGTTCATTGTCACTGCCTTCAGATTTTGAAATGAGATTTAAAACTGATATTAAAGTTTCGGCTCTCGTTCTTTCATCTTTAGTCAACGACCGGCAGAAACCCTGATTCATACTAGGAAAAACATTCAAAACGTCGTCGCAGATGTCGAAGTTTGGGTCATAATCAACATCGTCAAACTCGTTGTCGCTTTCTTGGTCATCCTCCTCTTCAACTGGCTGACTTCGGAAAGCATCACACAAACCTGAAATAACCAAAGCCGCGTCATCTCCACCCTTGTTTACCACCATTGTCAAGAGAAACTTCCATAGCTGCCAGTACTTGTTGACAGGATTAAGGTGTGCTAAGTGAGCCACAGCTGCGAATTTATCACCCGAAAGAATCTCCTGGACCACGTGATATGCAGCAAAATATTCTTGGAAGGTCTTGTGTGTAAAGGAGAAACAAGGAATGGGTCTGAGTTTGCTGACACTAGCTTCCCGAGAAAGAAAGCACAGCGGAAAGAAATCGACAAACTGACAATCCATCTCATCTTCGCTGAAATATATTCGGTCGACCTTCAGGGCTTCAAAGGCCACCTTTCCCAAATGATTCAGGTTATCTGAAAATGTTTTAAGGGGATCCTTTGAGTCCATGGGAATACCTTTCCTTGCAAAATATCTTCTAATAGCGCATGATACAAGTTGATCATACAGTTTGGTTTGATTTGAAGGAAATACTCCTTTTGTATCTTCCCAAAGCAGACACAACAAGGTTGTGTTCAGTGGATTTGAACTCAACTCCCTCAGCTCGTTTTCAAAATTTAATTTTTCAATCAATTTGGCGGCAAGGCTTGGGTTCTCGTGATTACTGAAGTACTTCGTAATGTAATTGTCGGCATCCTCCTTGGTGAAGCCAACAATCTCGAGAAGTGTGTCACAGTGGCGTCGCATTCTCATGCCTGCCTCATGACGAGCTGTTAAGATGAGGTAAGTATTAGGAAATCTTCTCCTTTGAATCAAGGGAAAGAGGCCTTTTAGGAGATTCTCGGGTAATTCGTCCAGTCCATCAAGAACCAATAAGATTTTGGATTGGTTGCAGCGAATAAAATGAAAGAAGTTTTCTTTTTCCTTCTTGTCGGCATCCAGTGGCAACAGCTGATCATCAATAGCTTCTTCAATGTCAGCAGTCTTCATGTCACGGCACTTCAACAGAAGAAGCATCTTCACTGGAGGAAAACAACCTTCCACTGATATGTTCTCCACAGACCAATCATATGCAAGCTTCTGACAATAAGTGGTTTTTCCCATTCCAGGTTGCCCCTCAATCAGCACAACCCTTGGATCCTCGCATTCTTCATGTGGCATGAATGCATCTGTCATTTGGACAACTTTATCTGTCAGCCTTGCTCGTTCTTTCTCTTTGCTGACTATCTTCAGTCTTGTAAAGATCTTGGACAATTTCAGCTGCAGATCATCTTCACACCATGGGAATGGACACAGTACAGCACCTTTGTAATCTCGTCTGATGATATCTGCCAGTCGCTGAGGATAGACTGAGAACAAAACAAAAAAACCCCAAAACAAACAAATCAATCTGTATAAAAACAAATGACAGCTGCTGTAATTTGATATGCTCTTACACCATTTGTATGGGGTAGAAATCTGTTCACGTTGCATGATAAGTCACAAAGAGAGCCATTAACACAGACCACATTTATTTAGTCCCTGAAAATTGCAAAGGGAACCCATGTGAAAAATGGATACGTAAAGTGTATTCAAATAAGCTAAAACTGAGACAGCTTAACCAGAGTAAGGCAAAAGGGACCAGGGTCTCCTACAGCAATAACAGCCTTTACATTTCCCATGTAGACTTGAGTGCAAAAGTGAGGCTCAATATTAAAAAATCAACAACAACAACAACCACCTTGATTTACTTTCAGCATACAAGCATACAATATCAACAGTTTGCCTTTAAATAAATGAAACACTCTCATTTCATGTAGTCTACAACACGATTCCTGTCTGTCTTTATTACTATCATAAACTGTTATCCAACAAAATCAATTGATAGGAAAGAAAAGGTTATCACCAGAAATTTGATGTTTTGTCGCACACAACATGATGATTCCACAGCAACAAAATTCTATTCATCTCTTCGATATTATCAGGCTAAATACCGTGCTTAAGCTATTAATGGGAATCATCATTGTACATTCAGAAAACTTACCAGGTGTCTCAATGGGAATTTCTTGACATGACATGGTTATGTCAGATACTTTGGACTTTGTCAGGTCCTTCATTTTTTCTGTATTCAACAAGAAAATTATTCAGTTTCTATTCAACTGAGTCTGAAAAAACCCTCTTCTTTCAATTTTAAGATTGGCCCTTTTCTATGAAGTGTTAAAGTGCCCCTGTGATCAAAAAAACCACTTCATTTTTTCCTTCAGATTTTGAAAGTGTGTTTGCTTAACACCTGACTGGCAAGATTTTGAGCTTTAATTTTTATCCAAAGGCCGTTTACTTTGAGTGTAAGTTTTGGATTTCACGGTCCGCCATTACTCACGTTCAAAACTGACCGATTGGACCTCAGACGGTTGGATCCAGGGAAAAGTGATGTCAGAGGCTCACTAGCTTAAACGCAGCTTATTATATATGCAAAGCGTGAGTTTAAAAGTCTGAAAGCCCAAAACCCCCGTGCTGCATATTAATTCTGCGGCGTACACACGTACTATGCATTCTTAAACTAGTGAGCCTTTGACGTCATTTTCTCCTCGATCCAGCTCTCTCAAGAACATAATGTTAGTAATGGCGGACCATTAAATAGGAAAATTACAGTTAAAATAAAGAGGTGTCTTTTTGAAATCTAGGCTTAAATTATAAAACGTGGGTCACTTAGTGTTTTGTTAACATAGTTTTGAAATCCAAAGAAAAATATGAATTGATTTTTTGGTTACAGGGGCACTTTAAAGGAACTGGTCATACAGGTTGCAAAAATCCTTGGGGACTTGTCCTATCTTGAATATGTGCTAATTGTATTAGAAGCTTACAATCAAAGAAAAGTCATGTAGTCATGTAGTTATTGCTCAATCATGACAATAACCTGATTTTTCATTACAAGAAAACACGAAAAAACCCTAACAGCTTAAGTGACTGATGACATCAAGGGTAAAGTTAAAGGGCTTTTTTATCACATGTTTTCTAATTTTGTTAATGGTGTTAAGAAGGAAGGAAATCCTTAAGCTCATCCAAGGATTGATGACCCAAGAGATTATGCACCAAGTGTATATGTTGTATGTGACATCACTGCTATTTTGGTATCTATGACCATGTTACTGTTTTCTTGTAAAAAGTCTCGTCCCTTTTTATAGAGACTGCGGCCAAGCACAGTGAAGATTTTTGATGGACAGATTTTTTTTAAGCTTTCAAGGCTATCAAATTTTCATTTCAAAAATCACCTTGCAGGTGATGGACATCATCTTCAAGTTATATGTGACCTCTCCCGGAAAAAAAACGTACCTAACGACTTTTCGTGAAACGGGTTTCACGCACGCCTCCTACACGGGAAGCAGACGAGTTAAAAAGCCGTGCGCATGACTGGTATTGCACTTTCGCACGAGCTTTCTCACACGTGAGTGGTCCGAGCAGTCCGCGCGGCTTGCGGAGAATTTGCATACGTAGGCGAACGGCTCACAGATATTAATAATTTTAATAATTCGAATCTGTTGGTCACAACCACGAACGAGCAGGAGCCCAGACGATAAATATCTTATTAGATGTTTTGGTGTGTAGTACATGTATGGCTGAGTATTTTTACGAGTTTTGCTACATTTTGACGAACCCGCTAGGGCGAGTGCATCATAGAAATTTAGCGAAAAATCGTGCCTTTCAACAGTTTGAATCAGTGAAAACCGAAGAAATGATCTTTTTCAGTGTAACTGTTTGCCATGACATTTGCAACGGCCTTGCGCCGGCGCGCGCTTAAAAAAACAATACTTTTTCTTGCACAAAAATCAAATACGTGTGATCGGTGCATCATAGAGTGTTTGTAAAAATTGGTGTTTTTGAACGGAGATCATTTTGCCTGTTTGAATCGGTGAATTATGCTCAGTAAAACTGAAGATATGATTTTTTTCACTGTTTCAGAGACGCGAGTTTGCAAATCGTGTGACGATATCCGAAAGGGAAAGTTAAAGCATCCTTTCCTTAAATAACCTGCGATCAGGCCCATTTTTAGCTTCGCCCATATGTTCTCTTATGTCGTCGCTCGGGCCTGACCAAAAGTCTCTCAAGAATTCCGGACGGTCGGCCAAATTTTGGCCGACCAAACTCGTGATCTGATTGGCTGTTGAAACGCCGGAAGTAAAAGTACCACCGTGATTGCGCGGAGCTCTCGCGAAGTCCTCGAGACTAATCCGCCATAAGTGTACGAAAAAATTTGCTCCCTTTTGTTCTTACAATGCCGTGGACGGTGCAACTTGATTTTATTTGTATAAATGGAGATATGCCATCTGAAACATCTCATAACTTGTCCAAAATCGGGTTTGAATCTCTGGAACGAGTGAAATTAGCGATTCCGTTGTCGAGCTCTGTGGCCATGGGGTTGAAAGTACTTTGGCACAAACTTCCCTGATGTTTTGAAAGCTAAATAGCTGGTTCTTTCAAATGGCAATGAAAGCCGATGCATATTGGTTTCCTGGATGAGACAAGGGTCATATATATTAACAGGAGGAGATGCTGATAAAATCGCAAGTTACACGAATGCATGTTTTGAATATCTGTGTATCAAACGGCGCGCTTTATTTATTTACTGTACATGACACGGTTTGTTTGCACACTTCATAATATTTCCAGTTGATTTAACTTTAAACTCGCACTCCAGAAACTAAAATGGCATGTTTCCAGAGAGATCAATTGTACAACAATAAAAGAAACTTTGCGAGTCAATCTTACTGTTCGTACTCCATCAAAAAATTAACAGCCAAACTTATCATGATTTTACTGCGCGCAATTCTAGAAATACACAGCAACTGAAGATATTACCCGAAAAAATCACCAAAGAAACCTTCATGGGCAAACACGTTAAAGGAATGATGTGTTTCTCTTCCTTTTTTTTCTTTAAAAATCTATTGCCAAACCGTCCAACGACAAAATGCTAGGTTATCTCAATT
>BLFP01002548.1:214394-222453 GCA_014634505.1 Montipora efflorescens
TCATTCATGTACTGGGTGAGATCGCTAATGGACTGATAGCGGCTTCCAGCGGCACCTATATATCCTGATGTCTGATCTCACCCATAGATCACTTGCTTGTAAAGCGCATTTGAATATGCCTATAGAAAATGCACTACATAAATTCATTACCATTACTATATAAATTCATTATCATTAATGAGAATTATTTGCTTTAATTACCTTTTGTTTCCCAATCGCTCAATTCTCCAAGAAGTTTCCTTTCATCTGAATGTGGCAGAGTCATACTCCTTACTAGATGATCCATCTCAATAAAACTTTGCTGAAACTTGGCTGGATCCCATTTACTGAAGACACAGTGTGCCCAATCATTCCGTGCCTTTCTGACATCACCTGCAGCAATTTGTATTGCAGAAGAGAATGCGGGAACCCAACCAAGCAAAGACAATACAGCAGATGCATCACAGTGGTCATCAAAGGCAGTAAATTTTGCCATGTAGTTCTCAACATACAGCCTGGCAAAGTCTACATCAGATGTCACTCGACAATCAAACAAAGAGTAATTTAATCGTCCATTGGGAAGCCTGGGATGAACATCATTTCCATTGATGTTCTCATATTTCAACAACTTTCTTGCAGGCCACCTCTGAAGACGACCAGATGAACTCTGTCCATGGATATTGTGGCTGGTCTTAAGCTTGTTGTATTCAGTGTTGATTCCTTGTTGTACAGACGGACGTATCTGTGGTATGAGGATCTTGTTGAGTGCAATACCAGCCACAAGCCATCGTTTTTGATTGTCAGTCACACCAAGGTGGCTTGACCTGATGATTACACAAGTAAACTTAATACAGAGCTTTGAACAAAGCTGACGAGTAACTGACAGAAACACATTGCCATTTCTTTATAACAAGGTTACATGTACATAAAAAAAATTATTTCTGTTCATAAGAATTAAAGAGAACACCAAAATAAATTTCAAACTCACTATAATACTTTCATAACACATGTTTCACCATGGCTCATGCCATAATCAGTTTATTGTGTTGTACCCATATATTTTGTTTCAACACATTACAATAAAATTACATTAACAATAACAGGCCTTCTGATATTACACGATGGTGCGATTTTGACCTCAAATCGCATCCGATCGGACAATTCACGAAAATCACATAATTCACAAAAGAACACACAAAATTTAACACAAATCAACAAGTTTCTTAGGAGTTCCTGCATAAATACTGTGCGCCATTTTTAAGATGATTTACCTTGGAAAAAAAAGCCTTTGTTACCTTCAATTTCGTAAACATTTGAAGTTCAAGGCGTTATTTTGCATGTCGAGGGCCTGGTACGAGTCTCATTCTTAAAGAGTCGCCTATTAGTGTAACACAAACATGCCCTTTGTTCCGATTAGAAAATCTGTTCAGAAATGTAATACTGCACACAAAAACAAAGTGTAAGCAGCTAGTTGTAGCATACAGGAATAGTAACGATCGTTGATCATTCATTTGGCATGTTAGCTATGTCTTTTCAACTTTTAACGTGGTGCACCAATAGTGTAGAAGACCTCTTTTTCTTTACTTATCCCAACTTATGTCGATCAAGACTCATAATTACTGTTCCCTTGTGTTCAAAACAGGCCTTCTGATAGGGTGTGATGCAAAAAGGCAAATTGTGCGAAACTTGCAGAGTAGATTATGCGATTAGAAAGGCCAATTATGCGATAAATATTGTAACTTATGCAATTTTTTTTCTGAGCAATTTTAAGCTTGTTAATTTTTCAAGGGTTCAGGATAAAAAAAAAAACACGTTTTTACTGCCCTAAAGATCAGTAATTATGAATCTTGATCGACATTACTTGGGACAGTAGTCTTCTGCACTATTGGTGCACCACGTTAAAAGTTGAAAGGACACAGCTAGTATGCCAAATGAATGATCAATAATTATTAATATTCCTGTATGCTACGACTTAAGCTTCTTCCACTTTGTGTGCAGTATTATATTTCTGAACAGATTTGCTAATCTGAACAAAGGGCGTGTTTGTGTTACACCAATAGACCTTATTCACGATGGCCGCCATGTTGGATTTACTATTATCATGCAAATTAGCTACACACTTCTGAGGGGGCAAACAACAAAAGTTCGAGAGGTTATAACAGGCCTTCTGATATTACGCGATCGTGCGATTTTGCACAATCGACCTCAAATCGCATCCGATCGCACAATTCACGAAACATCGCATAATTCACAAAAGGACGCACAAAATTCATAAAATGAAACAAATCAACACATTTCTTAGAAATTCCTGCATAAATACGCCATTTTTAAGATGATTTATCTTGGAAAAAGGCTAAAAATCTTTTGCCACCTTCGATTTCGTAAACATTCGAAGTTCAAGGCTTTATTTTGCATGTCGGGGACCTGGTACGAGTCTCCTTCTATTGGTGCAACACAAACACGAACTTATACACACCACCGAAATGATGACACAGTTGCCTTCTCTTAGAGAAGAGATTTGTGAAAAATAAGCGAAGTTGTAAGTTTTTCGGCAAAATGTAGTTTCTTTCGTTGAAAACTGATAAAAACTTACTCATGGATAAGTTTGTTGTGAAAACGCCCGCTTTTTCTTCGACGAAGAAGGAAGTTCCCACCTTCCGCCCAATCTGACAGCTCACGATCGAGCAAGAAAGTACCTCACAGGTACGGTCCACGTGGACGATGGACTGATGTTTTTCTCGTCGTGCAATACTAGGGCCGTTTATACGAGAGAAAATAAGCCGCGGCTTACTCTGGCCACGGTGTACAAAATACGCTAAAGGAACTATTTATACAAATATATATTCCCAGGTCAATTATGTAAGCCACGGCCAGAGAAAGCCGCGGCTTATTTTCTCTCGTATAAATGGGGGTATGGCCCTATTGTGATTGACCATCTTCGGAAGTTCGTGGTTGACAAGCACCTTGATCATTCATTTGGCATGTTAGCTGTGTCCTTTCAACTTTAAACGTGGTGCACCGGTAGTACAGAAGATTTCATTTTTTTTATTTATCCCAACTAATGTCGATCGAGATACATAATTACCGTTCCTTTAGGGCAGCAAAAAAGTGTTTTTCTTAACCTGAAACCTTATAAAACAAGCTTAAGATTGCTGAGAAAAAAATCGCATAATTTACATTATTTATCGCATAATTGGCCTTTCTAATCGCACAATCTGCCCTGAAAAAATCGCATAATTTGCATTTTTTAATCGCACCCTATCAGAAGGCCTGTTATAACGAACATCTTAGCCACACAGATGATTTGTTTCACGTTCATTGAATGTTTACCACCTAAGTAGTAAAATAGAATGATTACACAAGTTATTTCGATGTCCTTTTTCAGTGAAAAATGAGCAGATAACGAAGTTGAAAGTCAAAATGTCAAAGGCAATCAAAGATATAAAATTGTTATGAAAGATACTTAATTCTAAGACAATTTGAAAACCAACATGAGATTTGTACCAGGCTCCCCACATGCAAAATAATGCCTTGAACTTCGAATATTTACGAAATTGAAGGTAACAAATGCTTTTTAGCCATTTTCCAAGGTAAATCATCTTTTAAATGGCGTATTTATGCAGGAACACCTAAGAAACTTGTTGACTTATGTTTTATTTTATGAATTTTGTGTGTTCTTTTGTAAATTATGTGATTTTTCGTGCATTGTGCGTTGGTCGATTGTACGAAATTGCATCATCGCGTAATATCAGAAGGCCTGTCTTTAGGGCAGTAAAAATGTGCTTTTCTTATCCTAAAACCTTGAAAAACAAGCTTAAAATTGCTAAAAAAAAATTGCATAATTAACATTATTTATCCCATAATGGGCCTTTCTAATCGCATAATCTGCCCCTGCAAATTTTGTATAATTTGCATTTTTGCATTGCACCCTATCAGAAGGCCTGCAATAATATATAAATCAAATGACAATGTTTGAAATTACATTACTTCTAAATATTTAAAGTAGACGTGTGCACTGTAAGTGTAACATTTGCAAAGTTAAACAATCATTGTAATGTCAAATCAGTGCATTCAGATCAGGTTGCAAGCAGCCAATGTACAATGTACAGTATATGCTTCCTTTTAATTCAGGTCATTGGCTATTTTTCCACTAGCCTTAAAGAACACCTATTAACAGACATACGTTCACATGTTGACAAGCACTAATGTGTAAATTTCCTGGTTGAAAGTGCTGGAAAATATCAGTAGGGCAGCATAACAATTGGCAAAATATTCAATCCCTTGATCGTTCCTTTTATCATCGTCACACTTGGTGAAAAAATATGTTGTGAAACTTTTTCGAACAGTTTCAGCCTGTGTTCAAGAAGCTCATAAACTTCAGCAATTCTCTTTCAAACTGGACAACATGTCTAGGAAATAAGACATGATTTAATTTTACTTGTGGGAACCCAATCAAGTGCTACGCTTAAAGATTCTAGACTGTGCCAGGGCATTTACTACAAATTGAGTTGGGGTATTGGCAAAAATGGGTGAGAGATAAGCCCCTCCACATTTCAAAATATTCTGCCACCTCTAAAGCTAGTACTGCTTGATTTTTAAAATCATGCTCTCAATTTTTTTTTTATTACGATGACAATTTCAACTCCACATCTGTACCGGTACATCTACAAAACGTTTCTGACACCTCTCTGGAAAGAAATTATATGACCAGTGATAATTTTGTGCCAGGTGCATGATTACGCACTGACATAGGCTAACCCTTTCAAACCCTAAATCTAATTTATGTAGTAATTCTCCCTTACTGTTTGCCATACAATTCGTATGGCGTTAGTTCAAAGAATTTGGTAATGGATCAACTAAAAATCCCCTATTTGATATTTTTGTCTATTTTCATCATTCATCTGCATGATATTGTAATAATATTGCAAGGAAAACCTCTGTCCTGGTAACTAATGGTAGTTCAGGGGTTAATGCCAGGACAACTTACCCTGTCAAGGCAGCTGTTGCCATTCCCTGAGTTTTATGAGGATATACTACCTCACCATCTCAGCCATACCTGAAGTACAAAGAAAATAACCTAGCCATTGATAAGGATACATACAAGTTTAACTCGGCTTACAAAGTGAAAGTTTGTAAGATTTATCGATCGATTAACTCGAGCGACTTATAACATGTAACTTCGCTTATGAAGTAAAAGTTTGTAATCTATTCATCGATCAACTCGAACGACTTACGAAGTACAACATGCTTTAGAAAAGCACCTGTAGCTTGAGAAGTTAAAACTTGAAACTTGTAAGTTTTCTCTGTTCCCAGCAATACCTTTGATTTAAGACCAGCACGAACACAAATCTGGTAAAATTTTTCAATTTAACAGTATCCAAGACTCCTCGGCAGTCAGAGCACGTAAGCGAGTCTATGTTTATTAAATAAAGCATAAACAAAATTCATCAAAAACAAACATAACAACAGATCACTGATGGGAACCCCTGAGAAAACAACTTCTATGCTGGGGCAACATAACTTAGGTTGGGGCGACCTAACTTGGGGCGACAAGGCGATGGGGCGACACAACCTACATTCATAAGGAAAACCCATTGATCCAAGTTAAATGACTTAGTTACACTATTACTGCTTCATTTAATTTGGAAGCTCTATTACAACACAGAGATCATTGATGGGCACGTTAGGAAAGCATGTCACTATCGGGAGTTTAAATTGGTGTTCCAAACACTCGCAGTGCTTTTGGACTGAACTTCATAGCCATGCTATGACCTCACCAAAGGCTGAATCTAAAATCATGCAGAGTTATTGAAATTATTTCGATCTTAAAACCTGAAGCCGCGATGAAAATACCCAACCAAAAATTGTGCACCCTAACAAAACCAAAAATAAAGAGAAATTCTGCTTCTGCCGTGTAATTTAAACCAAAAGAGCACGATTAAACGGCCGTATAACCTTGTTTAGAAGCAAAAATTGTATATCTCGCCACAAAAATTTTTATTATCTACTTCCGGGATAGCCATTGGAATCGAATTAATTCAAATTATACTTTCATTTTGCACAAAGATTAATTACCGTCGATGGGCTTCGCAAGGTTTAAAGACTGCCAAATGACAAACAGTACTATTCCTAATTATGTAGAGTCGACATAACAGTTATATAAAAATTTGTACGATAGAGTTGAAGGAACAAACACAGTCATGATCACTACTGCCGGTCACGCATAATCAAGAACATCAGTTTACCGAGACACTCAGCGAATGAAATATCGTTCTGTAAGAAATCAAAAATGGAAGAAAAGAAGAATCGACGGTTACCTTATGAAAAAAATGTTCACAACTGGCTCAAAAAAGTATCGGCAGGAAGAAGTTCCTCGAAGGACATCTGCTCCCTGTCTTTCCTCCGCAACCTCGTTCCCAGGGTCTTCTCTCTTCCTTCCTCGCAATCTCGTACCCAGAGTCCTCGGGCTTCTTGGCCAGCGGGTGAGCGCCCGGAGAGACTCTGGGATAATCGATTTGAACTATATTTTTGATTGGCCGATTGCGTAGCAATGGCAGTCCGACAGGAAGTCGGTAAGTAATTCGGAAGCCCCAGAATTTGGAGGGACATTCAAAATCTAAAACTAGTTTCAATGCTGTTTGATTTTTTCTTCCTCAGAAATATATAAATCACAAAAATAATAAAACGACGAGGTTTGAACTATGTCTTATACCGCACGGGAATTTTCTCACGCTGCTAAAAATTGATTACTGTTGCTGTTGCAAAAGTACCGTGGGAAACATTACATCAGTCTCTTTGAGGCGAAATCCGTGGAACAAGGTCTTGTCGAAACCATTCACAATTACGGAAACATCAAATTGTAGAAGAAGAGGACATTTGTGCCGTTTCCACAAAAAATTTATCGATCGTGTTGCTTGCTCGATGGCATTCTCATTGCATTCTGAACGATGGAATGTACGCTGAAACACCAAAAATACACTCACCGAAAGTGTCAGAGGTTTCATCTTCATTTGCTCTTACAGCAAGCGAATGATCATTTCTCCAGTTTCTTTGTGTGTAAGGCTAAAATTCTTGTTTCTCGAACACTTTCAACCCGCCACTTCTACTGTTAACGGTTTCCTCTTTTCTGCTTCCGTTTAAACTCAACCATACGTCATAAGACCGGAACCCACGTTTTCTGGGAAAATGGAGTCGATTATCCCAGAGTCTCTCCGGGCGCTCACCCGCTGGCCAAAAAGCCCGAGGACTCTGGGTACGAGATTGCCTTCCTCGTGATTAGTAACAACTGACTGACGTCATCCGCTGCCGAGGCTACCATTAAAAGGTGAACAAGCAATATCGTATAAACTCTTGTTCTTAGGCCATCGTAGCTTGATTAAGAAAATAACACAAACAGCGGTGATAAACATTGTATTCCAACGCATTTTTATAAAACTTGACGTTTCATATGCTAGTCAACACACATTTTCAAAAGTAACCGTTACAATTTTTAAAAACTATATATATATATATATATATATCGTAAACTCAATAGGGGTCTGGAACCTAGACTGAGAAAAATGATCTGCAGCAGTACCGCTGTTTGTGAACAGTTAAGGGAAAAAGCATCTCATTAATGGATGGATTCAGAACTTTCTTTGAATGTGGCACTGAAAAAGCAGTTGAGATTTCCGGGAGGGGGGAGGGAGTTATTTCAATTTCAAGGGGCCTCTTTGGATATTGCGTTAGTTATGACTGTTCCACGGCTCAAGGTCATGAATGGAGAAAGAGACAAAATGTTCGAACAATAACCAGTGATGAGGGTGCCCTATACTTTTTACGTGAAGCGTGATGGGGCGATTTATTTTCTCGTGAATCGTGATTTACAATTTTTTTTAAATTCTGATTCGTGATTAAAGATTATGTACTTATTGACTGAGTGGGAGGGCCGGACGGGAAAATATTTGGCCCGAGGTCATGGCCGAGGCCGAGGCCATGACCGAGGGCCAAATATTTTTCCGTCCGGCCCGACCTAACTCAGTCAATAAGCATTTTATCATATGACCACCGCGCTTTTCCCTTTTTTTTTTTTTTTTTTTTT
>BLFP01002548.1:222890-225390 GCA_014634505.1 Montipora efflorescens
CGGTGGTCATATGATAAAATGCTTATTGACTGAGTTAGGTCGGGCCGGACGGGAAAATATTTGGCCCTCGGTCATGGCGCACGGACCTCGCTGCGCTCGGTCCGTACGCCATGACCTCGGGCCAAATATTTTCCCGTCCGGCCCTCCCACTCAGTCAATAAGTACATAATCTTTTCATGTCTACGTGAACGAATTTTCTAATTAAACGTGACCCGTGCATGAAGATTTGAATTAAATGTGATTCGTGAACCGCTGTGTTTTGCGTGATGAATCTCCAGCCATTTTATTACTGGGTTGCCGTATGGCAATCCCAGTCGGAAAATGGGTAGATTTTCCGTTTTATTATTTTTTTCCGTGTCAGTAAAAGTCTTGCCTGTCACTCCCCTGCTAAGTGGTGTCTTTGTGCATAGAGCTTTCTGCTCGTATTTTCTTAGGATCGAGAGGGTAGTGGGAAATGCGTAGATTTCTCTGGTGGACACAGCAGAACGATTAACTATTCTGACTACACTAACACGAGACTTCAATGTGAAAATAGTTTATTAAGGGCACGTCAGTCAGTCTGCTGAACAAAATGACCTCCATTTACCTGAATTGGTTACAAACTGGACATCAGATAATACCGCCCGTAGAAATAGACAAAATATACAGCATTAATGTAGGAATAAAATAAGCAACAATACCGTGCCGGATACGAAAAACCACTAAAAACCACCCTTTAGAAGCGGCCAAAAATAAGTGGAGACGTATTCCTCATCCAATGCAACGGCACCAGACCCCGAGGAAAGGATATCCTACTATACACAAGGAAAAATAAGCAGACAGCGCAGTTCAAAAGTTAAGCATAAAGTTAAAGTATCAGCGACTGACAAACGTAGAATGATGAAAAACTCCCGTCAAACTCCTAAATAGTCCTAACCTATCCCATAGCCACCTACGGTCCTCAGTCAATAAGTACATATTAAGAACATATTAATGAGCCCCCAACTTGGAGAAAATTGCCTGTAACGCTGCACGTACCACAGGCAACCCAGTGTACCCTCACGGAGGGTCTAGTTGTTTTAAAAATGTACGTATTGTTTTCGAAAGGCTTTGATTAGGTTTTGATAGGACATGGATTTCACATTGCTCGATAAAAGTCATAAAATAGACCACCAATGGTTTTTGAACAAATAAGATAAGACTCTACGTCATCTTTTGTCGCGTATGCCGACAAACAACCTCAGCAAGATTGGAACAATGTGCTCTGACGTAGGGCTGGTTTGAAGTGAACCGGCTTCAAAAGAGAGAGGGGAATTTTTCTTCCTTTTTATCTGAAGTGTATGAACCAACTTTTGTTCGTTAGAGCGTGAATAGTCAGAATATTGACCAATATTGACCAATATTTTGGCTTTCGTGTACGGACGCTACGGTACTACATACATGAATACAACGGACTAACCGTGCGTGACTGGTGCAGGAAAAACAACTTATACCACAAATAATACGTCTCGGTGAATTCAACGACAGTACAGGAGACTAACAATCGAATTTTCAGTAGAAAAACAGTCATCTACAGCGAACGACGGCGAATCGAGGCGTGCAAACACACAAATCTTAGATTATTTTTCTTACTCTAGAAAAGACTAGAAGTAGTCGCATTAGTTAGAAGTCGAAATGTGACTCCATCAGACGAGGACAAGTCCGGAGATTCCAACCCTCCCAATTTGATGTGTTCCCTCCCGCTTTCCCGACTTTTATCAGATTCTCCCGATTTATTATGAAATTCTGAAAACAAGGAAAAGAAAATGCTTATCTTAAGTACTTTTTTGCGATCTGAATGTAAAACGTTTATACCGATCCTCAGGAGTATCCTATAATGTCTCGCCCAGTCTCCCTATTGAAAACCCTGTGTTGAGCAAACTCGTAAGGCCCGCAGTCTTACTCGATCCATGCAAGTCCAAAAATGGCGGGACACCAGTGGTAAGAATGAAGACCTTATAGAATATCACAAAAATGGTGTCAAAATGCAGAAAATACCACTTGAGAGAAACTGAATTTGCAAAATTTCCTGGGGGAGGGGGATACCCCCGGACCCCTCCTACAGGCTCGTGCCTTCGGCGCTAAAAAATACGCCCTAATTTCCTTCAAAACTCAAAAGGGGTTGGAATCTCTGCCGGTCAGACAAACCTGCGATTTAGATGAATACTCCATCGAAGAGCCAAACTCGGAGGATAAACACCTTTATAGAAAGGTTACAAGAAGTGAAATATTAATTCGTGAATTTCATTTTTATTTTTACGTGAGACGTGATCGTCGCGCATTTCGCGTGAACGTGAAAGAATTTTGACTATTATCCGTGACGCGTGAAAAGGCGAAATATTTTTGTCGTGACTGAGTTTTACAAAGGGGTCTAGGGGACCCTCAGTGATTGCCAAGAGAAACAAAGCGGTATCGCATCCAAATTGTGGCAACTCTTTTCTTGTTGGAGTAGATTGCTTTGCAAATATTCAATCTCTGATTT
>BLFP01002548.1:238253-243253 GCA_014634505.1 Montipora efflorescens
GCTCCTACTCTACTATAAAAACTACACGTAACCCATAATCCCTCGATTCGCTCTGACGAAGGGCTAACGCTCGAAACGTCAGCTTTTAGAATCTCTGTACGGTGGCCAATTTACATTATCAACTCCGTTGATAAAACCAAATTTTTGTATACTACTTCCCCACCGACGCATTATCACAGTTTCTTTAGAAACTACCCCTTCATCGATTACTTTGAAAGCGTACATTGAATTCTAATATGAACGCTCATCACTTTAAGTAAACATGGACGATCTCTAGTGTACTTGAGCTCTGTCATACTAAAAGTGGTACTATGATCAAAAAATCATTTCCATTTTTTCTTCTGATTTTGAAAGCGTGTTCGCTTAACACCTAACTGGCAAAATTTTGAGCTTTGAGTTTTATCCAAAGGCTGTTTATTTTGAGTGTAAGTTTTGGATTTCATGGTCCGCCATTACTCACGTTCAAAACTGGCCGATTGGACCTCAGAGGGTTGGATCTAGAGAAAATGACGTCATTTACTCACTAGCTTAAAATCTCAGCGTGTAAACGCAATTTATTATATATGCAAAACACGGGTTGAAAAGTCTGAAAGCCCGAAACTCCCGTGCTGCACATTAATTAGGCCGAGTACACAGGCATTGCATTCTTAAACTAGTGAGTGTTTGACGTCATTTTCTCCCCCACCCAGCTCTCTCAAGATTTTAAAGTTAGTAATGGCAGACCAATAAATAAGAAAATTCCAGCTGAAATAAACAAGTGTCTTTTTAAAATCAGAACTTAAAACTTGGGTGAGTTAGTGTTTAGTTAACATAGTTTTGAAATCCAAAGGAAAAACAAAACTTTTTTTTGGTCTTAGTACCACTTTAAGTTATACTGATGAACCACTCTATTGATATTCAGCTTGTCATCGAGGCATGAAAAACATGCCGACTGATAGGTATTGCATTATACCTGAAGAGCTCCATATTTAACCACTGATAGGAAAATTGGCACAAGTTACCTTAATTAACTTTCTGTACATCTCTAGCTGACAATGCTTGGTGCTCTAATCGTACTGTTTGCTTTCAAGTTCAATTTATCAGGTAAGTACCAGTTCAGTAAAGATGGATTTAAGTCGGTCACAGATTTGCATCGGCCCATAGCCTACAATAGGTCTGCGAAAGTGCTTTCTTTGCCTTCGTCGACAAAGTTCTCATGTATTGAATTTTGTTTTCTTTCGCCTATGGATCGGCGGCACATGGTTACAAGTAGATTACATACTGTACTGTAACATTAACAAACTTAGTAATCCAGAAAGGTAAGTGATACTTTTTTTAATCTGTTAAGATGTTATCCTCAATGAGAATTCACCGTAGCTTGATTCAATACGGAAGAAAGAAATGTATCCTATTAACTACATTCATCATTCGATTTTTCCATGCTTCTTCATTGCAAATGCTGGGTGATTTTGCTAAATATCAGTGATAAACACGATAAAGAAAGTAATTTAGAGCGGAATATCGTGCTGTGTGTCACGAAACCACAGGGAAAACCAGGCCGGCAAGTGCTCGTCTCTCCCGTCTCAATAACCAGCTCCAATTTGGCTGTAGATGACTTCGTTCTGTCCCGATGGGCTGATTATGGGTCCCTAAGGATGTGGTTGGTAAAGTTAGTGAACCTAGCATTAAATTTTTCTCCGACGGTTTAATATAACCCTGAGTAAAGATGGCAGATATTGCGTATGTTTCATCACAGTGCAGATTTATTTATTTAATTACTCCAATCCACAATACAAGAAGTATAAATATAAATGCCAAATAGATACAGAAATTACAGAGTACAAAGTATAAATACTTCATCATGTCAAATTACATGGAAAGGAGAGGGGCAAATCTAGTAAACTAATATTGTGCCCCTTTGTTAAATAAATGAACCATTGTTATGCAAGTTCTAACAAGTAAATTTTGATCATTATAATAAAAGGAAACAAAGGAAAGACAAACCGAAAAAAAAAAAAAAGAAATTGATGACTGAAAAAAGATATTATTACTATTGATATTATATTTATTAATTATTATTTTAAAATAATAATACTACTACTACTACTAATAATAATAATTTATTTCAAATTATCAGTAAAAATACACACACTGAAAAAAACAAATAAAGAACTCTAAAACAAGTATTAGGCTTATAGAGATACAAATACTAGTACTAATTCTAATAATAGCAATAATAGTTTTTTTTTTTTTAATTCTCGTTTCCTATAAACATGTGTATTAAAATAAAAAAAATTTAAAAAAATTTAAACAACTCTTAGTATTATAGATTTGATAAACTAAAGGAAAGAAAAATTATAAATCAATATTATAGAATGTTAAGACGCTCTTTGCCATAAACTCAGTGTCAGAGGATAACGCTATTTACAGAAGAACAAAATAATAATAATAATTATTATTATTATTACTATTTCTATTATCATTTTTATTATCATTATCATTATTACTATTATTATTATTATTATTATTATTATTATTATTATTATTATTATTATTATTCGAATAAGTAAAGATTTGGTAAAACATGTGACAGTAAAAATCTGCGATAAAATATTATAAAACAACATGGCACGACGTTTCGACGTTTCCAGAACGTCATTATCAAGTAAAAAAGAAGTAATGAAATAGAGTATATATATATATAGTGAATAAATTAGAAGGCATTAAGCTAAACAAAGAGTTTGGCCCTCATGGAGTCGCTCTGGGTATTTAAATTGGGTTTTATTGTTCTTATGTAAAACATTTCATAAACGAGACAATCCCATTTCGTGCCACATTTTTTAAGCATTCTAAACTGGCTCTCATTGAGTAAGTCAATGTTCCCATGGGCATCTCTCAGATGGCGACCAATGGCAGAATATCGATGATCAGCAATGCGTTGAAACAGATGGCACGTCGTATATCCGACGTAATTTGAATCACACAAATCACATTTAAAGCAATAAACAACGCTATGCTGATTTACGATACGTGGCTTGATTTCTTTAAACTTTAGATCCTGCTCAAGTTTCTTGCTGGTGTAGATTGGCTGCACATCAATGCCGATGTTTAAACTGAGATCGCGCATTTGCATTTTTACCATGTTCGCTGAGACTTGATCTTTGAACGGAATGCTGACTCTTAAAGTTTCATCAGGTTTTGTCTTAGCATCTAGTGTAGAGCGATAATCACATTTGTCGATGATACCATTCACCAAAGAACTAGGGTAACCAAGGTGAACAATAAAACCCAATTTAAATACCCAGAGCGACTCCATTAGGGCCAAACTCTTTGTTTAACTTTTAATGCCTTTTAATTTATTCATATCTTCACTATATATATATACTCTATTTCATTACTTCTTTTTTACTTGATAATGACGTTCTGGAAACGTCGAAACGTCGTGCCATGTTGTTTTATAATATTTTATCGCAGATTTTTATTGTCAAATTATTATTATTATTATTATTATTATTATTGAAAACTGGACATGGAACAGATATTTATAAAGTAATTAATAAATACTGAGCAACATAGTAATGTATGAGTGCCTTTTTGAACAGATTTTTACACGGTTTAAGGAGAATTTCCAATGGAATGTCCGTCCAAAAGTATCTGTCAATAACACATGGGCAAAATCCCCTTAACACTTTCTTGAATTGTTTTACGTAAGTCCTTGTATTTCTCTTGCTTCAGTGACGTTTTGTATTTGATCTTTCCTACTTGACACACTTTTCCTTGGATGAGTATCCATGTGTTGTGCTCCTTATCCTGTGCCAAGCTTGTTAGCACCGTTTTCGGGCCGTGAGCTTGTTCAACCCACGTGATCTTAGCTTTCTCGTGTTCTAGCACAGCTGTTGGCGTAATCTGCTGATACCAGTGCGTGCTGTTATCACTTCCTTGAAAGTCATATTTGTTGCATTGAATTATGATAGATAGGTCGCAACATTCTATCATGTCTAGCTTTGAACAGGCTTTGTGCAATCTTGCTGCATCCGTTTAGTATGTACATGTGATGTTGATTCTGTCTTTGAGTGGCACATTCGATAATTCTCTATCTTTTCAATCTTTTTGAATTACTCGTTCTTCACCCGGGATAGCAATATCGATAATGTCGCATATGCTGTCCTTCTTGTTCGCCACAACTATATCTGGCCTTCTGTGAACAATCAGATGATCCGCTTGAAGATTAAAATCCCACAGAATCTTTACATTATCATTCTGCATAAGTCCTTCTGTTCTGTGGCTGTACCACTTCCTCTCTCCTAAAAAGCCATGCATGTTTCTCACATAGTTCCAGATGTACGATCCTTCTATACTGTCATGGCATTGTTTATAATCGGGTTGAACCAGTTTTTTTACCTTCATACATTAGAGCGGAGGGGTTGGCGCAGTGGTAAGATCTCTGCCTTCCAACCCTAAGGTCCCGGGTTCCATTCCCGGTCCTGCCGAGAGTGGAATATTTGGCGACCTTCTTTCCCGCTAAAGTCTACTCAGCTTTCCATCCTTCCGAGGTCGGTAAAATGAGTACCAGCATGCATGGACTGCTTAGAAGCGGCTGCCATTTGCGCCTGTATATGCTTCCAGTCCGCTGGGGGTAAAATTGATCATTGTAAAGCGCCTTTGAGACGTTTGTGATAAAGGCGCTATATAAATGCACCACTTTACTTTACTTTTTACTTTACCCTGGTAAGTGGAAAGTAAATTCGTCTCGCCCCCCACACATGCGACATTTTTCGCTCGAATCCTTCTTGCCAATGTTCTTCTTTATCCAATTTGTTCGTAGTGCTTGTTCTTGGGCGACTAATGTCATCTCTTCTGATTCCTTCTCCAAGACTTAACACCGATGACATTTTCTGTCTCGCGTAACATTTTTCCATGTAGTGATTTCTGTTTCCATTCTTTTAGTCCTTTTTCTTTACTTTTCTTTCCCCATACTCTTCAACATATGTACTAAGGCTCTCTACTTCACTCTCAACACA
>BLFP01002548.1:245753-255753 GCA_014634505.1 Montipora efflorescens
TCAATCCCATTACAGACAGCAATGCGGCCAGACTATCACCCTTGAAAATACCCTGCTTTCATCAGGAAAAGAAAACAAACTGCGGTTACAAGCATTTTCATTTTATAATTGACGTTTCGTATGTTGCAACGTACATCATCAGAAGTGATGGTTAAAACTGTTGCACAAAACTTTAAAAACTAGAGCGCACACTTTTTAACTAGTCACCAGTGCTTCGCTCTGGTTTTTAAAATTTTGTGTAACAGTTTTAACCGTCACTTCTGACGATGTATGTTGCAACATACGAAACGTCAAGTATAAAATGAAAATGTTTGTAACAGCAGTTTGTTTTCTTTTCCTGCTGAAATTCAAATGACCAAAGGACAAAAGTATTTATGATGATATCCTGCTTTAACTTCACTTTGGCAAGCTTATTATCATTATTATTATTATTGTGCTCGAGGTTAAGATTAATGAAGTCAAGGTTGGTTTACCACATTGGTACGGCACGATACAAAACATAAGTTAAACTTGTTTTTGTCATCAGTTCAATCGTTACAATTATTTTGTAAACCACATTAAGTAGTCTGATGTTGTTTTTACAACGACCAATTTCTGGCATCTGTTTTCGAAGGTCTCGACACTGAATGTGGGCATAAACTTATTCAGTGGTGAATGAAGCTGAAGATGTATGGTGCGAAGCTTCAGAATTGTTCATGGCAACGATAATCTTTTGACTTACTCTATCCCCCCTTTCATAACTTGCTTATGATTGATTTTCTGATTGTTAGCCGCCACATCACCGCGCTCATTCTTCTAATTTGGGCTTACTACGGTCACTGCAGACATGCCAGTGTCTTAAACATTAATAAAGGTGAAGCCAAATGAGTGCTTTCATTTATAATTCGGCTTTGTGTTTTATCTCAGGAGTAATTAGGTTGCAACATCTTGTCATCACACTAAGTTAATTGTTAACCGTTTATTACAAATACTTTCAATAGATATGTCAAAAACCTAGTCCATAGTCAAGCACCACAACTAACAGATCTATTGAAGGCTTAACATAACTATAAACAATGATCAGTGGCTTTGCCCAAGATCAATCCTGAGCTGGCCGTTCAGTTCATCATCGGATTTACCCATTGTTTGCGGAATGTTGTCGTTCAACCTGCGTTATTAGCAATTATCATAACAACATGTAGCTTCAGAGTTTTTCAGAGGCATTATAGAATGTAAAGTTCATATTGAAGCTCACTTTCAGATTCTTTCACCTCAACTGAGCTCTTGTATTTTTTATTTACCTTTATGTGCAAAGCTTAATTTCACCGTATGGTTGAATGTTGCCTACCCTGGTCAATGATACAGCTCTAGTACGTAAATCTCGGCTCGACCAAAACTGCATATTATGTTGTTTTTAGATTGTGTCAGTATACAATGGAAGGCACCTCCTCCAACCCAGAACATATCAGAAGCAGCAGTAGGTGACCCGGAGGAACACCTAAGCAGGACTAGCCTCCTTGAAGGAACCATCAATGGAACATTTAGCTGGCATTTCAGTCTATCATCAGATTTGACCTTTGTTACCTTTAGTTTAAAATTCAATGACACCCTTATTGGAAAAATTTTGCCATCAGGACAGGTTGAAGTACTACAAAGATTTAGAAACAAATACGCTATCGACTGGTTTCCATTTCAAAGAATCGCTCTGATTATCTTTTATGTAACAACTGAGATGAATGGAATATTTTCTTGTGCAGTTGTGGCACAGACGCCAACAGGCTTTGTAACATTTACAAGCAAAAATAAAGTGGAAGTCGTTGGTAAGCTCCATATTTCTCTAATTAATTTACCTTACAAATGAATTACTAGTATAAGGAAAGAAAAGCAAATATTTCTTTAATTCACTGTCACAATTTAACTTCGTATTCGTTTAGCACATTTCAAAGACATTTTCGCAGCCCCTTAATAATGGTAAGCGAGACATTGAAGCGAGGTCGGTGAATATCAAAAATGCTGCTAGATCATGAGATCACTCGTGAATCTATGTACTACACACTGATTATCTTTTGCCTTAAAAGGATTTACTTTAATTACCTTAAAGTCTCGCTGGGAAATAAGAACGAGATGGTTGGCTTAGCAGCTGCCTTTTAGTTGAAAAGGAAAAAAATGAATTAAAAAAAAAAGCCGACCTCTTCGGTGAAAATTTGGGATTTTAATCTTAGCTGGATTTTCTCATTCGAAAGTGTAAAAGAATTCGATGAAATTTTTTTTGGCAAAGATGCGACTTTAAAAAAACCTTTGATTAAAGTGCGGGACTATCTTGAGGTTTTCCTGCAGGGATAGCATGCATGTTTTCAGGCTGGCTTAGATTACGGATCCGAGCAACAAATTTATGTATCTTCTGTGGTTCTGATCTCAAGTCGGCCTCACTTTTTCAGTAAATGATTGATTGTGTTCTTTCTGGTGGATTTATTTACGCTGCTGTGTTCAGTTAAATTGTCTACAAACGGAGAGATTTTAAAGCAAAATATCTTGATTCTTTCTTACTTTGGACTGGAAAGAAATTATGCATACATTTGTAAAACTGGGTTTGAGTAAATGTAACAATACAACTTTATGTTAAACGAAAATTCGTCCTTAATCAAAGTTACGGACAAAATTTACGCAAAATTGGTACAAAAATATAAAGATCTTCAAAACAAAATTTTCAGCTCAAGAAACCAAACAGCTACAGCACCTGCTAATTGACCTTGAAGTGTTCAGGTAATGGAAAACCAAAATAAACTGGGCCCGGTTGTTCAAAAGCCGATTAACCCTTAATTCAGGATTAGCGGAAACTTTGGTTTCAAGTTTTCAACGTTTTGGTGAAACTTTCGTTTAATTATTTTTGTTTTTTCAAGGTTGACTTCTTCTAATGTAACGTTTTGCGGAATATTAGCTTTGAACAACATTCGGGAGTCTTAGTATGATTCTTATATGCAGGGACCAGACAGGTAGGGACTTTAAAACCGTGCAACGTTTTCTTTCTTTTTAATTTGACAGTTCGTCCTAAGACCACACTTGCTTTGACAGTTCGTCCTAAGACCACACTTGCTTTGGCAGTTCGTCCTAAGATCACACTTGCAAATAAATTGTATGTCAAGCGAGAGCAGACTGCTTCACTCAACTGCGTAGTGGAAGGAAATCCAATACCTTCAATTCAATGGAGTCCTTGTGATCGTCCAAGAATTTCTTGTAATGGACAGCACCTTAGTATTTCTCGAGTGCAGACTTCAAGGGCTTATTACACCTGTACTGCAGTGAATGATGTGGGAAGGGATTCAGAAAGCACGGTTCTCAGTAAGTTTCAAGGCAATAATCTTTGTCTATGTTACAGATTAAATGTAAATTCAGGTTAAAATGGTTTCAACCTAGTTCATTTTCATTTTGAATTAGTTTGAAATTGAAAGTATGAAACATCAACAAAAATCCATCAATTATTAGCAAGTACGTGTATATTGGTACGTAAATCGGTGCTGGAAGTAAGGGGATGTGGTTGGCGTATGTTTTTCATGAGTTAGTCTTTAAAAGGCCCTTGGTTGTTGTTAAGTCTAAGTGACTGATTTTAAATGGTTAGCAGTAAGGTTGGGTATACTGTGCATGATAGCCAATTCTGCTTGTTTTCTCAGAGGTTGTGAAAAGGGCATCATTCATAGCTGAATCCCCTTAGTAAGGCAGAGGTCGACAATATGAAAGTATCATGTTCAAAGGGACAATAAAAGAAATACGTAAACATACATGATGTTTTGTTGATTTTTTATTTGCTTAGATATCATTTCTATTTGCTAGATCTTCTGCTTACATTAATTGAATTAATATAATCAAAACCATGTGTAAATCTTGAAAAGTCACAATAACAAAACTAAGTCGAACTCCTGATAGCGTAGTTGGAAAAAGGATTCTTAACTACTGTTCAGAAGGCATTTTGCAGGCTCTTGTATAGATGATTTACTTTAAATGATCAAATAAAGTGTTTGGCTTTTTTTTTCATTCCCTTTTTGGAGATGTCACATAGTGATACATCCAAACTTTGTAGTTATTTAGGCAATCGTGCATTCTTCAATTTGCGCAAGTAGTACAAGTTCAAACCTTTGCTTTCATCTACATCTACATCTACATGTTCCAGCACTCGTCAAAAGTCCCTTTTTGACTTGAGACTGTTTCTGCTTAGGTGGCCTCATACACCACAAGCCTTTTTAGAGACATCACCGCCAAGCCGGCCACTTCTACTGGAGAGAACAGGACAACCACAACACCGGGGACTTTATCCCCTACTCTTCTTGAATAGTGCTTGGGTTCTTTAACGTCCCACAGGGAACTTATGAACATAGAAGATATTTGTGAGACGGGACCTACGGTTTATAGTCCTTATCCGAGAAGACTTGACAGTCTAACCATTTGCAGATGAAATTACAAAGGCAGCACTTTCTCCTCAGTTATTTAAAGATCCTGAGTGTTGATCTGGCTAGGGTTCGAACCCGCGACCTCCCGTGTGACAGCCCGACACTCAACCAACTGAGCCACCGGTGCGCTTTTTGGGCTTTCCTTCTTTCCTTTTTTTGTTTGTTTGTTATATTCTCTTTGTGATGTGAATACTTTTTGTTGTAATATTTTTATTTTGACTAATATATTGCCACCCTTTTATCAATTTTGTCTTCATCTTCTTTTACTGGCTTCTCTCATCTGTTTGCAGCATTTCTTGACTTTGCGGGGGAGATTAAATGCTATGTTGGGTTGAAAGTTTGTGCTGCTAATAAATTCGACTTCTTCTTCCATGAATGTTACAAGTTCTATTCTTTAATTAAACTGCAAATGTTTGCCGGTTCCAGTAGACCCTGAGTCGATCAGTGGATTCCTTAGTTCACCACGAAAATGTGTAATGTTGTGTTTGTGGCAAAGTTAGTCATCACTTAACTCACAAATTCTTTTCCGTTGTCAGATTGCAACTTTATCCGAAATCCCACAATCCATGCCCGAATAGACGTTCTAGGGTACCGGTTCTGGCAACTTCTGATGTTTCTATATGTTTGAGAGCAAATGCCCACAAGTACACAAGTATGCAAAGTCAGTCATCACTTAACTCACAAATTCTTTTCCGTTGTCAGATTGCAACTTTATCCGAAATCCCACAATCCATGCCCGAATAGACGTTCTAGGGTACCGGTTCTGGCAACTTCTCATGTTTCTATATGTTTGAGAGGAAATGCTCACAAGTACTCTCCGTTAGGATCTTCAACGTGAAGAGCCATGTTATGCTCCTTAGGACAGTTTTAGGTTAAACATCAATCAGATGTATTTGCCGACGGAAAAAGAAAACCGCATGCTTGAAATGGATTTGTCATGGTTCTGGTGCGGTGACTAGTAATGCTGCCTGGTTCCTGGTGTAGTTTGCATAGTGAGGTAAATTAACTTAATTGTAACTTGCTGGGAAGTTCCGCTGTAAGACATGTGTACATATTTCTCTGTTTGTCTCTGTCATGGAGACATGGATCAAGCTTCGAATCGAAGGACTGTAAACTTTCTGTTGCACGGTACCTTAGGTGAATGTACTTCTGACAGTATTCTATGTAATTCCTTTTTAGAAACGACATTTTTGTTAACATTGTTGACGATGAAAAGACTGTTTTTTGCAGGCAATTTTCGCATTTATTGGACTGGAGAGATCTGAGCATTTTCGCTCTTCTTCAGATAAATTTAGCCATCCTTTATTTTCTCCTTAAAATCCGCAAGTTCTAAATAATGTGTCTTGCTATTTACACATTTTGTTTGTGAAACTCGTTCAACATGAAGCTCGTTCAACATACCCTAAAAGTACTCAGAGTTCACTCAAACACTGCTGCTGGTCGTTCCATCGGCAGCCATATTTTTCCAAGTCTCACGTCGTGTCATGTACACAAGTGCGGAACTGTAGTTACCGCAGGGGCTTAGAAATAGCTTACACTCTTTGGTAGTAAAAATGTACAATCAAGAGGTAGATGGGGAAGATAAGTTGGAAAAGTGATTTCATTTACTGATTTCTATTTTTCTTTCCTTTCTTTTTTAACCCCCCTAAAAGTTCAGGCACTGTTTTTCTTTTATTACATCACAGAAAATAATAGATAGTCGATGATAAACTAGTTTGAAACATTTTAACCTACTGTAGGTGAATTTGTTTTCAAACTAGTTTAAAATAAAATGGCTTGGGTTGAAATCATTTTAACCTGAATTCAATTTCAACCTGTAACATCTCTCTTAAGCCAGCGGCACAGTTCTGTATGTAACAGACAGTACCATTAGAGCGCAGAATCCACGGGGTAACTACGCCTATGGTGCAGTGAATAATGTGGGAAGTGATTGTTTGTAAGCTGCAAGCCATTAATTCTTGTTTCACTTGGGCTTCAAGGAAGTGAAAACTTCCTTGCCAATCATCTTCGAGTTGAACCGATCGGAATGCTTAAGAGACAACTTTTAAACTGTATTTATATATAAGGTCTTCAACATCATACAACAAGTCCAGACCTTTTTACCTGTGAGCTACAGCAGATATCACTGAAAAATTGATGACCATGACAAACGTTTCAGTTTCTCAGTATACAGTGCATATTTGTACCATATTGAAAGTAACTGTTAATTAAGTAGCTTCTTTTAACTTAGCTTTTCTTTTTAATTTTGTCACAGTTATAGGAGGCTATAACATTTACTTACGAATCACCACAATCGGAGAATGTGAAAACAAAGATTCTGTTTGGAGGACTCTACAGAATGAGGTAATTTAGATTTTGAAAGAGACCGACTGTGCAAGTAAATGAAAGGCTTCAACCGTCATTATTGCTTCCTGTAGCATAGCATGAAATTGTTATGACAAAAAACAAAGTTATTTGCTATATGCTGTTTTTTAGGCCTTAATTAATTAAAAAGCGCCCACACTATTGAGAACTATTATTCTTGTGGGTGATAACGAAGACTTTTAGCGATTCAAAGGGTTTTGTTTCTGGTTGCACTAAGAATACTGAGAAACGCGTTGCTAACAATTGACCCCTGTAATTAGGAGTGCATCTTTCATTTTGTGGTATGCAATATTACAAGTCTTCAAGTTCAAGTTCAAAAGTATAAGTTCAAAACCTGAAAAGCCCTTGATGGCTTAAAATAAGTCCACTCTCTTAGAAGTGCTACGTCGTAGGTTGTTCATTGCTACCAGCTATGAATTTCTTTTCCTGGCACAGTTAAATTGACACTGAACTAGTTTTTTTTTCTTACATTAATTAAATGGCTATGATTTTAGTTGGTCAAGGTCTTCGCCAATACTCAAAGCTACAATGGTGCAGAACTAATGGATGTTAGGTGAGGAAATCTTTGACAGCATTTTAAAACCATGCAAATTGTGAATGTTTTATCTGCTATACAAGGTGCTAAAGTGCGCGGGAATTTTTGGGCTTTCTTACAAGTCCCCGGTAAAAATTTTTATTAGATCACAGTCACACAAAAACCTACAGCAAACGCTTGTAAAAGATGGACGGTTTTTCTTCCTTTATCACAAAATTACCTTTTTTTCCTGCGAATAATAAAAGTGATATCTTGTAGATGTCAGTGTAAGGTCATATCTTGAAGATGTCTCAAGGCCTACAAAATAACACCAATCCTAATCTAGTTCGTAACAGCAAATATGGACCAGTGGAAAACAACCCTCATTTAAAACCACACAGAGGGAGCGTTACATTCAAGGCAGATCAACATCAACAGTGGCATATGTCAAAGCGATTGTCTTTCTCTCACCTCTCCTCCTCTGCATGGCCTTTGCTCCACTATCCTGTCTCCTAAACAACAGCAAGTATGGTTATACTACAGTTTCATCCACTATCAACCATCTACAGTGTATTCTACATGGATGACCTGAAAACTCACACTAAGAATGACCAAGAACAAACAGGCCTTTTGATCATACTGAAAAGCTTCAGTAACGATATAAAAGAGGAGTTTGGGGCTAGAAAAATGTGCTAAAGCTACATTCAAAAATGGAAAACTTGCTACAGGCAATTGCAACGTAAACATCCAACTAAATTGACCTATACTACACCACCATCCAAGACTTAGAACATGAAGGCACATATAAATGCCTGGGAGTAAATGAAAAGCACGGAAAACAGCATGCCAAAATGAAATTGAAAGAAAGAATTAGAAAGGGGTTCTTACGAAGAATAAGAACGATAACAAAATCCGAATTCAATGCATCACATGCACCCTGGCTATGCCAGTCGTAACGTACAGCTTTACATCGTTGAGTAGAAAGTGCATGAAAGAGATCAGGAAACTTGACCGAAAAAGAAGAAAAATATTTATATATGTGGACAGACGGTACCTCCCCAGGAACGAGGGTGGCTTAACTCAGCTGGAACCTGCCTATAAAATAACAACAACACACCTGGATACTTACCTTAACACCAAGCATTTCGCCCTTCTCGGGACTGCTGGAGAGCATCTAAAACAAAAGGAAAAGTACTTCATACCTAGCCAAGCCGCTACGTTCAGAGGAGAGTTCAAAATATAAAGACCTTGAAATTGAGATCGAACGAATGTGGGCAGTGAAAGTTACAACGATACCAGTGGTGATAGGAGCCCCGGGGCTAATAGAGAAAGAAATGGTGAAATTCACCTCACAGATTCCGGGTAACATCCAAATTCAAGAACTACAGAAGATCACATCCCTTGGAACATCTCACATCCTAAGAAAGGCGCTATCCGTCATATATACTTCTACCTTGATCAAACCCTAGGCCTAAAGAATAGGCCCGGTTATTACATTGTATTTTGGCATAACGGTAAAGGATTAAGAAGAAGAAGAAGAAGAAGAAGAAGAAGAAGAAGAAGATCAAGAACAAGAACAAGAACAAGAAGAACAAGAACAAGAACAAGAAGAACAAGAACAAGAACAAGAACAAGAAGAACAAGAAGAACAAGAAGAAAAACATGATGAAGATGAGGTCAAGTTCTGACCTGGACGACCGGATAATATTAGCATGGAGTTAGAAAAGATGTGAATGTTATATCGATGACGCATTCCACCGTGCTGCTGATGAAACTAAAAAAATTGTTTTCATTTAAAAAAATAGCATGATAAAACGAATGGTAAAATTTAATTCAAGTATTTACTGTTACAGATGTGAAACTCTCATCTTTGAGTTGGTCTTGAGGTTCAACATTGAGGTTGCAGAAGATCTTATAATTTCCACAATTCGAAATGCTACTGTGGATGGAAGGTTTGGAGAATTAAGTGTCAATGCATCGTCTATCATTGGAGTTCCACCAGTCATAAAAACTGCAACCACGTCATCACCGACAGACAAAACTACTCAAAAAACAAATGGTATGATTTTCTTTAAAGGTTAAGTTTACGTTTAGCCCTGTTTTTACCAGAAGAATATCATATTCATATTTCATTCGTAACAAATGAAATCTCATTTTTTTTCTGGGAAGTGAATAAGTCTCATAGAGTGCAGTGATAAGGGTTTTGATTTATCTTTCATTTCCCTTAGTACACTTCATGCACCAGCTTCATTTATCTCCACTTTTAAAAAATATTTTCCAAGCAGTAGTACCAAGGACGCAATACCTGTACGCAACTTGGTAAAATCATTCCATTTTAAGTGTACTCTTGGGACTTGTTTGTGATAATGTGTATCCTTTAACCAACCACAGTGCCTCGTTCATCTCCACAATTTAGTTCTTTGCCACGAAAAACATTTAATACTGAAACAAAGTGCCCATTATCCCATATTGAGTTCTTCAAACGCTCACGACCAGTTTGCTTGTACTGGTCCTGTGTGTGCCTAAATTCTGGAACCAACAATTTAAATCTGACAAAGAAATAAGTACTTCACTCGAATGGACGTCCTACTTTCATCAAATTTCCGAGAGAACTCCTGCAAAGAGCAGTGTCAGCAATTTTGCCAGAGCAACTTTTCTTTATTGTGCATGTGCCCTTGGTTTTTCCAACGCAAACATTGAG
>BLFP01002548.1:257666-270166 GCA_014634505.1 Montipora efflorescens
AAATCCTTTATTGACCAAGATTGTTCGGTCAAGATGACTGGATATTGGCCTCGTTCTTTTTTTGCGTGTTTATGGACCTCGACTTCGTCTCGGTCCATAAACACGCAAAAAAAGAACTTGGCCAATATCCAGTCATCTTGACCTCACGCTTGGTCAATAACCCATACACATTAACTCATGTACTCTAATGGCAACAGATGCCGTATAAAAGTTTGCGAAGTTAGGTAGTCAAGGTTAGATGTTTGACTGAGTTTATTTCAAAATAATAAAAATGCATATGGAAAATTTATTTTTAAGATCCGGTTCCCAAAAGCTTCCAATGCAGACGAGACAAGGTTTCCACAGAATTATCAACAGGCAAGTTTTGTTGACTTTTTGTAGAAGGCAAAAAAAACTTAGAGGCTATTAAGAGTATTCTTTTTCCTGAAGGGTCAATCGAATATAACCATACCACCATCCGTTTCTCACTAATTTTCTACCATTTGTTTTCTAGGGACTGAAGGACAGAAAAGGTAATCAAGAGCTATTTGCTTTTAGTGTCGTATATTTGCTTCTCTCACTCCCAATAGCAAATGACTCAATTTCACCATTACATGATAACTTCCTTTCGTTAAGAATTTTCAGTTTTTGGGAGTCTACTAAGAGTAATGTAGGCCATTTTTTCCCGTTATACATCACACGAGCTCTGTGTAAAGAGAATCAGACGTTCATGTGGTTTGCATATAGAAGTTACGCTATTGCTTGTTTCATAATATAATTTTCAACAATAAGTTACACAGAGGCAGATGGAAGCCAACTTTCATGTTATGATTAAACATGACTTCAAAAAGTGACCTTCGTTTATCGTTTTCTTCCTGTTATTCTTTCTTTCTTTCATATTTATTTCTTTATTTTCCTTCTTTTTTTTAAATATAGGGCTATTAAAAAGCCATCACATGCCAGTGGAACGGAAAACACGGTATACTTCTATGATGTGCATTTCTGAGTCTGCTTTTTTCTTCACTTATGTTTTGTTTTCTATTATTATTTTACGAAACGGCGATCATTATTAAACTCGTTAAATTCTATTTTTAGCCTTCGGTGGAAATGGAAAATGCTGGATACGAACAGCTCACCCCTCCCAATGGCTTGCAAGTGGGTCAATACGCCCCTCTTAATACTTCTGCACGCTCGTGGGAAATCCCCAGACATCATGTGACCATTGAGAAGGTTATTGGAAAAGGTGCTTTTGGTCAAGTTGCCAAGGCAACAGCGGATGGTCTCCAAGGAATGCCTCAGAAAACACTTGTTGCAGTGAAAATGTTGAAAGGTTAGTAGATGAGTCTTCAGACACGATTAAAATGATAGCTGTGTAGGTACAATTTCTGTGTTCATTTCATAGACAGTGAACTCCACTGAAAATACCCTTTGCACAATCTCGCCCCGTTTTAAAAATTGACATGATTTCATATCCTATGTTGTGGATTATTTTTGCATCCTTAAAAGTGGCTTATGGAGATAAAAAACTTTTAGTCCATTTTTCCCTGTGGGTTCAAGAGGTTGCTCGTGCGAAACGTCAACCTTACTAAATGGAACTAAGTTTCTTTTTTGGCCTTTCGCAGCAGCTTCTCCCGAGTCAGACAAGAAATACTTATTATCAGAGCTTGAAGTGATGAAGACCTTGAAACCACATCCACATGTTATTAAACTTATAGGCTGCGTAACTCAATCAGGTAAGCTATAGGTTCTCATCGTGCGATAGCCACCTTTACTTATTAATGTTCGATGTCATTAGTAAACAATTATTGAATGAGGCTAAATATCGTATGAAGAATTGTCCAGATGGAAGATGTATTCCACTGACGGGAATAAAGCACTCTGGTATTTCCATAACTCTTCACACCGCATCGTCTCAAACCCGGAATTATTATTCTATTTTTTAATCCAAAATATTCACAGATGTATCAAAGTGTACTTGACAACTTTTTAAGGTGTTTTGAAAGTTCTGGTAAAAGGTAATTCGCCAAATATTCATTTCAGTGGCATTTGAGGTCACTATTTTACTACGAATGACGTTTTGTCGGCTGGCTTGCAACAGTTGTCTAAGGAGTGGCTATAAAATTTGTATTTTAGCGTATCTCGTGCTTACGACGGATAGACAGTTTCTTAAATGCCGTAAAGAAATGCATTTAGGGCCTTTCAATTTTCCTATGTCATCATTTGTAGAGCCATTCTTGGTGTTGATCGAATATGTCCCCCATGGTGATTTATTGGGTTACCTGAGAAAGAGCCGTGGTTTGCATGACACGTACTTCAAAGACCCAGATATCAAACCCCAAACCAGTCTGACGTCACAACAGCTGATGAAATTTGCTTGGCAAGTCGCTGATGGGATGCAATATCTTTCCTCAAGATCTGTAAGTTGGCTTATCGTTTCAGATACTTACAGATCTAGCGAACTCTATGTGGCCTCAGCAACTACTGCGCATGCCATGGCGACTATACTTCTTATAATGAAACTCTCCTGGTAAAGTGCTGATGAAATGAAGTAACTCTCTTTGAGAAATTTGGGTTTATTAATAGTAGTTGAAAGAAAGTAAAGCTCTCTCATATCTGTACCAGACCTAACCAAAACAACCACGAGGTTTTTCAGTGACTAACATAACATAACCAATTTTCGCGTGAAGAGATTCTCTCAATTGCTGCAATTAATTATTCCGTACCCAAGCTGCAAGCTACTCTGCTATCGACCTACTGCTCGGTATACTTATGATTCCCTGTACCAACGCATAATGCTGATAGGTCAGCTTTTCTCTAGGTATACGTTTGGCAGGTTCAAAGAAATTCCACAATAAGAAGCATTATAAAGTTAAGAAGGTGATTTCAACGAGTCTTCTCTATTCACTTATTCAGCTACAAAGTCTTGCTTCAATAACAACGTGTTTTACCACAGATCATTCATAGAGATCTTGCAGCTCGTAATGTGTGGGTTGGAGAAAGAGAAATTTGTAAAGTGACAGCCTTTGGAATGGCTAGAGATGTGGGCCAAGAAAACATTTATGAAAGAAAGACAAAGGTATAGTGAAAAATTACTAAGAGGGCAGAGCACAGGATGCAAAGCAAAAGGAAACTTACGTTCGTTTACCCTATTCAAACCATAACATGCAAACAAATCCATAAGCGGTTAATTAAAAAATGGTCTTTGTTTGCAGTTTTCGAACCGTGTGCATGCAATTAAGCAAAATGAAAAAAATTAACTCTCTTAAGTTAAAACAGTGTATGAATTCTCTGCTGGTGGGAGCGGGGTGGAGATTGAAAAAAACCTTCATCTTTCTCCACATAAAAGTACCAAGAACTGCAAGAAAACCAACAAGGAAAAAGACGAAAAATACCCTGGCTTCTAAGAGCTTCCCAGCATCTTTTTTTTTTTTCGGAAATACCTAAATATTATTTAGTTCACTATTGTCCAAGTTAACTTGTTTTTATTGGCGGCATGAGGGAATGTCAGGTCTCACTTGTGCAGTCCCTACATTAACATTACGCTGCGATGTGCACCGGGGTCTATATCCTTGACTTGGTGCACGTTAAAAAAAAAAAATATATCGCTCCCATTCTGGTGGAATATGAAAGAAACTTACTACAATACTGTTGGCAACAACATGGCGGCGATGATAAAGAAAGCAATACAAACTGTATCAAATAGAGCGGTTTTCAATTGAGTGTCGTAAAACCAAAACCAAAGTAATTACTTTGGCCAATCAAAAAGGACAGAGACAATCCAGTAAACCAATCAAAACTCGAAGTACTGACACGTAGCCGGTACAAAGCGCGGGAAAATGTGCACGTACGAGCTACGATTGGTTTTGGTTTCATTTCTGATTGGTTGAAAAAGTGGCTCGAAACTTTGAACCAATCACTGATTGAGTAATGCAAAACCAAAGTGATTATCTAATTACTTTCGACACTCGATTGAAAACCACTACAAACTGCATTCTTTTAATACTCAATCTGTCATTTAGTGTAGTCTGCCCATATCCTGTTAATTTTATTAATACGTACTTGATGTTATTTTTTTATATAATGCAATATATGTATTTGTTATATAACCTATTCGCACTTTACTTCCTTTATTTTTTTATCAAAATATATGTACATGTTCATGTCGATTAATTTCCCTTGGCAATGACCAACTCGAAAGCTTAAGTTACTTTGGTCACTGCGTACATTTTGCTTAACTCATCACTTGTGTAATTTACTTGGGTGTTTTATCTCCTTACTCTTACAATGTAGTTTAATGTACAAATAGAGTGGTTTTCAATGGAGTGTCGAAAATAATTAGTGAATTACTTTGGTTTATGATTACTTCGCTCAGTGATTGGTTCAAAGTTCTCGCGCCATTTACGCAACCAATCAGAGGTGAAACCAAAACCAATCGTGGCTCGCACGTGCACATTTTCCTGCGCTTTGTGTCGGCTACGAGTAATTACTTCGAGTTCTGATTGGTTTACTGGAATGTCTCCGACCTTTTTGATTGGCCAAAATAATTACTTCGGTTTTGGTTTTACGACACTCAATTGAAAACTGCTCTATTTGTAAGTAGTGCAAAAGAATAAAAACTGAAACACTGAAACTGGATATAACCAGAGACAAGTCGTTAGAGAAAAGAAAAAGAGGTAAGCAAAGAATGCTGATACATTTTTGTTTTATTTTAGCCTGAAGCCTGCATCTTTATGAATAACAATTAATAGTTGAAATGATTTCTTTTCTTGCAAACACAAGGGCCGCCTTCCTGCAAAGTGGACGGCATACGAAGCGCTTATGTATGGAACCTACACAACCAAGAGTGATGTGTAAGTTCTCGTACTCACGCCATCGCTTAACACCATCGCGTCATGTATATACTTACGATGACTTACTGACCGTGCTGATGAATATTGGCCCTTGGGCGTGGCAGTACAAAAAACGTTCAAACGAAAGTTTTTTTTTTTTCAATTGAATCTATATTTAAGGAGCATTATGATACCTATATTTCATACCCATAGCATACTTACTGACGAAATAAGAACATTATAACTACGTAACTGACAATATTCAAACCTATGTCGATACCTTAACTTGACAAGTTATGTTTTATAAAACAATGCGTGTATTCTTCAGAAATTATCTGCAAGGAATAAGGAGGGCATGGTTGATAAAAGTGATTGATGCCACTGAGTACATTAAATATCTTATTCTTGTTATCTTATAGGTGGAGCTTTGGAGTTCTTCTTTACGAAATTCTCACCATAGGTAAGTCATTGGTAAATAACAGCCAACATCATTTTCCTCCTTCACGGCACTTAAAATCGAGGAACTATATTACCAAGAGATGGTTGTTTTGGAATTTTATAGTATAGAGCACCAAATAGGCCTTTTTCGATATATTAAAATTCAGCTTGAAAGAGAGGTTTAGAACACAAGGACAAAGGAAAGTGAATGATATGCAAATATTTTTCACCTTCATTCCAACGTGTTTCTACCGTTTTTGTCTTCACTGCCTCACTATCAAGCTGACTATTTGATATTTTGAAAATGGCCTATTGAAACCAGTGATTGCATATAATAATAAAATTCTCAATAATGGACGGTAAGTAGATAGTATATCCTAATTTCTGAATGTTCACCGTGACAAATGTTTGCAAGATGGTTATTTTTCTTTTAAGGTGGGTCACCATATCCTCGGATGGATGGCAGAGAAATTGCAAAGTTGCTCCAAGAAGGATACAGGATGCCCAAGCCACAACACGTGGACTATGAATTGTAACTATAACCCTTGTTTTTGGAAAGTTTCTGCTTTGATTGTTGCTCAATAACCATCCGTTATCATGCCAGAAGGATCATAACAGCGGCCTTTGATTGGCTCTAACATAGTTAATCGAGGGAATGGATATGAAACCTTAAATCCTTCAAAAGCGAGAACAATTGACCGTGACAGTGCACAATCTTTTGTTTTCGCTTCGCATGGGATCGCAATTTAGTTGCGCATAACTGAATCGAAAGATTTCATTGGGTATCTTTTCGAAAAATGGAATTTTACTTCCCTGAGGAAATAAATGAAATTATGCTGATTGTGACATGCTTAGCTAGCAGGGTATTCCTGTCATCCGGGAATTTCTCTAGACCTTATCCAATGCAGAAGCTAGGCGTAGGGGCTCTTTCACTGACAAATTAAAGAGGGTCAAGATCACCCCCACCCCCCTTCCCTATTCTTAGTTTCTTGTGGATTGCGGGTGTGCTTGGATCATGTCTTCTATATTTGGGTATTTTGTAGTTTACCATGCTGATTTTAAATAAACAGCCTAGCCCAACAAGGCTTGGCCAGAGTATCCCAAACATATGTGTCACTATTTTTTGTGTCCCAGCAAACAGAGGCCGCCCAAAGGAACGCCTTGCCAACAATATCAGTCTTTATGCATGGAGCACGAAGCATAAACGGTGTGTTTTGTGCACCGTCAAGGTCAAAAATTTTAGGCAAAAACATGAAACTAAAAGATTTCTTGACTTTCGTAACCATCTGCATGCATTCACTATCGTTCTAATAGAACCATATCCTTTGTCCACTCACATTTCAAGGAGATTACCACGAAAAAAGTGAAGGAGCTTCCTATTGGTTGGAGAGATCAAACGATCAAACCAATATTAATAAAACGTTTTGTCAAAATCTGTGCCCTATTACTTGTAGGTACAAAATAATGTTGTCTTGCTGGTTGGAAGACCCCAATGCCAGACCAACATTCCTGAATTTGAAAGACAAGCTGGAAAACATGGAAAATCAAAATAAGGTGTGGATCTAGGTTCAGCACTGAGTATTAAGAAAACTAACTCAAATTATTAGATCTGTTTATTCGCATATTATCATCTTTAGAAGGCTTAAACCAATTTATTTCCAATACTGTCATGAAACTTCACTGTTGTAAGGACTGACTCTGTAGCGATATATCACCGAAGCAGCTATGTTATAGTATCATGAAAAATGCACTTAATAGTGCGATTTTATAAGCTACCATAGCAACAGGCAATGCATCAAGAACACCCTATATTTTCCCCTTAAATAATGGTCTCCTCAGAGACAAACTTGAAAAGCCCAATTTCTTCATTACTGGAGAGTAATTCGTACGCTAAATAGAAATTGCTTTCAATGTTAGAAAAAAATTCGCTGGAGTGGATTCAGAGCTATCTTCACAACTTGAATATTTAAGGTGACTCTAAACCAATCCAGATTGTTTGTTTTTCTAACTTGCATAGAGTTCTACTTTAGCCTGCCGATCATTTTATAGCAAGTAAATGGGGGTCACTGATCACGCTCACTGATGTCATCGCAAAAACAAATAATTTGTGCTCTACTTATGGTTTTTGTTTTTTCGCTTTCCAGGAGTTGATCAACAATGACATTTATGACGATATACAGCTGTACGCGAGCGTGGAAGATTTGGCTGCATAAAATATCGAGTGAATGCCAAATGCAAGAATTTGCATGTTCTTTTAATTCAACTTAAGCCCCATTTATTTGCCAAAGTTCTACAATTATGTACAGATAATATAAGGCAGAAGTGAAGATTGCCATGGTATGGTCATTGCATGAGGAGAATTGTGGAATACAAAAAGTGATGGAAATGTAGGGAGAAGGGTAAGGACGAAGAGAGAGGCAGAAATTAAACAGAGATGATGAATAACATCGGGAAAGATCTCGGGTTGCAAACGTAGCCCCTGCTGACCTTTTAAGTTTTTATATCAAATGTATTCGTCCTTTTTTTTTAAAGTTATATATATATATAGTTAGTACAGTAAGGTAGGGAGGGGATATATTAGCAACTGATTGCCTTAATTACTTGGGATCACCATCAGCCTATTCCGTTTGGATGGCGATTCATTAGGCATTTCTCAGAAATACAACAGACAAGGTTAATTTGGGAACAGAAATCAGCACAACTAAGCAATTAAGTGAAAATGTGGCTCAGCCAGGAATTGAACCTGGGTCTCCAGATTACCGGTCGGATGCCTTAACCACTCAGTGAGTGGTTAAGGCATCCGACCGTGGTTAAGTGGTTAAGTCCAATGGCGCGTAAGCGACCGGACAAGCTGAAACTGTAAAACTCCGCTGAAGAAGACATTAAAAGTCGAAACAGGTCCGGATAATGGCTTGTTTTGGTTGAGACGGCTGGATCGACACCCAACCTTAAGTGTCCATCCTTAGTTTCCACTGCGAAACCGCAAGGGAGGTTCCGTTAAAGGAGTTGGGAAGCAGGCAGGATCGATCTAGACCCCCTCTCCTGGCAAGAGAATTTCAGTGCAAATTATATATATAATTTGCAATATATAATTTTAAACAGAGGATCCAGTCTCCGGATCGAGTGGTCCGGGTTCGGGTCCTGGCCGGTGTCATTGTGTTGTGTTCTTGGGCAAGACACTTTACTCTCACGGTGCCTCTCTCCACCCAGGTGTATAAATGGGTACCGGCGAATTTAATGCCGGGGGTAACCCTGCGATGGACTGGCATCCCATCCAGGGGGAGTAGAAATACTCCTAGTCGCTTCATGCTACAGAAACCGGAGATAAGCGCAGGCCTGATGGGCCTTCTAGGCTCGTAGCAGACTTTACCTTTACCTTACCATTCGTCCAGTGATATTCTTGGCAAGTTTTTCATAACAGTCTGCCAATATATTTAGGTGATGTTAGAGACACTTCAAATCAAGCCTTGTCACAGTTATATAAGGAGGCAATAATTAACAGAGCGTTTATGCCTTGGCATCGTTCAGAATAGTAATCACAAACTTCACCACTTGGTATCAACAGCTGTTCTACAATACCGGACAAATTTAGTTGGAGCACTTAGCGAATGGTCCAGAATCATCGTGTTACAAGATCGTAGCTTATACCACATTCCCTCCCCCCAATTCAATGTTGTGTGAGAATTTTTCGGGCGACTACTAGTAGTTGTAAAAATCAACATTGAAGGAGGGGGGAAACGGGGATGGGTGTTCCAACAAATGTGACGACTATTGCAGATGTTTGAGACGCATGTGAACGTTTTCAACGCCATTGTGTAAAACAGAGATACCGGTACCAGCAAAGCTTTTATCAGGTGTAATGCAACTGCATCCTTTGGTTTATATGACCGCGTTAGCATTAAAAATAGCTCATGAATCTTCTATTTTCTATAGTTATAGCGTTTCCCATTTATAACCTTTTTATTATAGTTTACTCTTTTTACATGTAATCTCAATTTAGCATATATATTGAAACATTTCGTATTTATATAGTTTACCTGCCACTTAAGTTTGTTTTTATTGTAAGTTATCTGCAAACCCAACCAGTTGGCTGCTCAGAATGGTTTTAATAAACTATCTACGTATCTATGTATCTATGTATCTATCATCTATCTATCTATCATCTATCTATCTATCTATCTATCTATCTATTTATCTATCTATCTATCTATCCCGGATAAAGGACTTGAAGGAAGCAAGTGGAGATGGCTGACAAGGATTGCTGATCCCATCTTGAGGTGCGAAAAAGGCGAACTTAACTACTTAGAATAGTAAAGACTAAACCAGCAGCTTAGTAGCTTCAAAACGTGATTTGCTTATGACTCTAAAAGACGCCACGTTTAGTGAGTAAGAGTAGATGTCTTTGTACCCTGTGAGCAGAGGCCCTTCGATCTTCCTAGTGGATACGTCGGGAAGAGCACGAGGCCTCTGCCAACCGCCTCGAAATGCGTTAAAAATTCAAATGTATTGTCTGTCACGCGTGACCAGTAAAACTAAAACAAACAGTCGGGATATTTTCGAACAACTCCAGAGGACCCGTTGCATAGATGGGACATATGATGTCATTTGACAAATATTCTGGGCCCCAGGGATGGAGATGTTTGATTCTTTTTACGAAGAGTGGGAGCTAAACAGATGTGCTCGTCTGTGCGGTAGTCTTCAAAACAGCATGGGGAATTTCGATTTTTTTTCCATGTTCGTTAGTTATTACTACTTTAGTGAGGGGAATGCGAGTTGGATCGACTCTCAAAATTTAAAATGCGTCAGAGACAAACCAGACAAGTGACAATACTTGTTGGAGAAAGGTGTCAAGAAGACATAGCGACATTTACGGCATTCCCTCGTCCAAATCTGACCTGAAACGGACTTGATTAGTGGACCTTGGTACTTCGGTAATCCCGAAATCCGGCGCTATATTCGAAAGACGTTGATTTTCTTCATGTAATTCACTAACACTTAGTAATCTAAAGTTCCTAAGCTTTCAGAAAATAATACTTTATTGGGGTTTGCTTCAAACGTCGGCCCACGAAGCGGCGCCAACAAATGATGGTCATTACCGCCTGCAAAGCCACTGCGCTCTTGTCGTGCCATTTATAATTAGCACAACTGGTGTTAATAAACAAGCAAGGATAATTTTGCCACAATTCAGTCAGTGCCGCTTTTTTACGAATGATATTATGGGCGCATTTTCTCCTCCAGAGTGGTCCCTCGTGATTCAGCATTCAAATGCATCAAGTTTCGACCAAATCTGAGACCCTTGCGACATCGCAGCGACAAATCGCTGTAAAATCGCATTGAAATCGCACCCGGTTTACACGTGTGAAGTTTGAACAGCGACCTGTGAGCAACAAAATTTGCATCAAGTTGCTGCGACAAAAACCGCATGTGTAAATGGCCGTTAGCATTCCTGTCCACTGGCAGAAAGGTTTAATATTTTTGCAGAAGTCGTTTTGTCGCTAAATTTCTTTTGTATAGTTTAATGTAAAAACCCTTAATACACTGACTTCGTTTGATTTCTCCCCCCAGTAAAACTAACTTTTACGTCCTTTCGTTGGCCCAAAGAAACTAAGCGTCTTCATTGAACAAATCCGTGACTTTTGTACGATACACGAATTTGGTCCATAAGGTAAACATTCTGAAGAACAAGTGTCGATTGCACAAATGACTCGAGCTCAAGTCACGCTTTGCTAGGGTGCTGCCTGACTTTGAGCAGATTATAGACCTTATTCATAAATGGCGGCCAATTTATAATTCTTTTGTCGAAGTGCAAATTAGCCTACCAAGCCTCGATACCATACAGTGAATTGAAAAGAATTTTTGCTCTAAAATGAGGCTTGGTAGGCTAATTTGCACGTGGACAAGAGAATTATAGATGTGACCGCCATTTATGAATACGGTCTATACTTCAGAACAGCCGCCTCATATAGACTGCATTCACAAATGGCAACTAATTAATTAGTCTTTTGTCTTTATGCTAATCAACCTCATTAGCCTCGTTAGCATGAACAAAATTCCAAAGGACTTTTTGCTCCGAAGTGAGACTAGTGAGGATGTTAAGCACGAAAACAAAAGCATAATTTCTTGGCCGCCATTTGTGAATACGGTCTATAACAATGTGTAACCAACTTTATTTCCCTTCAAAAGTTAAATATTCACAGCACATTAAAAGCAAACTTGCTTAATAAGCATAATAAAAAACAACGACCTCCCATAAGGCACTGCGCCAGATTTCTTCTTTATCGTTAGTAGCATCAAATTCTTCGAAGTATTTACGCTTTTGTATTTTTGTGGATAAATGTGTGTGTGTGCACTCTTTCGTCTTTTTAATAATATATTGTATTACGTCCCAGTGCTATCTTAAACTTAATTTCTTAGTCTAATTTGAGGAAGCCCATAGCTCCATAAGCTCTTATAGTTTCTTTATGGGCTTCCTCGCCTTTTTTACAATTTTTTGTATTTTGTTTATTAAATCGGATACATTATATGTAATCATGGCAAATAAAACCTTGAAACCTTGAAACCTTGAAAGGCCCATCGCCATCTTATTTCGCTCCAAACGAATAGGGAGGCAGTCTCGCGTGGTCAGAAAAAAATCCTCGTACTGGAGCTGCTATCTCCCTTCAAGGCGCGAAGGAAGGTGATATTAACCCTCTTCCTCTTGTTCAACAAATTTTTAACGACCCCGAGGCGCTAAAATTGCTTTAACGAGCTTTTAATTCGTCAACCGAAGATAGTGTCAATGGAGCGTGCCAGGCTTCTAGCTGTAACTTGAATCCTGCCCTAGCGATCAATGCTCACACGGTAAAAGACTCCTCTGCCCCGGCGACTAAAAATGCCAAGAGGAGCTGAAAACCTCTCCGATGACGTAGTTACTGTTGAACCTGGTGCTACAGATCAGAGTAATTATCATAATCTCGTTATGGGAAGACAAAGACGACGATGACAAGTAAGTGACGGATTTAGCTTTCTTCTTTATTAGGAACATTGCAAAGGCATTGAAAGCTTAATTATCATAGGTTTGTGCTAGGCAAAAACCCTGTTGAAAAAGGGCCCAGAATTTGACGGATAACAAGTTTTCCAGAAGTGTGAAAAATCGTGATTTTCAGCCAAATAGAAAAGTGGAACCCTTACTAAATCTTCGAAAATGGTCGATTTCTTGGGCAAACATCTGAAGGCTAAAATACTAGGAACTACTAGTCGCCTAGTAGCCTAATT
>BLFP01002548.1:275166-280166 GCA_014634505.1 Montipora efflorescens
TTCTGTCTTGGTGCTGTATATTTTTCTACCTACGAGATGAAGAAAAATCTTGTGCAAAGCTCTACTAATGTGAGTTTTACGCAAAATTTGTAGTGGTTCTCACTTAAGTGTCATATTTAAGACCAAAACCAATTAGTTTTCTTCAACAGTGAGATTCACACGAGATTCATGAGAATCAATAAGACTGAAATCCAAGCAGCCTACCACCCCACTAGTGAGAAGCGCTTGTGAGGGGGTTACGATTGGTTTTGGTCAAAATACAAACTCGATAGACACTCAGTTAAAATCACTCTAGGCAAAGAGGCATTTAATGCAAACTAAAATCACTAAAAAAGATCTACTTCCTAATCGCTTAAAAGTACGCGTAGCTTATAGGAAGCTGCAGACTTGCTCCTCTAACACGTAGGTTAACTTGATCGTTATTTCTTATGCATGGAGTGGAAATTATGATTGTTTCTTACTTTTGCGAATGTTTTTTTTTTCTGCAAGCTCTATCAATAACAAACATTTGACGAGAACTTGGTCAAAGAGTTTTTACACCTTCAGTTACATTGGACAATTCTCCTTCGGCTTCATTAATCAGGTTTCCTGCAAGAAAAACCAAGTCTCGTCAGGACAGAAAAACGACGCTTAATAATCACTTAAATTACAGGTTGCTCTTGAGGCACGTAACTTTGAGAAAGTCTATGCGAAACGCGGTTTTGTCAAGGTAGCAGTTTTAAGGGAAATCTATGTCAACATACATCATAGGGTTTAACAGCACTGAAAGTTACGCAGACCGTTTCTTTGCAGGATACGAGTGCAACACAACATCACGTGGGCTGCTCTCCTGTACTACCGACTGTAAATAGTCGGTAGTATAGCGGTTGCTCTTAAGGCACGTTAATTTGAGAAAGGTCTGTGCTAAAACCGGTTTTGTCAAGGTAGCAGTTTTCAGGGAAATTCATGTCAACATACAACATAGGGTCCAACAGCACTGCAAGTTACTCAGACTGCAAGATACGAGTGCAACGGCAGATGGGCTGCTCTTCTGTACTACCGACTGTAAACAGGTAAATGATATTTTTACCTGAGTGGCATCCCCTTGCAATTTATATGTTATATGTGGCTACAACCATGAATATTAATGTTCACGATGAAACCTGTTTGTGGCTGGTCTGGAAAGAAAAGTGTCGTCTTCGTATAGCACTGGAACTGTTGAGCTATCAAAACAACGAGTTCTTTCGTCATGCGGGCGAAGTACCTCTCTTTAATTCGATACAGTCAAATTGAGGCTATTGTGTGGGACCACCTCGTGGCCTTTAAGTATTTTCCATGACTATGAACCCTCTGTGAAGACCAGGTGGAACTGGAATTTCAAGTATAAGTTTCTGAGGACTGGAGAAATTAAGATACTAAGAGAAAAACCACTAGAAGATCAGTGAGGGAAGAACAAGAACACAGTTTCCGTGCACTTGATACCCAGACCAACAAGTATCAAAAGATCTCAAGTAGCACCGACCATGCAGTATGTCTTACCATAGTTTTTTGAAAATTAAATTGAGACCTCGAATTGGGCGGGCTTATTTCCACCGTCAACCTCTTTCAAACTGGGATACAATTTCTGTGCATTGGTCTGTTCGTTGGATTGGTCACGTGCATCATCGTTTAGGTTATTCAAGGCATCGTCTTTAACGTCATCTTCTGGTTCCTCCAAAGGACCCTCTAGGTTAACTGGTACCTCTTCAGGACTTTCCTCCTTTTCTGGTTCAACAGGACCCTGTAAGAATTGCGTTATCTCTGCATAGGGCGTTTCTTCATATGTCGGGCCCCTTTTTAAAGGCCCAGTAGGGACTGTTGTGCTACTTGGCGTTTGCTGGAAATCCCCAAGGTCCGCATAGGTTCCTTCCCCGGGCCGGGCTTTCTGTTGATGGAACAAATTTCAATATGTATGACGACACTCGCCCAGAAGGGGCAAGGGAAACATGGGTAATCATCTAGAAAAATTTGGACGGTAACTGTTGCTTGCATGCTTCTGGCTGCTATTACTAGGTTTGACGTCATCTTTTTCATAAACTTGATTGCACCTTTCATTAACTTGTAACAGTTCAAATTCCTATCAACTGACAGTTTCGTTTTTTCCACAGTTTTCAGTCACCCTATAAATTGGTTTGCATGTGACGTCATCACCGCCATGTTGGATGACAACCAAGGAACTTCAATGACTTCTTTTGTGCATCATCCAGCAATTGGGCATTTGGTCATTGTTATCTACGTCTCCATAGGTTGGTTCCAAACCACCAATGGAAACGAGTTCACTGGTCACATCCAACGTTGTGGTTGGCGTATTTTCATTCATCTTAGTTCCTCTTGTTAACGGTCTAACATGACGTGCGGTAGTAAAAAACGAAAGCAAAACAGTTGGTTGAAAGACGAACTTCAGATTCCGCAAATTTATGAAAGGACAATAAAGTGTGTAACTGTTGTAAATTTGTTCTCAAAAATGATCGAATATCATTTGTGAAAGGTTACAGGCTGTCAAAATTCTGCACTATCGTTAACAAAAAATGTACCAAACGAAATCCGAGTTGATTTCACTTAGGACATAGATATGGCATCATCAAGTTGGTACTTTTTTCTTTGCCAACCCCTCTTCACGCAGTAAGAAAACTAAGCAATTCAAATCACCTGTACTTGCAAGAAGTCGCTTCCAATGACAAGAAATTTGGTACAGAGGTAAATGTAGCATTTCATGTTTGATGAACAATGAAGTTCAAAATTGTCGTGATGCTCAATTGGCATTGCAGTGATAGTGAGGGTGGCATTTGAAACTACAGTGTGTCTTCTCGCCAGTTTTTCTACGAGATAACACAGGTCAAGCAACATCTAGAAAATTCTATGCTTCCATAAATTTGTCATTAAAAGGTGACGTCTTTCCCCAGATTCGGTGCCGTAAAAGAATAGCACCTAAAGTTGAACTCAACGCTGCAAGAAGCACACAAACAAACAATAACCGAGAAAAAGATCAGAAAGAATTAGAAACGCACAAGAACAAAGCGTATGATTTTATTCTCATTTTAAGCAGCCACTTATCGTGTTTAATTCTCTCCAAGTTTAGTCGATTTTTTCACTCATGTGAATAATGCTCCATTAAATAATATCCTTCTTTTTCATTGACACATTTTTTATAAAATATTCAAGAGGATATGTTATGATTTAAATCGTTTTTAGAGCGGTTAAGTGAAATAACGTGCACTGGTATAGACCTTATTCATAAATGGCGGTACATTTATAATTCTTTTGTCCAATTGCAAATTAGCCTACCAAGCCTCATTTTAGAGCAAGAATTCTTTTCAATTCAATGTATGGTATCGAGGCTTGGTAGGCTAATTTGCACTTGGACAAAAGAATTATAAATTGACCGCCATTTATGAATAAGGTCTGTAAGTTGCTCATCGTTATCATGGTGGTTTAGTTTACAAGTGCCAACGCCTCAAGTTCAAGTTCCGTGGGTTTTGCACAGTCACTCAATTTTTAATGCTAAAAGGAGGATTTCGAATTTCTTCTTGACTTTGGTTACTTCCACCTTCAGTTTGTAAAAGACTTGGTGTTCTTCTCTTGGCCTTTCTTCCTTTTCATCCAACTGGTACTGTAATCTTATACTTAATCCTTGAATCTTAATTGATGAAGGATAAAACCAAAGTCTTGTCCATGAACCAAAGTGTTCACCAGTGAGTAGTTCATTCTCTTCAAAAGAACCGGCATCTGGTTTCAAGTCCAACACACACTGTCTCTCAACGAGCCCAAAAAATAGTAGTATCTATATGAATCCTTGAGCCAGCATTGTCGACGTCTTGTGGCCCATGCAGACAATTCTCTCTTGCCAGCTCTTATCCTCAACCATAGCTACGCTGTATCATTTGTGAAGCTTTGAGTCCAGCATACCAGAAGAAATGATAAGGACATCGCAGAACCCACCTTGATGCGAATTCTCATACCCAATATCCGCCATGAGTTGATACGCCAAAGGAACAATGACCAGAATCAACAACAAGGATGTTAAGATTTCCAGTTTCAAGTTTCAAAAGACCGTTAACAACATCTAAACCAAAGAAGCTAACGACAATTCATACGTTACCCAGTTTCAACAAGACTTCAAGGTGGCGATCAAACATGCCTGGATTACGCCATAAATCAGCTTCACTTTCCAGTGGAATAGCCCATTTCCGAGTTGCTGCATGCCTCAGTTTCATAGCGAGTCCTGGTGCACAACCATTCAAAAGGAAATGAGTTGCGCCTTCTTATGCAAATCAAACTCATTTCCCTTACAGTGGTTGAGCACCAAGACTCACTTCGAAACCGAGGCAAACAGCAACTCGGAAATGGCCAGCAGGAAACGTTCTCCATTTTCAAACAGAAAAACTGATTGTTTCAATACGATCAGGCAGTTATAAACATGCTTAAAGCAATAAAGATAGCAAATGCTTATTTAAGCATGAAAAATGCACGTATTTACAATTCCACGAAATCTGCGATATCAATGCAGCCCTCTTTCAATACAACAACAAGAGGACAAGACACGCAAAACGTTTGGTAGAATAAATAACTTTTTTAAAGGTTATTTTCAGGGTTTATAAGGAACTGTTACAAAAGAAAAAAAATGCAATGTGGTAACTCTTAGCATGATCTGTTTTTGTCTTTTTTTTTTCATTTGGAAAAATAATATAACCGCTAAGGGTGATTTCACAACCAAGCTGGAACTATTTGATTAATCAGGAATAAAATTTTACTTCAGAAAATTTATTGTTATCCTTACGGTTGTTACTGTTATCGCTATTACTCTTAATCTTATTATTAATGTTATTGTTAGTATATTAGAGCGATTTTCAATTGAGTGTCGTAAAACCAAAACCAAAGTAATTACTTTGGCCAATCAAAAATGACGCAGACAATCCAGTAAACCCATCAAAACTCGAAGTAATTACCCGTAGCCGACACAAAGCGCGGGAAAATGTGCACGC
>BLFP01002548.1:288527-291027 GCA_014634505.1 Montipora efflorescens
GGGGGGGGGGGGTGGGGGGGTGGGGGAGGGAATTAAAGAGGAGTATTATGGGACTTGTGGAAGTAGAGAATACACCCTTTTGCAGATATGGCGGCCTTTTTGATTTCTTTTATTTCGAACGACATTATGGGATACTTAGGGAACAAATTAATATGCATCTGCCTCTTGGCACCCCATAATAGCTATTTGAAACAATAGAAATCAAAATGGCTGCCGTACTTGCAAAAAGGTCTATAGATGGTCTTCACCTGACGTCACGGCTGCATGTTGGTGCACAGAACAAAAGAGAAAAAAAGTATTTTGCGAATTTGACTCTATTATAATGCAAGACATGAGCAATAATTTGCTATTGTTTTGTGCACCAACATGGCCGACTCATCACGTGATTGAAACCCATCTATTAAGGCACAATGTTCTTGATGGTCTTTGCGTTCCTCCACATGTGTTTTACTATTACCGACCTTAACTGTTTCACAATGACGTCAATCAAACCAGTACCATTCAGTTCAGTTCTGATCTAAAAAAATAAAGACAACAAAACAGTGCTCAGTGAAGTACGGTACCCGATAAGGGTCCTTGTGAATGACCCTTATCGGTCGCCGTAGTAGTAAACTTCGCGAGGCGCTGGGTGCACCAATTTTAGTACTGCGCGAGTTATAATGCGCGCGAAAAGCTTTTTGGTGTAATATGAGACACTCATTGTTAGTAATACAAAATCAGTTAATTTATTAACGGATATAAACATTTCACGTACGTTTTAAGTTGTCCTAGCAACATAAGAATAAAAAATGTCTTCATTCTTGAATTTTGCTTACATTTCATAATTTTGAAGGCATTTATTAGGCCTGGTTTTCACTAGCGACGCAGGCATAAGCACAAGCTACACACGCATGCGCATTTACTTGTTGTTAATCAGTGTCAATTGTTCTCACAAAAGGCTCTAATGAACAACAAGCTACTGAGTTTGCGTATGCTTCCTGTGCTTTTGCTTGCGTCGCTAGTGAAAACCAGGCTTTAAGGGCCACCTAATCGCTTCTTGATTACGTGTTCTTGGTTTGTACCCACGTGACACGGCGGCCATGTTGGTTGGTAATACAATACAATTTCTTTTCGCAGAGTTTGCATAACAATAAAGTTTAGTTCCCAGCGGAGAGAGACGTTATTGTTCTTACCAACCAACATGGCCGCCGTGACGTCAGATACAAACCAAGAATTGACAAATATTTTAGTATTTGGTGATAAAAAAAAAAAAAAACCACTCATAAATGCGTTAATTGTTAATAGCTCTATTAAACCTCTATTAACTCTGATTAAGCAAACCAAAAAGAGCGAACACGGAAAACTACTCGCACGGATTGAAAGCTGCGCGAATAAGTCTTAACAAGATGCGCGAATGCGGAACAAGAATCCAGGTTTGTCCCTATCATCGTCAGAAAAGCGTCTATTTTTAAACCAAGTTTAGCTGGAAAACCGACAATAGACCAAATTGGCTAACCCCAATTCAAATCTCCTAGGGTTAAAATTGTTGAACTGTCTAAATTCCCATGAGAATTTCCTTTGTATCTAGTCTGCCAGTCTTTTGAGAAATTTGAGAAAATGTAATGGCACTTTCAAAGTACGAACTACCTTGAGTTTCCAAGGAAATGATTCCCTGGTTGTCGTGTGTGTGCCAGAATTGTTCGAAAATATCCCGACTGTTTGTTTCAGTTTCGTGGTTTTACGGTTGTTGGTCACGCGTGACTGACACCCAAATACATCTGAATTTTTAACGCAAGCTTCACAAAGGAATTCGAAGTGGTTGGCAGAGGTCCCTTCCCTTTTCCGATTTATCTAGGAAGATCGAAGGGTACCTGCTCGCAGGGTAAGATTCTTTGTGTATCGAATTTGCATTATAATGTAGCATTCACGTGTAATGTTTTGGAAATATCTAGAACAAAATGTTGTATTCCCAAAGGGTTTGAATGGGATAAATTTTCCCGTGAAACTTGGTTTAAACATAGACACTTTTCCGACGATGATGGGGACTTGGGCTTTTACTTCGTGTAGAAGACGCACATGACGTAACAAAAGCTTTAGCGGTCTTTAGGGATTTAGAATTCTGATTAGGTATTGTTTCACGATTTTTGTTCTATTGTTTTACGTCATGTGTGTCTTCTACGCGAAGCCGGGTCTTGGCCAATCTGGGTAATTCTTACTCTCTGGTGATTGGCTCTTATGTAAAATAAAACAGAGCCTCAGGAATTTTTTTTTTTTAAAGCTTGTTTTATGGATGAAGGTTTCAAGGAATGCTAAAGGAAGAGTCTCTTGAAATAAAGGCACTTCACACTACTGGATATACATGTAAATACTGATAAACAGAAACATGATGATTGTGATGATAACGACGGTGATATTTTTTTCAAAATAAACAGACAAATTATGGGAACAGATTATGAGGGTGATAACAAGGATGGCAAGAACAGATACAATGATGCAGTTATGCCCAGATGTGCAAGTAAAA
>BLFP01002548.1:296027-316027 GCA_014634505.1 Montipora efflorescens
ACTTTAAGGATTGTAACTCAAGTTGACCCTTACTTTAATTTTGTTAAAATGCAGCTTATCCAACATAGCATTAATGGCAATATAAGATATATATTAACATTTGTGGTATCTTGATAAAAAAAAACCGGACAGTAGTGAGCTGATGCAGAGGCTCCGTAGATGCTTATTCCACCGGCGATCTCAGCCAAATTAGCACTCTTGGTTATAATCTTCCTGATGAATTCATCTAATAATATATGGTCACCTTTAAAAACTCTTATTCAACCTGATCTACAAATCTTCAGATACATTGAAATGTGAGACCTGAGATCTTAAGAAAACTTAGGTAACTGTAATTCTATTTACAGGATTAAACTGGGCGAGTGCCATTGTTGTAGATTACAACAATATTGGACGAAACTGGAAGAAAATGAGGAAAAGAAGCATCATATACATGAACTTACTGTATTTGAACCCTTTTCTTGAAAGATAAGAGTCAGAAAATCTGAACCAAATGAGTTACTTGAACGATACAAGGTCAAAAATTCTGAACCCTTTCTTGAACAATACAGGGTTAGCACTTCTGAAACCTTGTGCTTTACTAGAACGATGCAGGGTCAGAAATTCTCAACCCTTTTCTTGAATGATACAGTGAGGAAACAACTATGGCTACGGTAAAGACAATTCCACTTTAACACAACAATGGATATCATTGGTTACAAGAGGCAAAATAGTCGCCCTGCATCTGCGGCATGCACTTTTGCACATACGTTGTACTCTGCGTCACGAGGACATGAAATCACCAAATTTGAGGTTTTTACGACAACGGTTGCACAGGTGGTTGAAAAATTAATGAAAACCCTGACGAGTGAGTTGCTTCTGATTATTACAATTATTTTCATGCATAAGTATATAATAAGTAATAACATAAAATTTCTTGTGCAATTTGGAATGAATACACGTAACTACTAGTAATTTTTTTACAAAAACTGCAAATTGCTGAAGCCCGTACTTTTTTTCGTTTTTGAAAGAAATTGCTCTTGCTTATTTATTCAAAATTGCACTCGAAATCATTTAAAAGCCTACAAAGGGCTGTGCATTTACCATTGACAATCACAGAGACATTTGGGCTCATTGCTGTTCCAACAGTGTTATTAACCATGCATTTGAAGACAAATTCTCCTTCAGTGGACATTGTCCTGGTCCAAATTCCCGTACTGCTGATTTCATCAACCATGTTTCCATTTTCATACAAGTGATACGTATGGACCATGGGGTGACTATAAGCTGAACAGTTGAAGGTGATGGAAGCACCGTAGTTGACTGTTGCTTCGCTGGCAAATAACTGGACCATCTCCGGTTTAACTAAAATGAAGCGGAAAACAATCACTTAGCATCCAAAGAAAACTGAATACTTGCCAAAACATTAAAAACTGCCAAGTTTCTTTGTCTTAATGATCATTCAAAATGTTAACTTTTAAAGACAACTTACAAAACACATCAATTTCTACAGACTCGGAAGCACTGCCACATGGATTGCTTGCTTCACATCTGTATTCTCCTGCTTCAGTCCTATTGATATATGTCAAAACCAAGTGTTTTCCACTGGTACGCACTCCATCACTAGTCTTGACCCAAGATACATTAGGTGGTGGGGTACCAGTTGCTTCACACATTATGGTCAAGCCTTCTTCTTCAATTACATTTTTCTTTGTAAATGGGTCGATGGATGAAGGCTCTGAAACAATTGCACAAACGTGAGTAACACAACACGAGCTACAACTGGATATGAAACGTATTGTAAAACAAATTAAGTAAAAAAAACACTGAAGTTTCAATATAGTTTGAAGTTGGCAGATAGTTTGAGTGCAGTAACCGACTGCTGATATTGCCAAATGAGTTTTAATCTTCGAGGGATCCTCTCTTTAATTACTCCACTTCAGACGAAAAATAATTTATGCCCACTTCTGTGTCGAATAAAGTTTGAAGTTGGCAGATAGTTTGAGTGCAGTAACCGACTGCTGTTATTGTCAAATACATTTTAATTTGAGGGATTCTCTCTTTAATTACTCCACTTTAGATAACAAAGTTGCCGACTTTTTGTGTCGAATGAGTGAATTAGCTGACGCTTTTCATCTGCTGTCGGTGCTTATTCACACCACTGAGTACAGGTCCCTTTCTCGTTGCATTTGAGTAAATCTAGTGTACGTACAGTAAAAACTTCATTCCCTTGTAGTAAGCAGTATGTACATTCCAGTTCTTTTATTTTACATGCACTAAATTCTTTGTCTTGATTAGCTGAAGTGTCAGTTGGACTTTCTTAATTAGAACCTAGGTGAAATTACTTGAAGGAAACATTTCCAAATGTGGACAGCCTGATATTCTACCTCAACACCACTTTTCCCCTTTGATTAGCAACAACTGTGACGGTAAACAGTATAAAATAAGACATAATATACAAGAATAAGACTTAAGGAGTTATGTCATGGAGAATGATGTACTAGTCAGTAATTTCATGACACCAGAAATGCCCAAAGAGTAGAAAGACACATCGCAAAACTACTTAAAATTAACTGTTGAACAACATAGAAGAAATACAGCAAAAGAAAAGAGAGACATACACACTGCAGAATGATGTACAAGATTGAAATGGGTTGCAATTAGATAATCTTGAAAAAAAGTCGGCCCAACGTTTTTCAAGTTATGGCAAATGCCTTGCATAAAGGTTGCATAATACGCAACTCAGGGCTTTCATTAGGAGCCATGACCCGGGTACCGGCACCCCTCTAATTTAATTGGAGTACCTGGCTTTCTTTTTTTACAACGAAACTGAAAATAATTAGCATCAAATAAATTAATTATTGCTTTTATTGTTGAGTACCATCTTCAAAAACCTTTTATACATCTACTGTCTCGCATCAGATCTTTTTTTTTTTTTGAGAAAAGCGCTTTTGGACACACGTCTTTTATAACTTCTCTAACAAACCGCAGGTTTGGAAGCACATCCTGTGTTATTATCATGGCGAGCAAACGAAGATATTAAGACAACGTCTTCTCAGTTTTGTCCCAAAGGTTAGTTTTAAGGATTTCCAAATGACTTTGAGTGTAATTTCATAACCACTTGTTTGCATTTGAAAATAATAAATAAAGCGCAATGACCCTGAGCATGACCTTAACATTCGTTACTCTGTAGTTAGTGTTTTAACCTTCTCTTTGGAACTGCTTTCTCGCAGAAAAGGTGCAGTTAAGAAACTTAAATGACCTCTTACACTTGGGGCCTATTCACATGGAGGTGGGGGACCCCGGGAAAGTGACGTACCCCGCCTCGGTAGGGAAACCAATCTCTCCATACAATATCTCTTTTTTTTCTTCATCACATTCATATGAGAAGTGGAGACTGCCCCACCGAGGCGGATTGCTCGGTCAGCCGGGTTGGGTATCCCGCTTGCCTAAGGTGAGTTTTCTCCATGTGAATGCTGAAGGTGGGGTACTCCGCCTGACTGGGGTGATTTATCTTTAGGTGCAGGCGGGGTACCTCACCTACCCAGGGTCCCCAACCTCCATGTGAACAGGCCCTCAGTCCATGAAAAACCAAATACTATTGAGATAACGGGATTAATTCAGCAGCCGTGGTAATTACATTATAATAATTATTGATACCACTTTTCACAACTTGAAGGTCTAGATAACGACTATTTAATACCAGTTTGCACATCATAATTTGGCTTGTACGTCAAATGCATATCAATTTCATCATGTGAAATTTTTGAATAGCCAGTCTGAGAATGTTGACTGCCATGTGGGTTGGATGAAAACTACACTTTTGAGGTAGAATATCAGGCTGTCTACATCTGTACATTTGGAAATCTTTCCTACAAGTAATCTCACCTAGGCTCTTAATACGGAAGTCCAACTGACACTTCAGCTAATCAAGACAAAGGATTTAGTGCACGTAAAATAAAAGACCTGGAATGTACATCCTACTTATTACAAGGGAATGTTGTCCTTACTGTACGTACACTAGATTTACTAAAATGCAACAAGAAAGGGACCTGCAATCAGTGATGTGAATAAGCACCGACAGCTGATCAAAAGCGTCAGCCAGTTCACTCACTCCATAGACAAGTCGGCAATTTTTTCGTCTAAGGTGATGTAATTAAAGAGAGATTCCCTAAACGGTTAAAATTCACTTTGACAATGACAGGACTCGGTTACTCCACTCAAACTATCTGCCAACTTCATATTTTATTGAAACTTCTGTGTACTTGCACTCAGTCAGAGAACAGACCTAGTAGGCTAACTGAATGTTGTACCCAATTCTTATCTCCTGGCATGAAGATTCTCTGTGTATTGTATTTGCATGATAATGTAGAATTCATATTTAAATGATATGGAAATACCTGGAACAAAACAATTCATTCCCAAAGGGTTTGAATTGGGTACAACATTGAGTTAGCTGATTAGGTCTATTAACAAGTGATGGCAAAAGGCTAATTCCCAATTCAGAATTGAGGAAAATGCATTGCTTGGAGTCTTCATTTTCACAAATTTTTGGGCATCCTCTACAGTCCCTAGAAACTCTTGAATCGGTGTCCCTTGACACTCCACATCAGGAACCCTTCTACCCAAAAAAATTAACGAAAACCCCAACATGTGCGTTTCTTTTGATTATTACAACTATCTAATCTCGAAATGTTTTCATGTAGAGTTCTATAAAAAGTAATAACATGATTTTTCCTTTGCAATTTGAAATAAATACAAGTAACTACTAGCAATTTTTTACGTAGACTACAAATTGCAGAGGCCCGTACTTTTATTCGTTTTTGAAAAAAATAGTCTTGCTTATTCATTGCAAATTGCACTCAAAATCATTTGAAAGCCAACAAAGGATTGTGCATTTACCATTGACAATCACAGAGACGTTTGGGCTCATTGCTGTTCCAACAGTGTTATTAACCATGCATTTGAAGACAAACTCTCCTCCAGTGGACATTGTCCTGGTCCAAACTCCCGTACTGCTGATTTCCTCAACCATGCTTCCATTTTCATACAAGTGATACGTATGGACCATAGGGTTACCATAAGCTGAACAGTTGAGGATGACAGAAGAACCATTGCAGACTGTTGCTTTGCTGGCAAATAACTGGACCATCTCTGGCTTAACTAAAATGAACAAGAACAATCACTTAGCATCTCAAAGAAAAAAAAAAAGAAATGAGATCAACTAAATATACTATATGTTTTAAAAGACAACTTACACAACACATCAATTTTTACAGACTCGGAAGCACTGCCACATAGATTGCTTGCTTCACATCTGTATTCTCCTGCTTCAGTCCTATCGATATATGTGAAAACCAACTCTGTTCCATTGGTACGCTCTCCATCACTAGTGTTGACCCAAGATACAGTTAGTGGTAGGGTACCAGTTGCTACACACAGTATGGTCAAGTTTTCCCCTTCAATTATCTTTTTATTTGTAAATGGGTCGATGGATGAAGGCTCTGAAAAAAAATGCACAAACGTGAATAACAAAACATGAGCTACAACTGGACATACAACTTATGCAAAAAAATTTTGGTGCAGGTACACAGACGTTTCAATAAAATTTGAAGCTGGCGTATAGTGAGTAAAGTAACCGACTGCTGTCGTTGTCAAAATGAATTTTAGTCTCTCTGTTTATTACTTCATTTTTGAGGAAGAAGTTGCCAACTTCTCTGTTGAGTGAGTGACGCTTTTCAGCAGTCGTCAGTGCTTATTCACACGACTGAGTACAGGTCCCTTAATCCTCATTGCATTTGAGAAAAGACAGTGGATGTACATCATTGCATTTGAGTAAAGACAGTGGACGTACACTGTAAGGACAATATTCCATTTTAAACAGCATGTACAATCCAGTTCTTTTACTTTACATGCACTTTCCTTGGTCTTGATTAGTTGAAGTGTTAGTTGGACTATCTTTTGTTAAGAGCCTGGGTGAGATTAGTTGAAGGAAACATTTTCCAAATGTAGACAGCCTGATATTCTACTTTAAGACCACTTTTCCCCTTCCATTAGCAACATCACTGTGCCAGTAAACAACATAAAATAAGACTTAACTTATAAATTAAATAAGACATACATTTATAAAACGAAGCCTTAAAAGGGCTATGTCATGCAAAAATTAATGATGTATTGCACTAACTACTTAAAACAGTTAAAGCAAAAGGATATAGAAGCATAGATGGACACAACTGGACAGGATTGAAATGGGTTGCATTATAGATCATCTTGAGAAAATTCGGTCCCAACATTTTTCACATTTATAGCAAGTCGCCTGGATAGGGGTTGTTTTTGCTCAGAATCACCATGGTTGTGATGTAACGATAATTTTATCAATAAAGGAATTCCACATTACCATTTTTGACCATTAAACGTGTGATTAACTATTATTGATTTCCCTGAAACACCCTAAAACAATGCGACATAGCCTCTCCAAAATAATTTTACAAAATTAAGACAACTTATAATTAAGATAAGACAGAGTAACTTTGCTATGAAAGCAAAATGACATTTTTTTACCATTGACGGTAATAGACACATTCATGCTCATTGCTGTTCCGATAGTGTTGTTGACCATGCATTTGTAGACAAATACTCCTCTGGTTGCCATTGTTATGTTCCAAATTCCCATTCTGCCGATTTCATTGACCATAGTTCCATTTACATACAACTCATAGGTATGCACTTCAGGGTTGCTGTTAGCTGAGCAGTTGAACACTATGATATCTCCACGGCAGACTGTTGTTGCACTTGGATCTAATACAACCATCTCTGGTTTGACTAAAATGGAATTAAGACAAATTATAAACAGGATTGTTTTGTTTTTGTAAAAAAATTACTGTCCTAAAAACAGCCTTGACAGCTAAAGGTTTCCACAGCTGCATGTACGTATAACCATTAAAAAGCAAAAGGGCACAACCAACTGCAATGGTGTTGTATTTTCGACCGCCTTCTGTTCCAAAATGAATCATTTCTTACCATGGCCCTTCAAAAGCTGTCACTAGAAATTACTGCTGTAACAGTAACTGATTTCAGCTTCTCCACAAATGCAGGTGGATTTGCCCAACCCTACTTCATACAAAAACCATTATACGTCACCTCTAAAGGCTGCTTTGTACAGTGTATGCTTGTAACTTAACTGCCAGCCAGAATCACTATAGTCTTTAGTACGGCTATCAGCTTGTTTGTTAAGTACCATGTGCAAATTTTAAGTTCGATATATAATTTCAATAATGGTTATCCAATATAAATATACAAAATCATGAAAAGGATCAAGTACAGCCACTTTGTGATTGATGGGCACAATTAAGTGATGTTTTGAAAGTTCGCACAATTGTACCAGCCATTATAGGCTTGAGAACTTCCAAAACATCACAAACGACCATAAAATATGAAATGCACGAGCAAGATAATATGATTTTTATACTGGACAAAATTACTTCATCGCTTCTTCCGTACTGCACTCTATAACCTATTGTCATTCACCAATCAGAAACCGTGACCTTCTGTGGCATTGATAATAATACACTCAATATAAAAGCAAATTGCACAAGCCATAGGCCCCTAACTTTCTTTATTGTCAGCTTTTCAAAGAAGCAATGCCTTTTGTCCTAGAACACCTGACAAATAATTGTATTATAAGAAACTTACACTGCACATCAACTATTGCCAGCTCTGTGGCAGTGTTACATAGATTACTAGCTTCACATCTGTATTCTCCAGCTTGATCTCTACTGACATTTGTGAGTACCAACTCAGTCCCATTAGTGAGTTGTCCATTGCCGGTCTTGAACCAGGAAACATTAGGTGTAGGAAAGCCTGATGCATTGCAAGTCAAGGTCACATTTCCACCTTCAATTATCATCTCATCGTCTATTGGCTGGATGAATGAAGGAACTGTAAACATAACAGCATGAGAGGTTAGAATTAGACCTTGACCACAGTAAAGTATGTGAGGTAACTGTTCAAGTAAAAGAACCAACTACAGCATTGAGAACTCAACTGAAATAAAAGCAATCAATCGATTATTTTACATAATGTGCAGATGTAAGTTTGGTGGATTTGAATTTGTCACACCTGAACTACAGTGAAGATGTACAGCACTAAGGCATCGAACTCTGACAAAGAGCTAGGTCACAAATGGTTTGTGTCCAGAGATTTTTTTGGCATTATTTCACTTTTGCTTTGACTCTAAATGAGATTCATGCTACACTGAAGATGTTCAATCACCTTTTGCTGGTTTGCATGTGCTTTATTTTAAGAAATTACGTGTAACTATGTAGTGTGTACCGTAGGCCAGAGAATTAACAATCGGCAAAACATAACTTCATTACCATTGACAGTGATGGTGACATTTGTGCTCATTGCTGTTCCAACAGAGTTATTCACCATACATTTGTAGACAAACTCTCCTCTAGTTGTCATTATTCTGTTCCAAACTCCTGTTGTACTGGTTTCATTCACCATCATGCCATTTACATACAACTGATATGTATGGACAACAGGGTTACTGTTAGCAGAGCAGTTAAACATGATGTAATCTCCAAGGCACGCTGTTGTTTCATTGGGTACCAGCTGGACCATCTCTGGTTCAACTACAATGAAAGGCACATTTTACTTGCTAACGTGTAAGTACTGTACTTCAAATCATAACTAAAGTTAATGCACACTGAATGGGTAAAGAGGGGAGTACAGTATATATGCTAGCAGTTTCCGTTTAAATAAATGGTTCTACCTTTCATTCAACTACGATGAAAGACAAATTGTACTTGCTAACTTGTAAGTACTGTTCTTCAAATCACAGCTAAAATCAATGCACACTGAATGGGTAAAAAGGAGAGTACAGTATATGCTAGCAGTTTCCGTACAATAAATGGTTCTTTCATTCAGTATAGTTCACTCCTCAATTACTCACATTCCATTCCTTCCTGCATGCATTGATAAAAGTCCCCCCACCAAGCCCTCTTCGTTTCCAAATTTTCTTTTTTTTCATTAAATTCATAATCCACAAGGTAGTGCACAATTATGTCCCCCCCCCCTCCCCCACCTCTTCCTTCATCAATGCTCCTTTTTACTCATGCGCAGTAAGCGCATGAGGTATAAAATGCCCTCCGTTTCTTGTTTTCCGTGTCACATTAGTGCATGGAAATTTATGCTTGCATACATTTACATGACTTTTAACTTTACGTGGGGCGGGGGGTACGGGATTATTCAAAACAATTAATAGCTGCTGAAAAATGTATTGTTGAGTTAGAAAAATTAATAGAAAGACTTGAAAAGAAGTATTAGTAAGAGTCTTAAAATGTATGTATGCTTGGAATAGCAGTGCATTTTGCATGACAAAATAAACAGCGCGTGTTTGAAGAAATCAACCATCCCTCACATGTTTCAAGCCCTTAAGTAGACTTGCCACAATTCCACCTCACGAGAATCCCAGGAGAAAAATTAATGTTTTGGCAAGTGAAGTGTGATTTTTCGGACGCGAATCTACACAAGACGAAGGACTTTTGAAAGTCTACAATGTAGCCCTTAAAATGTGTCATTTTCTCTTGGATGGGTAAAATTTAAGAATCCGATCCCACCAACGCGTCGGCCAACACACCACCGACACACGACCGACACGTCAGCCAACACACTACCGACACGTCGGCCGACACACTAAATTCGCACCCTCTTAGAAGCCCTGTAATAATATATATAAATAGCTGATGATGACGAAGTCTCGGGCAACGAGTGAAAACTGGGTTCTAATAACACTTGTCGTAACGGGAACTGGGTTCTAATATCACGAAATACAATATGGTAGTGAAAGTTTTCCGTTGAAGACAGTTCCGTTCAGTTTGAAAAAGGTACGTTTAGGTTTTCAACAGTTCAATAAGGCCCAAATGAGTCACCGACACGCCACCGACGCACCACCGACGCACCACCGACGCACCACCGACGCATCTTATATGTTATAAGTTTAAACAGCGGCCAACGCGTCGGCCGACAGTCGGCCGACGGTCGGCCGACAGTCGACCGTCAGTCGGCCGACAGTCGGCCGACAGTCGACCGACAGTCGGTCGACAGTCGGCCGACGCGTTGGCCGACGTGTTGGCCGACGCGTTGGTGGGATTGGATTCTTAAATTTTACCCTTGGATGTGCACGGTCATGCCCGAATCATCGCATCTTGACTGTTCAAACTTTGTGATTGTAGTCGCGGTCGTACGGCCCGTCTTGTACGGATCGAGCTGTTAGAATAAATCTTTTTCGATTGTGGAGCCAAAGGTAAGTTGTTGACATTAAAGACAAAATTATATAATAAACCCTTTGCACGAGAGCGGGGATCAACATAAACGTCACTTAAACTGATCTCCATCAACATGCCGGTTATCTCAGCTCCTCGTGAACTTTGAGAACCTTAGAGCAGCTTTAAGAGAAACTGAGAATACATGCACCTGAGAAAAACTGATCCGACTTTTAGCAATCTGAACTGTTCTTAGAACTACTTGATTGTCAGTATGGGCATGCGACGAAGTCAAAATGGGAAATTCTTTCAACAATACAGACTAGTTGCTGATCTGCATCCTAGCTGTTTATTTGGTGGCAAAGGAATTTAGAGGATGCTTCAAGGGGAAATTCTGGTTTTGTCTTACTTTTGTTTTACTTAAAGGCCATTTATTTGCCAGTATTGAAAAGTTTGGTTCACATTTATGAAATGTAACAAATTATCATCTGTGGCTTTACAAAAGATCTATTTGTATTGCTTTTACATTCCTGAGTTAATTCGCCTCGCAAATGACGTACAAACAACCCAGGTCCAGGAATTGTTGATCCAGCTAAAACTATTGCCACACCATACAGTCAAGGTAATGTTGAAGTATTTGGTACGGCAAATGCAGGCACACAACGTGTGGCAATGTTTCTGTCGGCGCTTGTTTAAAATTTCAGGAATCCAATAACCTCAGTCTTCAGCTGACTTTGTTCAAATTATAAACATTGAGAATAATATGTATTCAGCTTTGTCACAATCATGCAAACAGGGACTCCTATTTTTGACAGATTTACCTCTTATGGTTATAACTGAAGCTACATTAATTATCAGTTGACATACGTACAGTGATAGTTATAGTGGTTTGCTAAATAGTGCACTTTCTATAATTTCAGACTTCCCTTATGTTATATCAATGTTAGCTGCCTTTGATTCTTTGCTCATGGATAATTATCATGCATATATTTTAACACTTGAACTTTACACAGTAGCAATACTGTCTGCCTTATGGGAGGTGTAAAATTTTTTACTCTCATGGCAGAGATTTCTTAGGTATGGGACCCATTTGCAACATGTACTTCAAATATTGAAATTGATTCATTAATGAATTTGGTACAACATTTTCAGAATATATGTGCACAAACATCTGTTACTTAATGAGATTAAAATGTGTTAACATTATTCAAATGTAAAGCAACAGTGGAAGCATTGTTCATTCATTATGTTTGAAACCAAAATTTTAGACCCTAGGAGCACTTAGATGATCAGTTTATCTTTGTTCTTGCAAAGAATGTTCTGCTGTGTCATTTTATTCTATTTGTTTTCCACCTCAAAAGTGTTGTCACTATTGCACCTCTCAAACAGTTGATAGTATCATTGAGAATGGAAGAGCAATTTATCAGAAATGTTACTCCAGCAAAATATATTTTTATTTTTGATTTATATCGAAATTAAAGAAATTAGACATAGGCCGCTGGCTATGTAAAAGCTATTCATAGAGCAAGATGTCAGGGAAATTTATCTTGTAAATTGGTTCCCAGTAAACAACAGCTTAAAACTGCCATTTTGGATAATAAGGAAAGCAGCACAGGCTTTTTGATGTGAATTTCTAGCTACTGCATTAGTTGTGTTTTCCACTGAGTGGTATGCAAAGCAAATTAGATGAGTTACCACGTTTTTGTATACAATGGTTCTGAACTAAAAAATGTAACAAAAGTATTTTCAAATGTAGATTCTGTTATTGATCTCTTTTGTTCTATTATTCAAAGTAAATTTAATTGTTTTGAAACAAACTATGAGGTTGCATTTCTTAGATGTTTATGTGAATTATCAAATATAGAAAAGAGAATAGAATAAGAAAGCATAAATCTACTTCAGAAATTGCAGCAAACCGGAAGAAAGAGGAGAGAAATTTACAGCCCAATGGACCCAGAGAAAAAATAAGAACTTCCTTCAAATTGTTTTGTGGTGTACAATAAAGTCATTATTATTATTATTATTATTATTATTATTATTATTATTATTATTATTATTATTATCATTATCATTATCATTATTATCATCATCATTATCATTATAACTGACTGAGATACGCCTGGCGGTAATATTTATTTGATAGTGTCTGAGTGCCAAACCCACACCGATGTCCCCTCTCCAGACTCAGTTCCCTCTTTTCTCTTCTCCCTACTCAGGAGGTTCCCTGCCTCCTCCTGCAGATTGCCATCAAAACCAGTACCTTCTACCTTTCTCTCTATCACAAAGCACACTCAAAGTCTCTCAAAATAGCAAAGACCCTTAGATTATTCATCAATATCAGAAACCCATAAGGGTTGAAACGTGTAACGGCCGCTTCTGTGCTGGGAAACAAGCTTCTAAATATTCAATTTGTTAAGTACCATATTTGGAACAACAAGAGCGAGGGGTTTCCAAATATGGTACTTAGCACTGAAACATTCAACCAATCAATTCGCACTGAATATTCGGAAGCTGTGAATGCGCGTTACACGTTTCAACCCTTATGGGTTTCTGTCAATATGCAATGAGCTAAAAAATAAGTACCACACAAAAACTGAGAAATGCCTTACATTGCACATCAATGGTTGCAGATTCTGTATCATTTCCGCATGGATTGCTTGCTTTGCATCTCCATTCTCCAGCTTGGTGTCTGGTAATATTTTCAAATGCCAAAGTTTTCCCAGGAATGCGCTGGTGATTGCGAACATTTACCCAAGAAACAAGTGGTTCAGGAATGCCAGAAGCATTGCAGAAAAGTGTCACATCGCTGCCCTCTCGCACAACTTTGCCAGAAATATTAGGTTGAATAGATGCAGCCACTGGAAATCAAACGAGTAATTCAATAGGTTTTTCATAAACGTACATGCACAACTTTACACACAGCATTATTTAAAACTTATTGAACAACACACATTTTACATGTACTTCATAATTATAACGTGGAACTACACTGTAAATTACCATCATACATGTACATGTACTTTTAGCAAAAGTACTATTTATCTTCAAAATTCAGGCAATTTCTTAGCCCATCCAACCAACTTTTCCTGTAGTAATCAATGCATGTGTAAAATGTATGCAAAGTGTAGGAAAACATCATGTTGCAAAAGAAAAACCTTAATAATTATTAGGTTAAAGGAGGATTGAACATACAGCACACATGTACTGCATAATTGCTCCACCCTTACTAATGTGAAGTTTTTTCAAGGATCTTGATCAGAGATTACAAGTCACGCAGTCCATGCACTTTGAGAGTCATCTTTGGTAAACAGTGAGCAGCTGCAGAAGTACCAAAATGTAAACAAACTTGAACTTAAGTTCAGAGAGTCGATACTGTGCGACAAGACCATTATAGAGTCTATTACTAGTCTTGATCCAAAACACAGTTGGTGGGGGGGATACCAGTTGCTTGACATGACAAAGTAAATTTCCTCCCTCAGTGACCATCTCATCGGAAATTGGCATGAATGAATGAAGACAATGAAAGACGAGCTAAAAATCATATATTTTCAATGTCCTCTAAAACATTAGGTGATTGTTTCAATCTCACAGTAATTCAGGTAGAAGTGGAAAAGCCATATGTTGTACATGTATGTGCATCTTCATCATCACCATGTTAGAAGTACTGTAATTTATATTTACTGTAAACTCAGTATTTTTCAGTAACGAGACAAGAGTATGCATTAGACTTGCACACAACATAGTATGAGCCAAGAGGCTTTTATTAAAAACTAAAACTACATGTATTGTCTTCTGTACAAGTACAGGAATGAAGTCTGAGCAGAATGCAGAGACTGCTCATTGCTTTAGCCTGTGATTGAATATAACTCATTAATTATTATAAAATTTTGAGCAAAAAAATGTAGACCTTCAAAACTTTTGTTTGAATTGCTTGCACTTCATCAGCAACCTACAACTACATGAGCAGTTGTAATCACATGACCTTGTTGGCAGGCAGCCCCAAGAGAGAGCTCCCAGGAGGTTGGGTCCCTCATCTTTACTGCTCAAAGGGAAGGTTTTCTTAGTTAATAACAGAAATGGCCTATGGCAAGCAATTCAAACGGTCAAGTTTGCTTTGAGTTTTAGAATCCATCAACATAAATTTAAGTTCAATGTCTTTCCTACAGCCGAATAATGTGATAATGTACAGGAAATTAAGTTTATACGTCCACTGTACATGTAACTTTCCAAGTTAGTAGTGATGCATATGTAAGCTGTACAAGGAAGTTCACTTTAAATTTGTAAGACCTCTATACCTACATGTACAATGTACATGTGTACAGTGGTAGGTGCAGGCATTTTAAATCCCTTAAATCAGGCCACAGTGTATTGAAGAACATGGTTGATTCCAAAACCTGGCATTAATTAGTATGAGCCCATTAAGTAGTTATTGATAACAGTAATTTCATGCACTGCCTCTCTTGGAGGTTTATCTCTGGATTCTCCGCATTTCCCAAAACTCCACATCATAATTAAAAGCTTTTATCTGTATCATTGTCCTTCTGGTTGCAGCTAAATCCTATTTGCTGCCAATGATGTCAATACGATTGTCACCATTGTAAGAGTCCTTGTTATTTTTCATTACCAATACTGAGTAAATCTGTACAACAAGCTTTCCATTTACCATTGACAGTAACAGCTACTGTCCTGCTGTCAGTTCCCAAAGTATTGTTTGCCACACATGTGAAATTAAACATGCCTCCAGTTGTCATTGTTCGGCTCCAAACTCCCAAACTGTTGCTATCATCCATGATGCCATTCACATATAACAGGTAAGTATGTACTGCAGGGTTACCAACAGCTGAGCAGTTGAAGCTGACAACAACATTCTGGCAGACAGTTGTTGCATTTGCAACAAAATCAACAATCTCTGCTTTGACTGAAATGAAATTAAAACATTTTACAATAGCTCAACACAAAAAGTACTTATAAGTAATTTTTTTTTAATAAATAAATAAATATATCATAATATTATTGTAATGTTATAATTGGTCAGAGGCCTGTTCCCTGTGCATAATTACATGATTGTATTTCCAGAATGTTGCCGTAGTATCCATGGACTTAGCATTTACTGTATGACTAGTTGCACATTTAAGGTGCAAGAGACAAATTAAAATAATACTGTACAGTGAAATCCCCAATTTTGAAAAGAAATGCACATACAGTTTGTAACTAATATTTATATTAGGCCATTACCAAGTTCATGTCTGCCTCCTCTTTGAAGCATGTCTGTAGAAGTGCAAAGTCTTTCTTATAATTATGATCATAATACGTATTTTAAAGTAAAACTAGTTACCATCACAAAAATCTCACACTTTACTTGCTTAGAAGAGAAGGAAGCCGTGAACTCGGAAATGGCCGGCCTCTTCATAATGTGTGCCATTTTCAAAATTAGGGATTTTTCTGTACATTATTGTCTAAATATCACCTAGCTAGATTTACAGTGCTTCTTGCCATGTTCATTCCTTTGGAACCCAATTACAAAACATTAGTTCTATTTTCCCCCATAACCGAAACCACTGTGTGTGTGCACCATCTTGTAGTGGCAATTTGTTTTTGAAGCCAGCTGGACACACATGGAGTGACCACTCTCTTGTTGCAGCAACTCGTTGCCTTCTAGTGCCTCACAACACAGCTATAATTATATCTGAAGAAAACTCAGGGGGCCACATACAGGAAAAAGGACAGATTCAATATTACTGTACATCAAGTTTGTGTTAATTTCCCGGAAAATCAATTCCTTTGATTTTACGTTTTGCAGGGGCTCTTCAATTTTGCTATATTAAAATTTAAAAAATTGATACTTACAATTCACTGTCAAAATCAAGCTCTTGGTGTCATTTTTGCACACATTACTTGCTTCACATTTGTATTCCCCAGCCTTGTCTCGGCTGACAGAGCTAAGAACAAGTGGGTTTTCAAATGAACGGTTGCCAGTTTTAACTTCTAACCAAGATACAGATGGCATTGGGATCCCTGGAGTTGTGGAACAGTTTAGAATCGTGTTTGTTCCCTCCATTACTGTGATGTTTTCAAGTGGCCATATGACTGAACCGACTATAAATAAGAAAGAAACAGACTGCTGTTCATTAAGATTGTTACAGGAAACAAAATACACTCAGTTAATGTACATGATTGTATAAAACATTTTACTACAAACTGAATAATTGGGAATGAGCAAATTGATACAGATCATATACAGTGTATAAGGGCATTATTACATTGTATTACATACATAAGTCATCAATGATAAATTATGATTAAGAAGATGCCAGGTAGTCTTTACATGGGATGACACACATACTGTTTGTGCGTTGGTTTCCTCTTCAGTTTTTTTTTTTTCAACTTATCATTTTTTTAAGGAAGTAAATTCCATAGAATCCACTCAAGGTTTCTGTTGTTAGTTTCTATTCTCTCCTTTTGCCTTATCCATAAGAAATAATTTTCATTTTTGTTTTCATCCAGAACTCCACTGCTTCACAATATTTACTAGCCCCAATGGCTAGTGGAAGCTCAAAATCTACTAACCAAAAGTGAAATTTCACTAGGCTGTGGCTAGTTGGCTACTGTTAGTCTCGAGCCCTGAAGTGTTCCCATTTGTCTGAACCGTGTCCTGCATGACCATCACCTGGCAGAGCTGCAAATAATTTTCCGGCTGGCGCCGCTCAAATTGTCCAGTCAAGCCTATTTTTGCTCGGACATATCCCATTTTTGGTCAGACATTTACATTAAGTATGTCTTATCGCTATAAAAGTGCCCCCTTCCCCCTTCTCATGATGTTTAAATATGAAACAAGTACAGTTTCAAAGCATTTATTGTACCTGCATGAGCATCGATCTCAATGCAGGAAAAATGGAACGCAATGGTATGACAAAATCAGTATCACATTATTTTGTGTGTACTACACTGTACATGTATTGCTTCCAATCAGTTCTACATCTTATATACGGTTAATAATGAAGTTGATGAGATTGACTGAGGCTTGCAATCTAGTTGATTCTCATCATAATACAAGCTAACTGACATCTGTAAGGCCCGCTAATTTGCAGTGATGACTTGGTGAATGACACAGCGAAAACGTGCAACGACAGCTGGAAATTGTTATGACTACTACGAATCATTTATTAAAAGTCCTTCGTTAAGTATCCGTCTTTTCCCCTCCTTTTTCACAAACGCCAATAATATTAGACCGTTAAATATTTAAAACATGAAACTCTAATTTTTTTCCCTAACGGTGTAAACGACCAGACAAATTGTGCTGCCATCTAAGAATTTGACCGGACAAAACCTATTTTTACCGGACATTAATAGGTCTGTTGACTGGGCGTTATTTGCAGCTCTGCCTGGTTCTTCGTTGATACATCGTATCGTGGAGAAGAGCAGTTATTTCCCTGTAGGACTAATCAGACATTTGAATGGAATCTTGAAAGATTTTTTTTAGATTCCTCCGAAAGCGACTGAAGAACAATTTGAAGAGCAACAGCAGAGTCTTCCCACATGAACCTTGACTTAATGATAGGGTAATTCCACAATATTTTGCATGCCACGGAGGGGACATCTCAGAAAACAATACCATAAATAGCTCCTTTTGCCAAATTTAGTTTAGTTCACTGTGGACTTGTAATGATTAAATAACTGATGACTCTTCTTTATCAAATCCTTTCAAAATTATTTCTGTCACATCTGGCAAGATTTAGTCCTTTATTCAATCTGTCACGGAGGGGACCAGAAAACCAAAGAAAATTGAAATTTAAAAACTAGGCTAAAAATCCTGTGAATGTAAACCGGCAGCAACAACACTTAAGTGCACATTTGATTTTTATGTTAATCAACAATTAAACTGCATTGATGGAAAAGACATTCTTGCTCTCTGATACAGCACAGATCATAATGAATGATCACGGTTGTCACAGAGGGGACTGTCACGGAGGGTACCTCTTGTCTAATAGATAGCGGTCATTAATAGCCACACTGCAATCTTCTCTGTAGCAAAGTGTTTAAGAAAAACAATGATACTAGACTTGTCTGGTGTTATAACCAAAACCTTCTTGAGGTGTATTATATATACATGTATCTGTAAAAATGTTGCACACTCTTTTAATAATGCATTCCTTCTCAAACAGGGTCACTTTCTGATTATTTTTGTTTTATTTTATTTAGAAATATTAGGTTCTGACAAGCTAGGCAACTGAAAAAGACAACACTGTACTGTAAAAGGCTCATTAAGACCTTGTCCTAACAAAAACAAGACACTTTCCAATCTGCAACTTCCATGAAGTCTTATAAAGTCTTGTATAATCTGAAAATACAAACAGCTCAGATACATCAATAATTTATTAAGTGTCTCTCTTTTAACAATGACTGAACACAGAATTGAGGTGATAATTTTTTTTCCTGAAAGTATTGACCTCATTTATGCATGTACAGATGTAACTACCAGTACAATCATGTAAGATGATTTTGAATGTACATGTAAGTTGTTCATTGAATGAAAGTGCCGTACATCAAAAAAGGCAAGAACAACTTCTGAACATAACTTGCAATACAGTCAATTGTATATGATGTACACTGTTCTATGAAAGCAAATATCAGTGTACATTTTACCATGCTAGTAGAATATAAACTTATGGACCTATGCAGATCTTCCATGTTGTTTACAAACATGACTTGTATGAATGGCGTAGTTTTACTAGCAATGGCTAATGTGATAAAATTTTGTACAAGATTACTTTCAGCATATTTTTCAGAGTTTCATGTTACCACTCGTCCAAGTTTCTTTATTAGCATGCACTGCTTAAAGTTTGTGCTGCTTTCTAATGAAAAGGTGCACTTTCTCAACCTCACGCTGAGTTGAAATAGTAAAAGGGTGATTGCCCACAAGTAAGACAGGACCATAAAAAATGCAACTACAGTGTACCCTGTCCACATCATCAGTTCTTGGCCAGTCATAGGTGGTGGAGCCTTTGCTGTGCAAGAATTTAACTTCAACAAAGCTTTCTGCTACAGAAATCACTCTTCCAAAATAGAAGGTGGTTACATAGTCAACTGCGTAATACCTCCCTACCTGAACTCCATGATACTTACAAATGCATACTTCATGGTCAAATGCAGATGATGGTATGACCTGCCATGGGGTGGCCGGAATTCTGCAAACTTGGATTTGCCAATCTGAACATTGCTTTCTTCCTTGAAAAGCTCATGCACTTCTCCAATTTTAAACAATAGCAACCTCTTTTGCCTGTGTTCCCTTTTACCATCAACTAGTTTGACAGACACATAATCTTTCTTCCCTGGAAGCATTCTGCTGATGTCCTCTCTTAAATAGAAATTCTGCACCTGTTGTATCTCATCATCAGTGAGAGCATCACATCTTTTCTTTCTGTCCTTGCTGTACTCTTTTCTTCGTTTAAAGTTGTTGTCACACAAATCAACGACCGCCTTCCGTTTTCTTGGACAATCGTTGCTAACACTTGCACTTTTCTTTCAGGGCATTTTAGCAGGTGCTTCTTTGCTCTACTGAGTGCTTTTCCAAACGTCTGAGGGCTTACTTGACTACAAGTTTTGCCTGTTTTCTTGATCAAGTCTGCTATTTTTTTTTCCTTTGCCTTCTTTTCTTCTCTCTTTCCTTGGCTCTCAAAACTTCAGGCTGATTGGCTTTCTTCTTCAAATAATCCTTTTTCTTTCTTTCTCTGTCCTTCTTTTTAACCACCTCAT
>BLFP01002548.1:321027-323119 GCA_014634505.1 Montipora efflorescens
TTCAACTTCTAATATTTAAGAAATTGAAGGTAACGAAGGCTCTTTAGCCATTTTTCAAGGTAAATCATGCAGGAACTCCTAAGAAACTTAGCTTGTTGATTTATGTTTCATGGCATCTGACAGGATGCGGCGATGCGGATCCGCATAATTCCCTAAAATCCATATCCTCCGCATAATTACGATATTTTCCGCATAAAACTGAAGAAATGCCTGATATTAGTGATAAAGCAGCTGCTTATTTACCACCCTCACAAAAACAAAAGCCAAAGAGATTGACTATTTTGAAACGGTTATTTTCCTGAACATTGAGGAAAAACACACCATTTCGTTTGCAACATGAAAGTTTGTAAGCAGTTTCCACTCATTTTTCGGGAATGAGCCAGCTGGACTCTCACTGAACCATTTTCATAACATACCCTAGGCTCGAACTTTTTAAAAAAGATACAAGGTATGAGAATTTAGCCGCAAGTTATAGTAGCAAATTAAATTGCATCATTTTCTAACCCTGATAAACTAAAGTAGGGACAATCATTGCGATGAAGTTGTACAAAACAAAGAACCCGCAATACCTATGTGTAAAAAACCGCTGAAAATGGTGAATGATCGAGGGAATGGATCGTAGTTCAACCACATCACAATTTTGCTCCATACCTCCAAATTGAAACAAAATTCATGACAAGAAACAAAATATTTTTTGATCGCTTTATTTCTTTTAGCAAAAGTTTCGGCAAAATGCCGATAACCAACCCTTTTATTTTAATGGTGAATGCTGGTCGCAAATTGGCGACTCGGCCAGATATCTTAATCGCAAAGGGAAAAAGCGACTGTATTGGTCGCAATTTCGAGTCCTCATTTACCATAAGCATGTAAATACGGGCCTAATTATTAGTTCTATAAATGTTTAAATTTCTGCATAATCAAATGCATGTTTACGCATAATGTGGCCAAAAATTTCCGCACAATCTTTATTTTTTTTTTTTCCGCATCCTATCAGAAGCCCTGATGTTTTGTTTTATGAATTTTGTGCGTTCTTTAGTGAATTATGCGATTTTTTGTGAATTGTGTAATCGGATGCAATTTGAGGTCGATTGTGCGAACTCGCACCATCGGGTAACATCAGAAGGCCTGTAAAGTGGTGCTATAAAGAAACGTCTTAAAGCCATCGCAATATTGAAAATACTCACAATGTACCACCACAGTGACAGTGTGGTTAACATCACTTCCAATGCCGTTGCTTGCATTGCAGCGATATGTTCCTGTGCTTGATCTGTTGTTGGGTAGTACAAAGTTGTCACCAGTAAAAAGTATGTCACTGTCGCTACCATTATTTACTTTTGTCCAGGTGATGTTTGGTTTTGGTCCACCATCTGCAACGCAGTTTAATTCAATTTGAGAGCCACCTTCAAGCACAACTTGGTCCTGAGCTCGTGTTGTCAATGATGGTGGGTCTGCAAATGAATAAAGAATATTTAAATTATAATCATTACATTGCAGGACAACAGGTACATGTATGATCTAGTAAAATTCTTCCAAACACCTGAGAATTAATTAACAATAAATATTATTATTACCTCTCTTAGATAGCATGCCAGTATGATTGGCTAATTTAGCAGACCGTATTCTACAGTTACGGTAGAGACTCGGACGTCCAGCCTGCTAATTTGAAAATTTGATGCAAAATGTTCTAGCCAGTTCTTTTTTTGTAACTAGTATGTAAAACTGTTTGAATCTTGCAAACCCCTGTTTCAAAAAGCCAATCATTAAATTTTGTGACAGTTGAACATTCCACTTTACATGTACTTCAACTAGTTTCCTGACTTCCAGCATGCCTGACTACAGTACCGCTCAGATATACGTTAACTGCGCATACGCAGTGTATACGCATATACGCGTATGCTTATACGCACATACGCGTATACTTATACGCACAGACGCGTATACTTATACGCACAGACGCGTATATTCATGCGCGTCTGATTTTCCTTTGTTATTCAGTACCATAAATTTCCTTTGTGTTGCATTGTTGAGTAGAACAAAGAACTTTTGGATCTGAACAAAGCCACGAGCCGATAACAGAAAATTTACATACTGC
>BLFP01002548.1:327902-330402 GCA_014634505.1 Montipora efflorescens
TCAGTCCCCTATCAGGCATCATAATAAAATTGACCTTCTACGGGCATCCGTTTACTGTTTGCGTGACTTAGGGCTAAATTGTGGACTTGTTTTGAAACTGGAAGATGTGTGCTGACAGAAGAATGCGTGTATCACATTTTTAGTGGTTACAACCAAAACATGGACTCTTGCCATAACCAAAGGAGACCCTATCTTTAGTTTCCGTGCCAATAAATGCCACTTTTTTTTCTGTCGCGCAAGGTCGCACAACATTCAAGCTTCTCATGGCATTGTGTCTATTTAAACTTAATCATGTGAAGAAACAATATACAGCGCCCAAATCTTTGAGTAACGGTAAGTTTTCCCGGGTTTCTTTGCCGTAATTACCGCTATTAACAAAGGGTCTTAGTTTTCGTACGAAAACTAAGAGCGGGGTTGTAGTTTTCGTACTACGAAAGCTAAGACCCAGGTCTTAGGTCTTAGTTTTCGTAACACCCGAAATTATAAGCCATAAACTAACGTCACGCCCATAAAAATGTATTGTTCATTAGCGTGATTTTTGTTTTTTTATGGACCTGAATCTCGCCCGTTTATCGCTCAGAATATCGTCCAAATGTCAGTCAGAGTAGTACAAATGTCCCGCTCCATTTTCGCTCATTTATCGTTCAATTTTTATCGCTCCTGTCAGGCTGATTATCGTCAGGCTCTGTATCGCTCATCAGCGAGACTTTTTATGGCCCGAATCTCGCCCGCGTCTCGCCCAGAATTTTCGTACGGGTCGGTAAGATCTAGTAAATCTTCCAAACAACTGAGAATAAATTATTGGTAATTAACAATAATTATTTAGTTAATTTCTTTAATTACCTACTGGAGATAGCATGCAAGCTATGATTGGCTAATTTAGCTGGCCGTATTCTACAGTACCCGTTACAAGGGCCTCGGATGTCTAGCATGCTAATTTGAAATTTTGATGCAAGCTTTTCTAGCAAGTTCTTTCTTGTTGTTTACATGTAACTATGTAAAACTGTTTGAATCTTGCAAGCACCTGTTTCAAAAAGCCAATCATAAATATTGTGGCAGTCAAAATTCCACTTTACTTCAACTAGTTTCCTGACTTCAGCATGCCTGACTACATGTACCTCAGAGATATAATCACAATAAATGACTAACACAGTTTTCTCGGAGGGTATACTTTGGTGTACACGTAATTGTAAGTACAGATCTTTGTTTTCCTAATTTTGATTGGCTCACACAATTCACATGAAATTCAAATTGAACTTTGAACTGATTCATCCTTCACAGCTCTCGGTGTTTAATCTCTGATGGAATCTTTCAAAAATTCTGATGTAAATTTAGATTATTGCCATTCCAATTTGCTTTTTGTTCAAATGAATATTTAATCATTTTCATTCTAACTTAATTCACCACTCAATACAGTGTGTAGAAGGATAATACATTATAAACAACCACTGCAACAAACTTAAATGTTCAATTAAACTACAGTAGTGAAAGTAGTCTGTAGATCATGAAATGCATGCATCGTTTGCTGATTGATCTTTGAACAGTGTTACTAATTATAAGTTCAATGAATTTCATCACAGTCTGGCTTGCAGAGCCAGCATTGTTATATAAGTTAGTATACGGTTGATGCAGAATGCTTCCTATTCTGAAAAGAGCCTAGCTATAAATCAATCTTTTTATCGATTAATTCATTTAACCTTTCGTAGAAAGTAAATGATAAAATCATTGCAGCCAAACATGACCCATTTGAATACATGTAATTGACCGAAAATACCACATTTGCCATTCTTCAGTGCACAGGAAGAAAAGAAAGAATTTCAAGACAGAAAGGAATGCTTTGACTATTAACTTCTGTGAATTTCAGCAAGGAAAGATTATACAATGTCATGTCCTCTAATGTCTTCAATTGTGTCACATCCCAAAAGTTCAATCTTCTACATGTAAAACTGAACAGTAAGTGCAAACAAAACATTAACACTTCTGCTTTCTGTTCATGAAGACTCCACAATCATCATACCCCTTGCTTGTACAGGGAGTGACATTAAGTCATGGATGACGTGAGCACAAATTGAATCAGTTGCACTCTAACTCAGCGTTTTGACCTTTATTTTGGTGCGAAACATGGCCTTTTTTGGCTGTAACTTTCCTCAACTTTCGGATAACAAGGAAACTCAACTTTTTAAAACATCTTCATAACTCTGCCAGGATGAAATTAAGGTTAACTTAAACTTGAAAAGGTCAACAACAAAAATTTATGCCATTAGCAAGGACAATATTTGCCATCCTTCAGTGCACAAGACGAACAAAATTCAAAGAAAGAGGAATATTGCCTCATGGAATAAACTAGAAAATAGTTTTTGCATCAAAGGAAAACAGCTATCACATTACAATTCAATATCTTGTGATGTTACAACCATGACAGTGCAAGTAATTACCTACCAACGACTATTTACAGGTATGACTAACAACTTAACACCCTGGGGCAATATAAATTATACAT
>BLFP01002548.1:377796-392796 GCA_014634505.1 Montipora efflorescens
CAAAATCGCCAATGTTCACCCGCGTGGTGTCAATACCAATGGATGAACTAATTTGACGAAATTGGCAAAATATCGCCAAAATCGCTAATTTTGCCAAGATTGTCAATCGTGCAGCTCTTTCGCCAAATCTGCCATTTTTGTCATCGTGTGCATTTCTGGACATAAGTGGGTGTTTCAGAAGAAAGGAAGCATGGTAACAGCTGAAAGAACCACTGATGGAAGAATGGTCACCAGGAACACCAAGGATTTTAAGAGCTGTCCACCTTTGACAAAAGAAACAACACAAGCTACACTGTCGGATAAGGCCAGTGATGCAATTGTTGCTGCGAAGCCACCATCAACAGTGAATGTTGCTGAGGAAACGTCAGAGATGCCACAACCAGCAAGGGTCCCGCCCTCACTTCATCCCCCTAGTGCTGAAGACCGAGATACCCAAGAAGGGAGAGACACAAACCTGCACGATTTAAGGATTATGTGTGCGGATAGAGACACTAAGATAGATCTTTTAGGAACTCTAAAAGAGCTGAGTTCGCCAAGTACTAAGAAAATTGAACGTGACCGGACATGGTTATTTATATTGTAATTATTATTATTATTTTTTTCTCCTCGTAATTTTATTTTGTAGTTTTTCGGTTGAGTTAATTTTTATCTAAAAAAGAGATATTGTATATATGTTAAAAAAAAGGGGAGGGATGTAGTGTTGTACCATATATGGACATACCACGTGACCACATGATTTGTATATAATGGTGTAACCCGTAGGGTGAAAGGTTCGGATTTGGTTGGAGTGTTTAATAATAAACAACAAGTAAGGACGTTACACATTGGAGAGAAGGGGAAGAGAACGACCAATACAGCAGAGGGATTCCATGGAAGTGCATTGGCTTATCGCAACAATAGGATTGACCTCAATTGCCTACACTATGAGTGTAAGACTAATATGGCAATTCTTCATAAGGTAACTAACATTATAGTTTGACTTGTTACTCCATCATAGTAAGTAAGTGTCAACTTAAACAAAAGCAATAAAAATCCGCTTTTTGCTGCATTATTGTAACAGAACATCGGTCCAGTGTGGATTTTAGTGCTCATGCTAATGATGGGTGTCCACATCCCCAAGCTGGCAGTGGACAGTATTCTGGCAAGGCAGACCATGTGGGAGGAGTAAACACTGGTGAAGACATCAACTGAGTACCCGAAGAAAAAGGAAGAATTGTTAGCTCACATAAACAGGATGCAAAACCTATTTAAAGTTGTTGAAGAATTTATATTCATGTAAGCTGTTCTTGTGCATAATGTTATCATTAAAAAGCATGTTATAAGTTCACATAATAGAAATGAAATGGCATGGAATCATTATTAATCACTGAGTAATGTGACAATCTTGGGCAACTTGTTTTGCAATGGTAAAGCAAGTATTTACCTATTACAAAATGAATTGCAAGAAAGGTGTTTCGTTAAGGTTTAGAAAAGGAGCTGCAGAAGACAAGGTTGTGAAGGAATTATCATCTGTTACTAATGGCACCAGGAACAAAGCTTTGTGGAAAGAAGAAGCTACATTGTACAGATCAAGAACCAAAAGAGTAAAAGACAGAGAAGGAATTAAAGATGGAAAGTAACAGTGAAGGCCATTGTTGCTTGAGTTAAAGAGAAAAAGGTTCTTTTAGGAGCCATTAAATCTGAAAAAAGTCAATGAACAAAGAGATTGTCTTTAAATGCTACCATGAACAAATAGGGGGGTGTTGCCACTTAATAAGATGTGCTATAATATTGAAATATATCTTTTTTGTGATACAAAACAATAATACTCCTATAAAATTACAGTGTAACTCTGTAAATACAGCTACTAGCGATCCTACGTAATTCCTTTTTGACTAAGGGAAGGGGTGGGAAGCCACGGTGGAACTTTAAATTTAAAACATTACATTGGCAGCATACATACATGCATGTATGCATGGACACAAGTCATACATACATACATAACTCCAGCATTGCATGTTTTGCCAAAGTTATGTGAAAGGTACCAAAAAATAGGATGGTCTTCTCCTTGGTATATTTAAACACAAAGTGTAGTTGGTTTCTACTAACTAATAGACAATATTATTTCACTGATGATTCTCTGTTGATTTCTATCATAATGAAATAGATAATAAACTATAACTACATGATGTAAATTCTCGAGAAAAAAATACTTTTTATTATATTTTATCAAAGCATTGTGTGGTTGTCTGATTTTTATCATCCCGCAGTAGAAATTTGGAGTATTAATGAAAGCAACTAAAACATTAATCTCAATAACATTTTCAAAAACATGTAAGACATATTTTACCCTGTACAAACATATATACTTTCTTACAAGGTAACTAATATGTATAAGAATGAATGCAAGAAATGAAAAGCAAAACAGCATGAGAGAGAGAAAGAGTATATGAAGTCACTGAAGCAGGTGAAGGAAACTGGAGACTATAAAACAAAAAAGGATGATAGTAGCAGTGAGGAGGAGTATGAGCAGAATGCCAGTGATGATAATTGGGTTCAGGTAGATGTCGACACATTCCAGCAGTGACGAGACAAGTAATGGGGACTCTGCCCCTGGAAAACTACTTCCAATCATTTATAATTGTGAATCAACCGCAGCAGACATCTACAAAGATCACATTGTTGAAATAGCCGCAACAGCTATATTACCAGAACACAATTCACCATCTTCTTTGGCCACTAAACAATCTTTTCAATCACTGGTGTGTACATCAAGGAGAATTCTTCCAGCAGGTACAAAAGGCTTGTACGCTTAATATTATACAATGGCCCTCGAAAATATTATGATACATGTCATTCATTCAGTCAGTCAGTCAGTCAGTCAGTTGGTTGGTTGATCAGTTTTTCATTCATTTAAAAGTAGGAACAAAAACAATGAGAACCACTAGTTTATAGCATAAGCAACTATCTCAATTTTTAATGTCCTTCATGCCCTTGAAAATACAGAAATTGATGCAATAAATAGCTTACCACGTTTCCATGAAAAGGGGTAGGAGGTTACTTGTAGAGCTAAAAATGCAAAAAATTATAGTAGTTAGTTATTTACTGGCAAAGAGACTTTATGTAGTGAGGCCTTATTGGAAACCGCTCATATAATACTGCACAACTACATTTATTCCTCACATTGGCCATTATTTCCTCCTTGATAACAGTTCTCATTGCTCACAATGGTTACAAGTTTGACTTCCCACTCCTATATAATGAAATCACCCGGCGTGAGCCAGCTATCAGTGTTGATATGCTAAGAGGCATCTACTTTGCAGACTCCTTGGAATACCTTAGACAGGTATACATGAACAATATTCATCAAATTAATGTTCTATTAAGTTACACAGCTGTAAATGCATAACCAACCAGCAAAACAAACAATTTCCTTTATACATATAATTATACAAAAATTATGTAAAGAAATAGTTTGTGTCAGCTATTTGTTTTATCTAGTGGTTGAAAGTAGTCAAATTAGTGTGTTTTTCCAATCACTCAACTACACGTACTTTGACATCAGTGTCTGAAGAAACTTACAAAAGGTTTTTGTTTTTGTTCTTTTGTGTTTTGTTTTTTAATTTTGTTTTTGCCTTATGTAAATTTACCGTGGTATGTTTTATTTGGAAAATAGTGTTTGAATATTGCTTCCAGTAAGAGGCTTGCCTTTGATAATTGATTCAATGTTTACTTTCTTGGTCTCCCTCAGCTGTGAATGGCAAATATCCAAAAAAAAAGTCTTGCTTTTTGGATATTTTCCATTCACAGCTGAGGAACACCAAGAAAGTAAACATTGAATCAATTTTATTATAGGCAAGCCTCTCACTTTTGTTCAAATTTTTGTTCAAATTTTAATAATCGGTTGAGTTGCGCCTTCGACATTTCTAGTTTACCTCTGTACGAAGTTAAGAGAGATCGGCGGTTGTTATCCAAAAGATATTGTCCCTTATCTGGTTCCTTCTCGTGCAAATGTTCGCTGCTAGTGGAAGATGAACCGGACTCTGTTTTTTTCGTTTGTTAAAGCTGCCTATGGTTTGTTAAGCTTGAGATGTGGACTACGTTTACGTTGTTTTTTCTACAAGAAAATATCAAAAATCATTTTTTTTTCGTTCCAATGGTCTTGAGAAAACACTTCCTAAAGGTGTTGTTGTGGATTTAAACCGAAAGGAGCGACTGCATGAAGTTCATATAATGGCGAGAGTGACGAGACTAAGTCGGATCGTGTGCAAAAGATGACTTCGCAAACTTATTTGTGAGTAATAATTTACAATTTTGTTTTTCCGCTTACCGCTCGTCTAGCGTTATAGCTCCATCATGATTGTAGTAATTTCACGTTAAGAAATGCTTTAATATCCTCCATTTATCTTTGTACGCTGCTCTCTCTTGATGTGAAAATAAACTGGATTCGTCTTAAGTTCGATTTTAAGGTCATTTATATTCCCTTTTCTGGTGAATGTCTAATTAGTTATTGTACTTTTTAGCAGTCACAACTCAACGATCCTTGCGTTCAAGTAGTTACCAAGTTATGGATTTGCAATTAATTTCAGTTTAAAATCCATGTTAGTTAAAATAATGTTTGGAAGAACAGAAGGGTAGGTACAGATGTATATAGATCTCAATAGATTCAGGTTCGTGACTGTTTTGCAAATCTTTTTTTTTTAGACTGTTGTTTTCTGGAAGCATTAATGATGTAATTTTGGTTTTTGGGGGACTGTCATGTGTTGTTGGATCAAGGAATCTGTTTTGAGTCAAGTATGGTTGACATTGGATAGTTTTTCCTGAAAGGGCTGAAAGGAAGCATTATTGCCTTGGACATTTTTTGGTTACACCCCACATGTTTGTTCTTTTCTTAGGTGCCAAAATTTATTAATATATTATGTGATTTGGAGCTGCAGCTAGAAACAGTGTCCCATGCATAAGGTATTACAGGGTTTGATGGCAGTAAAATAATTTTGGTAAGAAATATGTTTAGAGTTTTTATCATAACTTCTCATCTTGGTCCTGATGGACTTCAAACATGCTCTACCATTTTGCACAAGGAACTTGTCAATCAACCGTTACCTTTTGGTGTATTTGCAATAAGATCTTTGGATAGCAATTGATTTATTTTTCTTATCCCTTATGTGCAGATATCCTATGTCTGTCAGATATCCTATGTCTTTATTATAGTTAGCATATGACCCCACAAGCATGTATTATTGCTTTAATATTGATTGTGTTTGAACAAAGGATATTGTTGTCTTGTCTTGTAGATAAGGCAAAACAGCTTCAGTTGTATTTGCATTAATATTTCTGAGTGTTACTTTTTAAGGGCAAACCATTAAAAAGTGCACATAGTTTGCAGGAGTCCAGGAAAATTATTCCAAATATTCATTGATTTGAAGTTCCTGAAGCAGGTAAACCTTGAAGAGTTTACGTAACAATATTTGGAATATACAACATTTCTATTTGGGAATGTTTAAGTCCACAGAATTTATTTTCTTTATGTTGAGAAGTACTGTAAGAGCTGTCAGGTAACTCAGATGGAAATTTGACAGACCTTAGCTGTAATTAAAATTATTAGTACAGTTTTGGTCGTTAGTGGAACATAATATTTTATTGGGACATTTTTTAGAGAGTGATTAACCCATTGACTCCTGGGGATTCCCCATTGACAAGTAAAATCGTCTGGTGTTAGAGTAAAATGCTAAGTATGGCCGGTTTAGGGGTGAAAGGGTTAAAGTGCTATTGTTAGTTTGACTTTCTTTTTCTTCATTTGAACCAAAACAAGTGATTAATCATCACCTCCACCATGCTTTGCTTTGCGTTGCTTTGGCTTTTAGAACAAAGTATCAAAGTTGAAGCTGGTGGCTCGAGGAGTAAACTATAAAGACTATAATGGTATTTGAGTACATATTGTAGAACAAATTTGGCTATATCATTAAAGTCATTAAATCAATGGGAATCCAGACATGAGGATGCAGTTTGCTCAGGAGGGGTTTTCCCTATAAAAATGGCAAGCCACTTATTGGATTTTTTTTAAAAACAACCCTTAAAGGTAACAGAACCTTGTTTTGTGGACGTACATGCAGGCTAAAGAAATCTGACCCCTTAGAGGAACCAGTTCTAAAGTGACAAATGACTGGCAAATAACTTTTTCTTATGAATTGTTCATAAGTAAAAGTTATTTGCTCGTGTACCAAATTGTCTTACAGTTCCAGTCATTTTTCAGATTGATAGCCTTAAATGTACTGCAGCAACTCCGCCAGCTTTTTGGTCTCAGCATCTTAAGCAGTACAAATCCACATTTTTTTCTCCAAAAAGGAACAAAAAGAACCCCTGTCATTTTCGTAAGGGAGCCCCCCTTGGGGCGGTTTGTTTACTTTGCCACCATTGTTTAATACTATCCAGGGATTAAATCAAGAATGGAAATAGATTACAGTTTGAAAAAATATGCCACTCTTTTTTACTTCTTACACTTACTGCATTCAACTTCAATTTATTCATCCTTGGAAATGGTAGGAATGATTAGTATTCTTTAAAGCAATTGCTAAAAATTCATTGCACCTAATGTTGAAATAATTTTCCATATGGAAAGGTAACAGCAGTTATTTCTGTGAAAGTCTTCTCCAGAAAACTCCAACATGGGATTACGCCCCTTTCAAATGTAGCTTTGTATGCTTTTGCTCGATGACTTTGAACAATTATTACATAAATATGAAGTTATGGAGTTTTTAAAAGTTAAATCTAATGGAAGGGGATTTAAATTATTGAAACCACTGTGTTGCAACCAGAGTCAACAAAGAGAGGTTAAATAATCTATTGCACTGGAAGTATTTAGTAGGCCAGCTGAGCATGAAATTTGTTTTGGATAATAGCACTGAATTACCTTCAACAAGTTTTCTAAACTTTGAAGATACCTAATTTTATATCCTCCTGCTGTTTTATTGCTAGAAGATAAAACCAATTCTTGATTAATTATTTTTGTTGTCACATTAATTAACCCACTACAATGTGCTGAAAGTGTATTATTAGCTGTAGTAATATTTTGTTACAGTAAAATCCCCCCTGCTAGTGAGCTGGATTTCTGAATCAAATTTTCGACTTGGAATACCGGTATTGTTGTTTTGGCTATTCAGAGTTAACCTAATCTATGTTTATTTCTATAATTTTGGAGGGAAACAAACGATTGGCATTTGCTTGAAATGACTATAGCAAAATATAATTGCAACTAAAAGGTTTCCGACTAGTGTACCCAATATGAGGTGCTTATAAGGCATGTTATGTATGACATTGGTGCTAAATTTACTTTAAAATTTATCTTTGAACGACTTAAATACATTTCTAACTTTTCAGGGACGTCATGCATTTCTTTTTTTTCCTCCGTCTTAATAAATTTGCCTCCATGGACCACTTGAATGGCCATTTTAACAACTTAATTTTGAAGAAAAATGCAAAAATCTTAACATTTTCTGCTAGATGCGGGCCCCCGCGGAAACAGTGTGCAAATATTTAGTCGAAAGAGAAACCATTTGGAAATTTAGTGATATATTTTTTACTCCACTTTTTAAAAGATAAACGCATGAATTGAAATCAAGATAGTACTCCATTAGCCGGTAAGTTCCACAAACAATTTCCCACTCAAACACGGTCACAGCAACCTGGACTCGCGTTGACCTTGAAATTGTTAAAGAAATTTCCCTCGTAGCACTGTTGGCTAAAAAGTACGGTGGCCCACAACTAAAAAGAGAATCTCGCTGGCATAAAAACGCACTATGCAGTCAAAACATTCGTCCGTTTTACTGGCCTGAAAAAGGTCTTCTTTTTATCGACGGAGATCGGTTAAACACCCGATGGCAGCCATGTTTTTCGCCAGTCAACAATAAGTCAGTGGTTACCGTCTTGCGCACGCGTCCTTGAAAGGCAACCTTAGCCAATCAGCGGTTTTTGAGACCTGTCCTGTGGTGCTGCGTCGGTGGGGAAGTAGTATACAAAAATTTGGTTTTATCAACGGAGTTGATAATGTAAATTGGCCACTGTACAGAGATTCTAAAAGCTGATAACCTGCGATCAGGCCCTATTTTAGTTTCGCGCGGTACGTAATGTGGAGTTGGCGAAACGAAAAATAAGCCTGACCAAATTCCTCTTCGAAATTCCTTCCGCCCACTTTTTTTGATTGGTTGACATGTCCTTCATCGGCCAATCAAATTTACTTCCATACACCAATACACGCGTGGACGGCAGATTCACGCTAGTTTGTTTTGACCAGAGTTAATTACCGTGGGAGGAATATTATAAACGAATTCGAAAGTTACCGTTGGGTTTAATTTGAGAAAAACACAATTAAAGCATGGAGAATGTTTTCGACGACTATATTGCGGCAAAGGCCGGTGTAATTCCTCCTCCGAACTTCACTGAATATGCAATCTTTTAAGCTTGACATCTTCATTTGTAATTGAGATAACCTAGCATTCTATCGTTGGACGGTTTGGCAATAGATTTTTAAAGAAAAAAAAAGAGAAATACATTATTCCTTTAACGTGCTTGCCCATGAAGGTTTCTTTGGTGATATTTTCAGGTAAGATCTTCAGTTGCAGCGTATTTCTAGAATTGCGCGCAGTAAAATCATGATAAGTTTGGCCGTTAATTTTTTGACAGTGTTTTGATGGAGTACGAACAGTAAGATGGACTCGCGAAGTTACCTTTATTTTTGTACAATTGGTCTCTCTGGAAACATGCCATTTTAGTTTCTGGAGTGCGAGTTTTAAGTTAAATCAACTGGAAATATTATGAAGCAATCTTGACTCCAAATTGTGCAAACAGACCGTGTCATGTACAGTAAGTAAATAATGCCGTTTGACACACAGATGTTCAAAACATGCATTCGTGTAACTTGCTATTTTATCAGCATCTCCTCCTGTTGATATATATGTCCTTTGTCTCATCCAGGAAACCAATATGCATCGGCTTTCATTGCCATTTGAAAGAACCAGCTATTTAGCTTTCAAAACATCAGGGAAGTTTGTGCCAAAGTACTTTCAACCACATGGCCACAGAGCTCGACAACGGAATCGTTAATTTCACTCTTTCCAGAGATTCAAACCCGATTCTGGACAAGTTATGAGATGTTTCGGATGGCATATCTCCATTTATACAAATAAAATCAAGTTGCACCGTCCACGGCATTGTAAGAACAAAAGGCAGCAAAATTTTTCGTACACTTATGGCGGATTATTCTCGAGGACTTCGCGAGAGCTCCGCGCCATCACGATGGCATTTTCACTTCCGGCGTTTCAACAGCCAATCAGATCACGAATTTGGTCGGCCAAAACTTGGCCGACCGTCCGGAATTCTTTAGAGACTTTTTGGTCAGGCCCAATTTTAGCGAGCGACGACATGAGAGAACATATGGGCGAAGCTAAAAATGGGCCTTATCGCAGGTTAAAAAGCTGACGTTTCGGGCGTTAGCCCTTCGTCAGAGCGAATCGAGGAATTATGGGTTACGTGTAGCTTTTATAGTAGAGTAGGAGCTACGCTATTGGTGGTAACAAGGCAACGTAAAAAATAGGAATATATTAGTTAAATGAAAAGCGTTCGTTAATACCGTGAGGATTTGCCGATTTGGAAGATGAATTTTTGTTCCAGATTCTTGCGGCTTTCCGTGGTACCTAGATGTAGGGAAAGGCCGCAGATAGCCATGTGTTTTTTGGAGTGGTTAGGGAGATTAAAATGACAAGCGACTGCGATATCAAAGTTTCTATTAGTGGCAACGTGCTATGTACCAGTGTGCACTACAAACCTACAGATTCTCACACTTATTTGTTGTATTCATCATCACATCCATCACATGTCAAGAACTCCATTCCTTATTATCAATTTCTTAGACTTCGACGTCTATGTAGTGATGTCTCCGATTTTTCCAGCAAATCAGAGGAGATGTGCCAGTTCTTCGAAAAACGTGGCTATCCTGTCTCTGTGGTCAAAGCGGGCCATCATCGCGCCCAACAATTTGATCGACAGTCATCACTACAAACGTCACAAAAAGATAAGAATGGCAGAATTCCATTCACCCTCAGTTTCTATCCTCATAATCACGCAGTCAAAAGTATCATTCTTAATAATTTTAAATTACTCCAAAATGATCCCGAGACTGGTAGAATCTTTTCGCAACCTCCACTTATTTCATTCAAACGCGACAAAAACGTAGGCAACTTTTTAGTTAGAAGCGCGCTCAAAACTAACGAGCAACCCGGCACTTTCAAATGCGCGCGCTCACGATGCAAAACTTGTCTTTTCATTGTTTACGTTAACACTGACTAGCAAGATATCGGGACCTAAGCGATCTGTTAAGATCACCAATCGTTTCACATGTACCTCCGCAAATGTCATTTATTGCATAACCTGTACGTTATGCAATAAATTATACATTGGCGAGACAGGTAGACGACTAGGTGACCGATTCCGCGAACACCTTCGCGATGTTGAGAAGAATGACAAAGATGCATCTAAGCCAGTCGCTCGTCATTTTAGTCTCCCTAACCACTCCAAAAAACACATGGCTATCTGCGGCCTTTCCCTTCATCTAGGTACGACGGAAAGCCGCAATAATCGAGAACAAAAATCCATCTTCCAAGTCGGCACCCTTAGTCCTCGCGGTATTAACGAACGCTTTTCATTTAAACTAATATATTCCTATTTTTCACGTTGCATGTTACCACCAATAGTGTAGCTCCTACTGTACTATAAAAACTACACGTAACCCATAATTCCTCGATTCGCTCTGACGAAGGGCTAACGCGCGAAACGTCAGCTTTTAGAATCTCTGTACGGTGGCCAATTTACATTATCAACTCCGTTGATAAAACCAAATTTTTGTATACAAAATTAAAGGTCGCGTAGTTGTATTAGTCGAAGAAAGCCAGTGAAGGTAAACTTACATTGCCGGCGCAGATGGATCCTTTCCAGCATGATTTGATTGTCCTTCTTCTAAGGCAGACCTGTTGTTGTAAAATTCCTACCCGCAGGCTTGATCCGGAAACCACACAACAACTAATCGCGGCAAGATGGCTGCCACGCACATGGAAACGACTGTTTTTGCGTTGCTAGTGCCAGTCTCCAACCGAGCAAACTCCCGGGGCCTCAAAATCCATAACAATCTCGTACCCAGAGTCCTCGGGCTTCTTGGTCAGCGGGTGAGCACCCGGTCGCTCACCACCAAGAAGCCCGAGGACTCTGGGTACGAGATTGAATCCATAACTCCTCAGCTTTCGTGGACCAAAAAGACATTGATCTTTTGCGTAACCTGTAGTATGAAAATGCTTCTCCGACAAACTGATGGTGAGAATTACAAGGAAAAGTGCTTTTATAGCCTTTTAAAGATCTATAATTTTCGAAATATTGTACATTTCCTCAAACGCATGCTACAAGTTGTAGATAATGCCGTGTTTTGGCGAAACGTATTGTTATATTTCGAAAACGATCCAATCAGTCCGAGTTTTTAGACGTTTTCTATTGTGGTCACGTGACATACCAAATATGGGAGTGTTTCGAAACATTTAAAGGAAACGTGAATCGAACAAACACGGTAACCTTTATGCCCACTGGACTTCAGGAGCCAAAAATAGGAGGTTTTGAGATTTCCTTAGAAACAGACTTGTAATTAAGTTTGTCCCCCTTTAAGCCTCGCTTCGGGATTCCAATTTTATTCCTTTCAGTATTTCCAAACTACTGTACGGCTATTAGAAATCTCACTCTTCTCTCTTCTTCTCTGAGCGCGCGCTAGACCACTCTTTGCTCACAACATAAGCAAATCCTTCCCGCCCGCGAAGGTTGAAGCTCACAAATGAAAGTATGTGTTAAAGTGGACAGACGATTTTTCATTGTTAAAGGTAAGGAGAATAGCCCATTTCCGATATATTTAGGCGCGTAAGACTGGTATCAAATAAGGACGCGAAAGCGAGGCTTGGGGGAATAGCGTACCGAGAGAAAGGTAAAAATAATGTTTAAACCGCTGTAAGCATTTTGGAATTTCGTAGAAATCAAGACAAAATGGAAGAACGATTTGATGAGAAGAGCGTTCCTTGGCTAAAAGATTTTTTAACAAAGAGAGGGATTCAGGTGAGTGACCAAGGACGCAGTAAACGTAAAGCTGAACTGCACTGCAAAAAGTAAAATCCTTAATTAAGTGAATTTCTCACATTTTACGGTATTTTGCACTGAGATAACGGACGTTTTCCCTCCAACAAGGGCATTACCCTCAAACGTGGGTTTCTCCTCTTAAACAAAACATTGCCAAACTCAAATTAGGAGAAGCTCTCTTAACAAAGAACAAGTTCCTCATTTTAATAGTTTAACACTAACTTTGAAAGACCATAACACTTGAATGAGAGCTTAACAAATTTTTTGAGTGAAGGTTTCCTTATATCTTCTAGTTTATTGCTAATGCTTACGTTTTCATACTTATAACGAAGCAGATGAAATCTTTTTTGATGTACAAACAGTCCTAGATTTTGAGGCATTGCAGTTTCATTTTCGCCTCCCAAATCACATAACTGCTGACGCTCGTCTTCACATTGCGCATTTGGAACAATCAGGTATTTTGCATTTGATGGTGGGTCTGAGCGACCTTTGTAAATATCATTGTGATTCCTTCTGACATGCTTGTAAAAGCTGTTGAACTTGGAGAAAACTTTCCGGCAAGACAGCGTTTCACCAAGGCCACAGACAATTTTAAAGTCATTATCAGAATGCACTTGGTTTAAGTGACTCAATAAAATCCTTAGTGATATCGCACTGAAAACGCAGAACACGCACCGCCATCGCATTTTGAGATCGACTCTTACAAATCCGTGAGGGCTGGGACGACCATGAAAGTAAAAATGGCGGGTTTATGTAGGGAGGACGTTATTTACCTTTCATCAACTGATTTATCCCGAAAACTAAGGGAAGTTGGTCTTCCACGCAGCTTAACAACCTCGTTCCCAGGGTCTCTCTTCTCTGCCTCCATTGTCGTAGAGAGACCCTGGGAACGAGGTTGGCAGCTTAACAGATGTGTTACAAGGTAATGATATCTAGTTTTCAGGGAATTTCATTCAAATTGCTTCTGGCTTATTTTAGTTATTATATTTACCATGGTTTGCCTTCTTCGCGCCGGCGCCATTTCATTTGTCCAGAAGACATCAAATACGAACTAGAAGAATTAAGTGTTGAAGATCGAATACATCTAAGGAACATCCTCCGAGAGATTGTAAGTTTGTGAAATGATGTGTTCGCATACCGTGCCAATTTTGCACTTTTCTTCACTTTTGTTTTACCTCGATCTTATGAAAATCTGGAACCCTGTTGCTTATTCTGTATCAATCTACGGTTCCTTGTATTGCTTTGCATCTTTTTTATATATGCAAAGCGTAAGCCTTGAGAGTACAAACCAAAAGCTTTTACTACAGAAAAAAAGTGTTCTACTTTAAGAAAATGCAATCTTTTATCTTGCAGATGATGCCCTTATGAAAAATAACTAGATGCTTCTGTGAAGCATACACTGGGTTGCCTGTGGTACGTGCTACAGAAAATCAGAAGGCACTGAATTGTGTGGTATTGAAATACAGCATTCCAGTCTCTGAAGAATAACAAATAAAAGAGAAGCGAGAAACATTGGCTTCTGGGCTGACATGTTGATAATTTTCAAGTTCCCTCACAACTTCTTTTCACCACAAGTGTACCCTCTGAGCATCTGAAACCTTTGTAATACTAAACTTCACTGAAGTCAAGCCCTGTTTCGCGTTTCGCGGGGTTAGTGTTAGGATGGGAGACCAAAACAATAAATCTCTCATAAAAAACAGAAACATCTGACCGAAAATACTATTAACGCTAACAAATGCGAACTCAGCAAGGTACAGATTCTGTTAGCTTGCTTTATGCAAAACAAATATTGATGAAAAAGCAAATAACTATTGATACACAGTTTTCAGAAAGAGCAGAAGGAAGTTTCCCGGACGGTCGATCGAGAATAAAATATTTACGACATGAAAACAACATTAATTTTGAACCGTGAATATAGAATATAAAAAGTTACGATCAGCGACAAACATTTTGGGAGATTTTTGCTACGTTCAAGTAAATTGCAAAATCGAAAGTGACATGGCCGGAACTCAGCGGGCGCCGTGATTAAGTTACCGCGGCTTGTTTACTCGCCAAACAGTGAAGCATCTGTGTCAAATGATGGCAAGATACCGGGTTTTTGTAAGTTTCTTTTTCTGTCAAGTGTTATAAAGTTTGACAATGAAATGAGCGAAGTCAAAACAAAGATCACAATCGCCCAACTCTTGTTTATGCAAAGTCAAAATTTACTCTCCAAGACACGTACGACGTTATTTATCACCAGGTAATTCCATCATTTTGGAAATAGCAGCTACTTTATTATTCATCTGCGTCACACGTTTTCACTGATTTTGGGGCTCATTTTGTTGAAACTCAAGCATGCTTCCAACAGGCCTGTGAACCCTTCCTGCTTACAGAGCAATACTAAAAAACTTCTCCCATATCACATTTGAACCTTAAGCTCGAAAATTCAATACACACCATGATATTATAATTCACAAAGGCAGAAAATACCACAGAATCCTTTTCCAGCCAAATATTTATTGAAACAAACAACATATTTGCTCTTAGAGGCGAAAACCTCTTCCTATTTCATTGCGTGCGTGAAGACAAGAAACTCAATCGTGTCAAATTACCATGTACTTCATGTACCATTTACTTCAGGTAAATATTACAGCTCACTTTGATTTCGTCTCGACGGGCGATAGATTGTTGTCGAAGTCCAGTGCTCGTCACTTTTGAGATACCTGCCTATTTTATCCAACTGACTTTCCATTATTGAGCTCCATAAGGGTATATTTTGTTTAAGGATCCACTAAAACGCCATTCGCGTTACATGACTTTCGACGCCATTGCAGGCTAAGTTAATGATTCTACTGTGTCTACCAGAGAAATCTACGCAGT
>BLFP01002548.1:397796-402142 GCA_014634505.1 Montipora efflorescens
CCTCTCTTGACGAGGATCACTCTTTGCTGCGGGCTGTTTCGGATCAAATATTGTCGGTACACCACAAGAAATGACTTCAATCTTTCCGGAAAGCGTCCTTTTAAGGTCTTCTCTACTGAAATGTTGCGAACATATCCGAGGATCTGCAAGCGTCTTAAACTTTTCGTCCGCCCTTCGACAAAATGTTTTCCACTTTTTGCGTAGTTTCTGATCGGAAGGAAAGCGAAAGTACGAGAGATCTGGGCTGTTATGGCTTCCATTTTTACACACTGCAACTGCACAGTATTTAACCATCGTTTGACTACGATTAAGGCTCAAAACGAAAACATTATTTCCTATCTTTCCTCGCTGTAAGTTTTAATTTAACTTCTCTCGCATTATTCCCCCAAGCCTCGCTTTCGTGTCTTTACTTGCTACCAGTCTTACGCGCCTAAATATATCGGAAATGGGCTATTGTCTAAGTTATTTTTAGATCTTGCTCCGGTCTCGTGTGTTTCACTGTAAGCATACAATACTCCAAGCATACAATACTGTAAGCATACAATACTCCAATGGATCTGTTTTTCTTGCGAACCAGTTTGTTCAGTCGTTCCAAAACATTTTGTGAATTGAACCAGTGTGTTCAATCGACTATTGTGCCAAGCATTTTTTAAGTGTTTTTTACATGATGCCATCAAATTGTAAAATCAAAGCTGCAAGGTTTTCTGATTTTAAAATCCATATCAGGTAAAAAATTACTTAGAAGTAAATCTTTTACCAGTTTTAGGCACCGTAGCGTATACAGCCTTTGGAATTTTCAAATTTCGCCTTGCGTGACACCAAGACAGCAACTGAGATAAAGCTGTCTGGTTCAAAAACGGCTTTGCCTTGTGATTTTTGGCAAATTAAGCAGTAAAAGTTGTTGAAGACATGTTTATGATCATTTAGTTCAGTTCTCGAGAAAAAAGAGAGGGCTTTTATTGCAAAGTGAGTTCCAGGTGTTTTGTTGATTCGAGACCATTCGAGGAACACCATATAAAGCTCTTTAAAATTAAGTGACATGTTTCGGCAAATAACTTAACAATGCACCAAACAGACTTGAGACTTGGAGCAGATATTTTTCTATTAGTCTTTTGTAACATTTCATTTTCTTGGCTTCTTTCTTTGAACGGTTTCGGATTTATTTATTTTTACTACATGATAGTCTACAGACACTCTAAGTGTGTTCATTTGGCCGTTGTGAGTCAACACCCGCCATTAGAAAGCTTGGCCATGGTTTGCTGCATCCCGCTTAGAACCCTTCTTGTATATTGCTGTTATGTTTGCAGTTACCCGCTCCCTGGGGACGATGCCAGTATCAATTGATTGCTGGAATATATAGGTCAAAACGGAGCTATAACTGGTGGAGCCTCTTTCAGTATGCGCGCAGGGATGAAATCAGTGCGAGTTGCTTTGGATGGGTTGATTTTCTCAAGGAGTTTTATTACCCCAATATGGTCGATGGCAATATCTGGCATATCAGGGAATTCACTCTGCCCTACTGTGGGTAATGCTGGGTTCTCTCGTCGCCTTCAATTTATGATCTTGTTATGTTTACTCCATTTGATTTCAGGATGGGTATACCGATTGAGTATGTGCGTTTGGCTTTAACATACTGCCAGAAACGCTTAGTGATGGCAGGCTTACCATTGTTTGATACATTGTCAATATTATCCTCAGTTGACTTTACTGATTTTGCGAAATGTTTCGTGCAACTTGCCTGGCAATGTTTTGGCGACATTGTGGCGGGACAAGTTGCACGAAACATTTGACAGTGTAACATACCCTGCAACGGCCAAAATCGTTGCGAGACAAGTTGCAAGAACCGTTGCCGAAAGTAGAATTAAGTTCTACTTTTCGTGCAACTTGTCTCGCAAAGATTTTGGCCGCTGCAAGGCATGTTACACTGTCAAATATTTGATGCAACTTGTCCCGCCACAATGTCGCCAAAACATTGCGAGACAAGTTGCACGAAACATTTCACAGTGTAACAGCGCCTTAACGTATCCTCCCTTTCCGACATGATTGCAATTCACCACCCTTCGTCCCTTGTGACCGCATTGCGTACCCCAAGTCCGCGTCTTATCTCTGGTCTGCAGTGTGCAATTAATTTCACATCGACCGAATCGCAGAGCGCGTAAGAACCTAGCCAATCAGAAACGGATAAAGAAATCCCTGGAAATGTGCGGAGGGTCTGAACAAGCTTTTGGGAGCAGTTGCGCAAACTGACTATAGCGAGTTTTCACATGACGTCATCAAATTGTAAAATCAAAGCTGCGATGTTTTCTGTTTTATATATATATATATATATTGATACCAGGTAAAAAAAATGAAAATAAAATTACTTAGAAGTAAATACTTTTACCAGTTTTAGGGTTAGCGTTTTCGTTTTGAGAATACAGTATTTTGAAGTTTCGCCTTGCGTGACACCAAGACAGTATCTGAAATAAAGCTGTCTGGCTCAAAAAACAGTTTTGTCTTGTTTTTATTTTTTTTGCAATTTTTTTTATTGCAAGCTGTAGAAGACATGTATATGCTCATTTAGTCCAGTTAACGATCAAAAAGAGAAAGCTTTTATCGCAAACTGAGGTCCAGATGTTTTGTTAATTCGAGGCCGCCATATTGGTGTCCATCCGAGGAACACCAACATGGCGTCTCCAGAAATGATGCACCAAACAGACTTGAGACTTAGAGGAGTTACTTATGTACTGTATTAGTCTTTTATAACATTTCCTTTTCTTGGCTTCTTTCTTTGAACGGTTCAACGGTTTTGGATTTTATTTTTTATTGCGTGACAGTGAAAACACTCGAAACCGGCGGTTTCGTCTGTCTGCGAAAAAGGTCAAGTCAAAAGCCGGGAAAAAAAGTTAATAAAAAAGTCGAGAAAAAAGTCGGGAAAAAAAAAATCGAGAAGAAAAGCAAAACTCGACAGAAAAGTAGCCGGGAAAAGGAAAATTTTGCCTGGTCCTGATAGGGTTCAATAAGCCTATCGAAATAGCAGGTGCATAATGCTGGGGATTGCTTGTGCCGCCATCTTGGATAATAGGGAGCCTGAGTTTAGGCAAAGACGACGGCCACGGCAACGAAAACGTCATTCCAAAATGTAAGTTAGCGCTATCTCAAGTATTTCGTGATTATTCCGTCTTGTTCACCTTGTAAAATACAATAACTGGATGGTTACTAACGGTTTTAATTAAAGTCAAAACGGAAAATGAATGGTTCATTGCTATATATATATACCTCTTACTAACCGAGTTCGAGGTCCGTACTGTAAGTTACGGACCGATTTTTTTCCCGTTGATTTATGGTGCGCGCGGGCCATAAATCAACGGGAAAAAACGAGAATCCGTAAAAAAAACGAAAATCTCTCGGGTTAACCGGCGCGCGGGCAAGGAAACTAGTCAAAATGAAGCGGAAGGTTCAACTGCCACAAAGAATGCCCTGCCAAAATCCCAAAAACTAAATCTTCTTGGCTGTTAAGTTTGAAATAGTTGCTTGCAAGATTCAAACAGTTTTCAGTACAACAGAAATGACATGAAAAACTCGCTAGATGATGTTTTGTCGAAATTTTAAATTTAGCGGGCTGTACAGCGGGCCGTACTGTAGAATACGGCCCGCTAATTCAGCCAATTACAGCGCGCGTACTATCTGAGAGATATAATAATGTTATATATGTGATTTTCACATTGTTGTTTTGTGGAGTACGGCAGAGAAATGCACGGAAATTCGTAATGCACTTTTTTTTGACCGATAACGTCGCATACGGCGAGAGCTACTGAAATTTAAAATGACCGATCACAATTCAGCAAGCGGGAAAAACTGTGCTATCCAAAACATTAATCTTGCTATCCGATGTCACGCTAATTGTTTACATTCTGATTGTTTAGATCGGTGGACCTTCGCTCAGCCTTCTCTTGTGACTCTCTTGACCGTCGCTTCTTTGAACTCAGCGAGACAGAAATGGCGCATTGTTCTGACAATCAATTTGCCAATCCACTTTATCCAGTTTAATATCCAGTTGGGCTAGCATGTGATTAACAACCAGGATCGCTTTTGAACTTTATTCTGAAGAAGAAGAAGAAGACGTTGCTGAGTGAACATTTTTACGACGAAATCCCTTGGTTTGTTTGGCACTTTGATGTCCGATAACCGAGCCTCTCTAACGAGTGTTGGGTCAATCACATTTGGTCGTCTGACCTTATGGTGTTCTTTCAGCTCTTGTTTGTATCCATCATGGTCGAACTTCAGATGAAGCGCTATGCTGCTTTATGTCAACTTCGATAGCTTGTGATGAGCTTGCCTGCTGCCGAAATTGTTGTTGTATTTGG
>BLFP01002548.1:409174-421674 GCA_014634505.1 Montipora efflorescens
AACAAAATCAGTACTCAGCCTGGACATGCAAACAATACAAATAGGTAATCCGTATGAATTGAAAAACAACGTGGGCAGTGTGCTAGTTATACATACACTTCTTCTAAACATAAGCCATGCCTGCTTAATTAAACTTAAGTACCGAAAACAAAAGTCCAACGAGTGGAAGAAACACTTCTCCAAGGTAAATTTAAATGCACATCCTGAAAGTCATCATTCTACCGTCAAACCATATTTCCTGGCGATCACTTCTTTCTGCGTTTGTTCACGAATGAGTCCATAGTATTCCAGTGTAATAGGAATACTTTCTAAGTTCGCTGAGATGTTTGTCTTTCTGGTTGCTCATAGACGTTGTTCCAGGACTGCTTGTCTCTGGACGTACATGTAAAGCACGTTCATAAGCACTGAAATGTATGGAGTGTGATTCCCGACAAAATTCAACATCAAATTCTGTTTTGCACACGTTTCATTTTATTACTCAAATTGTGTTCTGTGTTCAAATTTTTAAAATCAAATTCTATTTTGTTTTCCAAATCTATTCTATTTTGAATTGTGTTCGTTAAATTCAGTTCTGTCGCCCGATTTTTATTTTACTTTGAAATGGCAATTTGCCTAAGTTATATTCTCTTGCAAAGCGGTGATTCGCTCAAATTCAATTCTGTTTCACGTTCGGATTTATAAATTCTATTTTGTTTGTGAGCCTCGGACCGAGTGTACGGCGGCCAAGCGAAGAAGGCTTGGCCACATTTGCTTGTTCTTTCGAAAAATGGCGGCTAACAGGGCCCACAATGCAGCAGTTCGTGGGTTTCTTCACCAGTTGCTACGCTCGATAGTTCGCCAAATCGAAAACAATGACGGTCGTGGTGACAATGCAGACGGAATTTTATACTGCCCCTTTTGTAGGAAACGATCGGGGGATCTTGAAATATTTCGCTAAGTAGCGGTTTTTGCTGGATTAAATGCCATTTTTGCCTAAGTATTTGTTTAAGATTAGGCACCGTTGAGCGGTATTGTGTGACGAACAACAAAATTCGCTTATCCTCTTTGCATTTCTGTAGGAGGGCAAGTTTCCTGTTCTCAAATTTGATGTCTTGAGTGTTGTCGTAATCAGGCTTTATGGGTATCCTCGTTCGATAAGATGTGCTCTAAAATGCAAGATTTTAGTTTTGAATTACTTCTTAGAGGAGTTTGTTCAGGGAATTCTAACATGCCATTTGTCTGAGTGATACCGAATATTGGTCTCTATCGCTCTCCTTATCGGCAACTGACGAAATCCCGAAGGATCGAAACCGCGGTCTTGCCTGAGAAAAACGGCCATGAGCCTTCTAACTGAAGACAGACCTCTGTAGCAGTCCCAACAACCTCCAAAGAGGAAGATTTCCGAATGGAGATTGAAGCGTTGGTTTCAGACCATGGCGACTTACATGGCTACATCCTCGCAGACAAGCAGCGACAAGCGCACCAAACCAGACAAAGAACGAGCGGGAAGGAAAAACGTTCGTTGACACAAACGTTTATAAAAGAGGACGATTCGCAAGCAAACCTATATTTTATATAGAAACGCATTTCAAACCTACTGAAAATTTTCAGTACACGCATTTCTTAAGTTGCCACCCCTTAGGGTTGAAAAAAAAAGGACTTTATAAAGGGCGAAGCACTTAGAATTCCCCGGACAAACTCCTCTAAGAAGCCTAATTCAAAACTAAAATGTTGCATTTTAGAGCACATCTTATCGAATGAGGATACCCATAAAGCCTGATTACGACAACACTCAAGACATCAAATTTGAGAACAGGAAACTTGCCCTCCTACAGAAATGCAAAGAAGATAAGCGAATTTTGTTGTTCGTCACACAATACCGCTCAACGGTGCCTAATCTTAAACAAATACTTAGGCAAAAATGGCATTTAATCCAGCAAAAACCGCTACTTAGCGAAATATTTCAAGATCCCCCGATCGTTTCCTACAAAAGGGGCAGATCCTTAAAAGACATACTCGTTCGAGCCAAACTCTAAGCTTGCTAAAACACGTGGATAGGAGTTGTGTAGGCCTGTCGCCCCCATTGTTGTCACTATTTGAATGAGCGTTGACAATCTGTTCAAGCATGTCTCGGCTTCTACCAACAAGACGGACAATGTTCTCGTCGATATTATACGAGCCCACATAGCGAACCAAACAATTATAAAGCCAATCAACTCGGTACAAAATTCCGTCTGCATTGTCGCCACGACCGTCATTGTTTTCGATTTGGCGAACTATCGAGCGTAGCAACTGGTGAAGAAACCCACGAACTGCTGCATCGTTGGCCCTGTTAGCCGCCATTTTTCGAAAGAACAAGCAAATGTGGCCAAACCTTTTTTACTTGGCCGCCGTACACTCGGCCCGAGGCTCACAAACAAAATAGAATTTATAAATCTGAACGTGAAACAGAATTGAATTTGAGCGAATCACCGCTTTGCAAGAGAATATAATTTACGCAAATTGCCATTTCAAAGTAAAATAGAATTTGGGCGATATAACTAAATTTAGCGAACACAATTCAAAATAGAATAGATTGGAAAACAAAATAGAATTTGATTACAGAACACAATTTGAGTAACAAAATGAAACGTGTACAAAACAGAATTTAATGTTGAATTTTGTCGGGAATCACACGCCATAGAAATGAACATTTTCGATGTGAACATAGACGTGGGTACAGGAGAGCTGGGTCGGTAGTAGTTCCCAGTCTTCTCCTCAGATGTCGTACAACTTGAATAAAAATGGAGTTTTGTTCCTTTGCAAAAAGAGAGGATCCTTGTGGTCCTGTAGAATGGACTGCGCTCGATAGGTCTATGGTCCCATTAATGAGCTGCCAGAGTGTGATATGAGCTTGTGGCTCCAGGGAAAGTATCCAGGTTCGGGCGCTTCCGGAAGCAGAGGCCGTCCAAGTGAGAGGTCATCAGGCAGCAGTGGTAAGAAATAACAGCCACTAGAGGGTATTTGAAAAAGAACTGAATTGAGTTTTGTTTACAGAGTGTTAATTTGTGACGACGTTTCGATATGTAAACAAAAGAGAAGAGCGAGAACTAGTTTTTCTTGAAGCTTTCTGATTAGGGGAATATCTGAGCCCTCATTTTGAGATGTCCAACACTTCTTCAATTTCCCGCAATATATTGCGTCCATCTTACTTCTCAGCACTTTTAGTGTAAGTCAACAAGTTTACATTTACTTATCGTATTTCAAACATCTTTCCTCAACAATAACTACCATTCGAATGATTGGTTCCTGATTTTATCTAATGACCCTATTTATTTGCAACTGAATTTTAACAATATGTCAATTTACATTTCCGTTTCAATCTAACCTGAATTTCCTTTAGTCAGGGGCACCCAACGACCAATTTGTTGTAAAATGTATTATTATACCCCAGTTAATGAAAATAAATGTTATTAAGGCATTTTCAGGTGTTTTGCAGTGTTGCTGGGAAAACATTATCTGTTCCTTTTTCCCAGCAAGAAACACAAGAAATTTCCCAGCCAGCTAGATAAAATTGGTTGGTTTCCCAGCCAGCTGATCAAATTTATTTCCCAGCCAGGAATTCCGCGCGCTTTCAAATCCCTCGACCCAAAACGACCGAACAAAAGCGACAAAACAGGGACAAAACAGGTTTTTCCCGCAAGCGCAATCACTCTGACCAGCCGTCGTATGTTTGTGACTACTCTCTGGGAGGGGGAAGGGTATTTTTTTTTTTTTAATTTTATTAGTCGTCCTCAGAGTTTCTACAGCCAGCTCGGGTTGAAATGCTAGAAAAAGTCAGTAATTCCCAGGCAAAACCTCTATCAATAACAAAATTTTCTAGCCAGCTCATCGAAACACCTGTATTTTTGCCAGCCAGCAAGAATCCTCTGGGGAACAGATAATGTGAGGAACAGATTCGTTGGGTGCCCCTGTTTAGTCGTCAAAACCTCCTATTTATGATGCATCTGTTTCCCTTGTGCGCATGTAGCAGTCACGTTGTGTGATATTTTAAGATCATGTATTTACAAACTTTTTTTCCCAACATGTTTACATTGTCAATTACAAACTCTACTTACGCCACTATGTAAATATTTTCATCCTCAAGCCAAAATAGATTCAGTTTTTGATGCGAGAACAAAAAAGTAACTCAGAGCGAAAACTGTTGAAATTCAGTCCAGAAATAAACAAAGTGTGTCTTATGCTATATATGGAACACTTAAAAACTTGCATTTGGAGCAGAATAATTAACGCTTCTAATTACAGTATCTACTGCGTAACAAGAATTATACTGCCTTCTCCCCAAAACAAACAATAGAGAAACAAAAATGGAAATTTTGGAGGCTATGGGCTGAAGTCACGCAGGAACGTTGCTTGACTTCGGCCCTAGCGGCTGCAAAGGCGACTACTTATTAACAATATTATGGACTAATGCAAGGAAGGCAATACCAAAACAAAACCATAATGAACAACGATACTGATTTGTCATACATGTGCCACGCTTTTCGCGTGACTACTCGTCGCTTTTTTGAGACCCTTGTCCACAATTTCAAAAAACTTGCCTTTTCGTTTCAAAGGAGCTTTATTTAAGTGTCTAGTCGTTCTAGCGCTGAAGCACTAACTGGGGACACTGTAAATTGAAATTAACAATTAACACAAATCAATTTAAAATCGCTTACTTCAGTTTTGTTCACGCTAACACTATTCAAAATCAACGATCAAATAATATATGAAATGGATCATATATGAACTGCGGGTATGAAATCAAGAGAAGCTATGACCCTCGCAGTTATGGACGCAATTTTTGCAATTGCGTAGAGAAGCCTGAAAAATTCAGGACTTCAACGGGGCTTGAACCGGTGACCTCGCGATACCGGTGCGACGCTCTAACCAACTTAGGAGCTGGATAGAAGCTTCATAGCTCAGTTGGTTAGGGCGTCGCACCGGTATCGCGAGGTCACAGGTTCAAACCCCGTTTAACTCTTGAATTTTTCAGGCTTCTCTGCGCAATTACAAAAGTTCCGTTAGTAACTGCGAGGATTACCATAGCACCTCGCTGTTGTCAACTGTTAACTCTAAAAGTAAGCGTACCGGTATAGAAGTTATATGTTACGATTTTTCGGATCCCCAAGCAGGGAAGGATCTCTGCAATCGAAAAATCGCACGATGCAAGCAACGTCTGAGAAACTATGTAGCAGAGAACAATGACATTGAAACGGCAAAGGCGTGAAAAGAGGATTTGAATCTCCTTCAGTTATTGCTGGCACTGGCGTTGCAGTTTGCAGAATCGACACTTCTAAAATGCCAGCAGCCGGTAAGAAAAATAAGATTCCAGATGTCACTAGAAATTATAAGTTTTCTTTCGAGAAAGATGGTATGCTAGTCTGGCATGCATATGGTGTTGGCGAGGGCATAAAGATTAAAGACTTCGAAAGTAAAGTAGGTGAGTGGAGCCAAGACGTTACAAGGACAAAGCAGAAGAAAGGAAAATAAAAATCCAAGGCTTGTGAGAGTGATTTGAAAAGTGCATATTCGTGCTTAGAGCCAACATGTATTTTGACCTTTAGCACACTCGAACAAGCTGATGAGCATATGGATACCGGACACCATATCATGCTACATGAGAAAGAATGTGTATAGGATATCATCCGAAGACAGTGAGCCACTACAACAACTTCCATCAAGGGAAAGAGTCAGAAGATTGGTGACAGTCTATACACTAGTGAAGCTACAGTAGTAGCGGAGGTACCCCAAAGATGGGCTCTTAAAAAGCAAAAGAGTGCTGTTAGAATTCCACCAGCCATAAAGGAATACCTCACACGAGTGTTCAATGAAGGTATCAAGGATGCAAATCCAAAAGCAAAGCCAATTGACGTCGCATAGGACCTGAAAGGAAAATTCGCGAGACCCGACTGGCTAGAAGCACAGAGTATCAAAGGATATTTTTCTCGACTTAAAGCTTTGCAGAAAGGCCAAGAAGATGTGGCGATCGCAAGGTAAGAATTCTTCAGGATTTAATAACAGAAACCCCGAAACAAATAGATCTTCAATACCCTCTCACATATGACAACATAAATCTTTGTGAACTTTTTGGGGCTAACAAACTCGATCAAGGATTGAAAAAGTTGAAGATGTCTAGCCTCAAATCCGTGTGCGATTTCTTTGGTGTGGACATTTGTGGTCCAGCAACGCGCAAAGCCTCATTTATCATTGCCATTTATGATTTATTAAGATCCTGCCAGTGTCAAGTTACAACACACGAGAGTTCGTGACAGTCGAAGATAATGTATTCCACACCACGCGTTTGCCAGTGTTCGCGCGGTATTAATTAAGAGCCTTTTTATCATGATATTAAATTTATTAATAGCTGCCCCTCTGCATCTAGTTTTAGGGTAATTTTCAGGCAGCTACTACCTCTCGCTGATTGACATAGGAATGCTCGGGCATAACCTGGAGTGTACATTGTATACTAAAGAAGAACGGACACAGCATGTAGATCTGAGGAAAAAAGTATTAGGCTAATTATCAAACAAAAATTGTTTCCCAACATGCCAATTATTTCTGTGGACGTTTTCATTGAAAACAAAGAAAAATATTCAATGATGGCCTTGGTGTACTCTCGACTCAGTTTCCCCGCAACCACATCCAAAATGGTGGATGAAAAGAGGATAAGTTAAAACTGGAAGGATCGATGTGCATTATATAGCTCGGACGTTTCGTTTCTACAATTAAGTCACATTTGAGTACGTTTTCACCATTGTAGAACATCTACCTATCGCATATTAACTTTGTCCAAGAAAGCTCCATATATCGATCATGGAGTACAGTATTCAAGAAGGCTGATGAGAGTCAGGACTTCAGACAACTTTAAAACAAGCCTATGTCTCTGAAATATTTCCTTAACATCGGACCATCATTGACTCATTTGTTAATGAATGCAGAAGGAACTGATTATCAGTCATTTCAGTTTTGACCGCAGAATCGCATTACTCGCTTGATTTTTCTGAAAATGATGACTGGTTGTCACGCTGTATCACTCTGGAGAAATCTTCCCTCAGCTATTTGACTTTGTAAGCTTTAATGAAGGGGTAGTTTCTAAAGAAACTGTGGTGCTGCGTCGGTGGGGAAGTAGTATACAAAAATTTGGTTTTATCAACGGAGTTGATAATGTAAATTGGCCACCGTACAGAGATTCTAAAAGCTGACGTTTCGAGCGTTAGCCCTTCGTCAGAGCGAAGGGCTAACGCTCGAAACGTCAGCTTTTAGAATCTCTGTACGGTGGTCAATTTACATTATCAACTCCGTTGATAAAACCAAATTTTTGTAAGCTTTAGGTAAGTTAAAGTGGGCATCGCTAAGTGTATGTATAAGTAGCACAATATCCACGTTGATGTTCGACTCGTAGCTAGCTGCCTTTTATGCATATTTAAATTTACGTACAGCAAAACGTGCTTTTTTGTGATCGATTTTCTTCATTTCTAGGGTGAATTTAAAATTGTATGGTAGTGTTTGCCACTGCATTTATTGCTTATCACAGGTTTCGTAAAGATATTTAGACTCTCTAAAGCAAAGTAAAGTATTTAAAACTAAATAGAGCTAGAATAGGTGTGAAATTATTGCTTTTTGCAATATGCAAATTTTGCGATAGTGTGTTTTTCATGATTGGTTTCCATTTTACTAACATTAAGGTATGTTCTGATACCGGTATCAATCTGAGCTAACCAGGCAGTTAATAAATGTTAACTTCTAAAATTAGGCAATATTGGATGGTGGTTTTCTCTTCAAAATTTGGTCAGAGATCGTACCAGGCCCCACACTACCAAAAGCTTCTCTGCCAAATCTGCACATGTGAATTGAAAGACCCTTTACAATAGAAACACGCCATGCAAATACCTAGTTGATAGGTTTTCTTTGTTAGTTTTTATGCAATTCCAAACTTATCTTTCTTTCCTTTACACTTTATTTAAAGAGGGTGGCACGGAATAGTTGAGGTAACTAATAAACTTGTGGCCCTATACCCCTTATAAAACGTGATTTTCCATGATCTGGAGGCCCTGAATGGTACCCCCCTTGAAACTTTGAAACTAAAAGTCGGAAACCAAAGCTACTTTGGATTTTGGAATATCTCACTAAGGTGAACTTCTGCAATAAGTTTCATCAAAATCGGTTTACCCACATTTCCAACCTCTGGAACACTTTCTGAGACAATGACACTTAAGCTGTTTTTCTTTGGCTGTCATTTGTGCTTTTTCTAACACTTTTAAGAAATTCAGGGTGGTATTTTCGAATCAAGTGTAAGAAGACGGCAAAAATACGGAGTCCCGTAAGTGCCATGGTCATCATTCTTTTTTTTATAGCGTTCAGTCGAGTCTTTTGTCGAGTTTCGTGTCCACGTTTCTGTCGACTTTGTTTTGGCCGATTTTTTGTCAACTTTCTTGACAACATTTCTTTGTAGAGTTTTGCGTCGACTTTTTTGTCGAGTTTTTAGTCGACTTTTTTGTCGAGATTTTTGTCGACTTTTGCGTCAAGTTTTTTGACGAGTTTTGCCCGCAGGCTCATGATTATCTAAGTCACTAGTGTTTCTTCTTCTTCCAAGTCCTTTGGCTTTCAAGAGCCTTTTTAAATGTCTAAGGCTTAGAGTGATGCCATGAAATAATCCAAGAAACAACAAAATTTCTGAGTGAGTACTCCAGGCCAAGATGAAAGTAGTTTTCAATGATATCATTACGTCTGCAACAAGTCTTATTGAAATTTTTTCCTCGGCGTTTTTGTCGACATGAGATCTTAACTAATGCTTTAAGTAATTCGTGACATATAACAGTCGACTTACCTGCGCAGTAAAAGTTGCGCACAAACAATTAGCGCGAACGTCCTTAAGCACTTATTGGTGTCTCATATAATATCATACCATTGCCGTTAAGTAAAACAGTTGGGTAGAATAGTACACTTTGTTGAAAGTGTTAAGACTGATTTGAGCCTCCTATTAATGAAAAGCCCTTTAGGAGAGAGAGATTTATGTAACCCACTGACAAGATTTAAACAATAATTTTTGAGAGGATTATTTCATGATGCAACGTCGTTCCCAGGGTCTCTCTTCTCTGCCGCCATTTTTGTTGAGAAGAAGATCTGGTTCACGCTGGTCACGTGGCAATCGTCAACAAACGTTTTGCCACTGGGGTAGTGTTTTCGTCGTGATACCGCAACTGGGTGAAAGCGTATTTGTTTGACAAGGCATTTTTTAAATAAGTAGTCTTTCTCTTTCAATGTAAGTATAAACAAGGTCAAAAGAGCTGATGCTATATTCCCACAGGAGATGAATTCCCACAAGACAACTTCAATGTCGAGCGGCGATTGACGTTCACAGAAAAAAATTGATTTCTTTAGTAGCTAATTTTGTTTCTAAAGAAAGTACACTAACATAAAAGAATACACAAAACACTACGTTTGTTTGATAAAAATGTGTCTTTTATTTTACCGGGGCTAAAAGTATACATCCTATTAGAGTGCTCAGTGTGCAGTGGTAGAAAGAAATATCTCAACGACATCGACAATTTACACGAAGTTGTTGAAATATAAATATCGTAAGTCAAAACTGTCAACTTGCTGTAGAAGATTGCGATTTTAGGAATCACGTTGTTTAACATTAGAAATAAAAACGAAAATGAAAGAACAAATTAAAATACCTGTACATGTTAATACAGTTTGATTATATGATTTGAGGTGGATAAGTGACCTGAGAACTTAAATAACATCACACTGGATGATCGCTGAACATGTTTGTTTCCCATGGATAAACGTTTTGCTTGTTTTCCTGCACAACAAAATCTTCTTTAAAATTGTCGCAAACTATTAACATTCTTCGTTGATCCGGACCTTCACACGGGTGCAAACGCGAATATATTTTCTGTGGCGACCGATCGATTTGACACAACTTTTTGCCTTTCGCGTCGAATTCCATACGTGTATAGTACATAAAATACTGCGGTCAAACGTTTTGTCGATTGTCATCACATGGTCACACAGGCAATTGTCGACAAGTCTACATTGCCACCCTTCCCCCAACACACATTTGGTGAACTTCCCAGATTCTGGTAGACACGTGACCAGCGTGAACCAGGGTCTTTTCTCAACCACAATGGAGGCAGAGAGGTGAGACCCTGGGAACGAGGTTGTTCATGATGCAACTTTACAGCAAGACAGATGGATCGCTGTAAACCACACCTTACATGAAATGTCACCGTATGAAACAAGTGGAATGTAGCCTCTACTGCCTACACGTACCTTGCATACGTAACTCGCGCCCGCAGTGCGCGCGGCAGTCAAAACTGTGCTATCCTGTCAATCATTTGCCCTTTCACCGGAAACAGTACATTTCGGTTGTGCGTAAATGACATTGTTGTTGATGTACCCCTTGGAAGGAACGACCAAAGTTTTTATTCGGGAAGTTAACTCAACTAAATACATTATCAATACCGTTTTGTACGGAGCCCGGTAAATGCCATGGTCATCATTCTTATTTTTTTGCCAACTTTTGTGACAACTTTTTTGTCGACTTTTTTTTGCCGACTTTTTTGCCGACTTTTCTGTCGACTTTTCGGCAACATTTTTGTATCAAGTGTTTTGTCGACTTTTGTGTCAACTTTTTTGTCGAGTTTTTTGTCGACTTTTGTGTCGAGGTTTTTGTCGAGTGTTTTGTCGAGTTTTTTGTCGAGTTTTGTGTCGACCTTTGTGTTGAGTTTTTTGTCAACTTTTGAGTCGAGGTTTTGATCAATTTCTGATTAAAATAAAAGAGCGTTGAAATCGTTAATAAAACAAATTATGTCAACTTTTTTGACATGCAATGGATTCACGGTGTTGGCCTCTCAGTTAGATACTGGCCAACATGGCCGCGTTTGTGCTTGTTATTCTCTTTACAGTTGCTTTGAAATAAATTGAGTCAATTGGGCTCGAAGGGCGATAGTTAATAATAATAATAATATTTCTTTTATAGCACCTATCCAGACGTGGTCTAAGCGCTTTACAGGTCATGAAAAATTAAAATAATAATAAAATAATAATATTTCTTTTATAGCGCCTATCCAGACGTGATCTAAGAGCTTTACAAGTCATGAAAAATTAAAATTAAAATTAATCCATAAACGAAAAAGTTATACAAAAATTTCCTTGAATAAATAAGTTTTAAGTCGTGTTTTTAAAGTCTGGAGATTATCAGAGCTTTTTATGTGTTCTGTTAGATCGTTCCAAAGTTGTGGCGAGGCGAGAGAGAAAGCTCTAGATCCATAAGACTTCAAATTATAGCTGGTAGGGCAGCAGACAGATAGAGAAGAAGAAGTATAACGCACTGACGATTATCAATAGCACGCATGACATCATTATGCACACGTACAAGAGCAGTTTCACAGCTATGGAAAGGCTCGTAGGCCGACTGCAATGGCTCGTGATAGTTGTTGTCGAAGTCCATTATTCCTCGCTTTTAAGATTCCAGAGATTTATTTCTCACCGCCTGTCTTATTTATCCAATTGACGTTCTATTCTTGAACTCCATAAGGGCATATTTTGTTTAAAGATGGACTAAAACGCCATGCGTGTTACAACTACTTTCGACGCCATTGCAGGTTTAATAATTAAACGTGCTCCTGTGTGCACCAGGGAAATCTACGCATTACCCCAGCCCCCTCAAACCTAACAAAATACGCACAGAAGACTCTATGCACAAAGACACCACTTAGCAGGGCAGTGACAGGCAAGACTTTTACTGACACGGGAAAAAAATTAAATGAAATAAATAAAAAAACAACAACAAATGAAACGCAGATTCCGACTGGGTTTGGCAACTCAGTAAAAATCTTGAGTTCACTCGCTTTCGCATTCATAGGCACTTTTCTCGATGATAGACATTGACATGATCAATTTTTTGTTTACTGAAAAACAACAAAAGACCCACGCCAACAAGCATTCTTGAATCTACGTCACAGCGAGCCCTTGAAGTCCTAACCAGTGGAAGGGTTGTATCAAATAAAAGTAGGATTTAAAAAATCGTAGAAAATTTGCCTCCCAGCTGGAATCGAAAAATTCTTTCGGCAAAGTTATTATTTTTTTAAATATGGACTTTCAAATAAGAATTTTTTTTTACGTTATGGGCACTTTAAAGAGAAACAAACAAACAAACAAACAAACAAACAAAAAAAAAAAAACAAAAAAAAAAAACACTTCGATTTCCCGGCAATTGTCATCAGTGTCGATGGAAGAGAGGGAATGGTTCATACTGAAACTAAATCCATTCGAGATTTTAAAGAAGGTGCCCAAGGATTGACAAGGATGATATGATATTTGAGGCTAACCTGGCCATTCTAATTGGTACTACTCCCGTCCAGTCTCCGAATGTAAATTATATATTTAACCCATGCATCTCTGAAGCAGTCCCCATTGCTGAGTGAAATCGTCTAGCTTTAGAAACAGTGAAATATATTAACTCTCACTCTCAGGACTCAAAGTGATTAAAG
>BLFP01002548.1:431030-448530 GCA_014634505.1 Montipora efflorescens
GTGGGTTCTAATGGTCCCGTGAGGAATGAATCAATGATGAAATGGTATATGAAATGAATCATATGAACTGCGGATATGAAATCAAGTGAAGCTTCACTTGATTTGTAAAAATTGCGTTCGTAACTGAGAAGATCCTAGCTTTACTTGATTTCATATCCGCAGTTCATATGATTCATTTCATATACCATTTCATCATTGATTCATTCCTCACGGGACCATTAGAACCCACAAATGACCAGCTCCCAACGTCAGTGGCTTCATAGCTCAGTTGGGTAGAGCGTCGCACCGGAATCGCGAGGTCACGGGTTCAAACCCGTTGAAGTGCTGAATTTTTCAGGCTTCTCTACGCAATTGTAAAAATTGCGTTCGTAACTGCGAAGATCTTAGCTTCACTTGATTTCATATCCGCAGTTCATATGATTCATTTCATATACCATTTCATCATTGATTCATTCCTCACGGGACCATTAGAACCCACAAATGACCAGCTCCCAACGTCAGTGGCTTCATAGCTTAGTTGGTTAGAGCGTCGCACCGGAATCGCGGGGTCACGGGTTCAAAGCCCGTTGAAGTACTGAATTTTTCAGGTTTCTCTATGCAATTGTAAAAATTGCGTTCGTAACTGCGAAGATCTTAGCTGCACTTGACTTCATATCCGCAGTTTATATGATTCATTTCATATACCATTTCATCATTGATTTATTCCTCACGGGACCATTAGAACCCACAAATGACCAGCTCCCAACGTCAGTGGCTTCATAGCTCAGTTGGTTAGAGCGTCGCACCGGAATCGCACAACTGTATTCATCGTCAATTTAAGAAGCCATTATTATTCATACGAAATGAAATGTTAATAGAACCCATTGGTAACTCGGAAAAACCCTAGCCTCAGATGAGATTCGAACCCACGACCCCCCGTGATCTTGCCACATTTCATTGTTGCTCACCATAGAGTCTCCAGTAGCCCACTGGTTAGAGCATCCGACTTGATCACGGAGGGTCGTGGGTTCGAATCTGATCTTGGGCTCAGATTTTTCCGAGTTCCCAATGGGTCTTATTAAAATTTCATTTCATATGTGTAAATAATTAGCTTAATATTATGATTATGATTATGATTATGATCATGATGATTATTATTATTTATTTATTTGTTGTTGTTGTTTTTTTTTGTATCCACACGTTGTAACATTTGGTATCATTGGCTAGCTTCTGCAATATCTGGAAAAAAGTAACTTTATAGAAAATATAACGACCACATGTGCATACTACATCATCCACATGTGCTGCACGGTCATTGTTACCGTTTGTATTCTCTTCGTTTGCTTCCCGAAATCGGAGGTAAGCGAAAGCCGGAAGATATACAGTCGATCGCCTGGTTTCGCCTAAAAAGTTTCAGTGTTGTTTTCTGTTCAAGCCATCAGTCCTTGTGACCTGCAGGTTACAGCTTTCATATTGCCGTTTTAATCGGTTTCATGAAAAATGTTTGGTGTTTTGTGGGGATTTTTATCGGTCATACAACGTATCAAAACTACCGTAGTTACACATTTGAACGTTTCTGTATGTGATCCTGTGATATCGGATCACTGCGCCATCTTTAGTGATGTCTGTCTGCTAAAATAGACCACCAACAGTTATTGTGGTCACTCGTTGTCGTAAGCATAAGGGAATTGATACGGAAGGTGTTTCTTATGAAATTGCTAGATTTTCTCTTTTAAGAAACACCTGCTAATGATCGTAGTTGTTTAGTTCAACAATATGACTCCGTGCTCGCTTCTGTGCTGGATTCTCGAGCACCATGTATCGAACGTGTTGTTACTACACGCCCGTAAGCACCCTGGTATTCAACGGAAGTTAAGCTGGAAAGGCTTAACGTCGTAAGTTAGAACGAACATGGCGTAAGTCTCGTCTCACAATAGACCGTGAGCTGTATACGTACAACAATGTCAAGTAGTGAAACTATTAATTGAATCTACTAAACATTCGTGTTGTTCTAACATCATCAACGAATAGCATTCAGATCAGAAAGTGTTGTTTTCTACCTTTACTAAGGTACTTCATGTTAAAGCAGAGAAACACTATCCTGATTGTACGTCATCCAATCAACAATAGTTATCTTTCATCTTTTAAAGACGTTACATCAAATGATCTCTCTATGCTTACTGCACCTTTGGCTTCAAAATCACGTGATTTGAATCCTATCTCTGGTATTGTTATGTAAGAGAGCTTGGATATACTACTTGCTTCTGTTACAACAATTGTCAATCTGTCGGTGCTTATTGGGAAATGTCATCACAATTCAAAAAAGCAGCCGTTGGCAAAACCAGATCGGACCGGATCGGACCGGACCGGACCGGATCGGATCGGATCGGATCCCAAAATTCCCGCCCAAAGTAGACACATGAAATCCCTAGGTGACCAGTGAAAGTTACTTCCCACCTTCGCGGGAGTCCTTCTGGAAATCGTTCGTACGCGTGCTAGTTTCAATAAAATCCTAACAAGCTATACATCAGAAGAAAGCTCAGTAAATGTAGTTTACGATAAAAATATTTCTTACGCGAGTTTTTGTTTTGGTAAGTATCAGGATCGGTGCCGGTAAGACGTGAAACCGCCGAGGCCTCTTTTATTGAATTTAACGGGTATCGGATGCCGCAACAAGAGCGAAACGACTGCACAATGTTATTCACAAGGCATCAATCAACAAAAAATTGTCAGGAAATTCCGATATTTAAAATATTTTCCCATGGCGTCCATTTTACACAACACTCCACGCATATTTTTGTCTACTCCAACCTTAGATGCGGATATCTAGACAACTAATCAGAATATCGAAAACTCCTGAGACAATTTCCTTGATTGATGGATTGTGAATAACATTTTGCTCGTGCTGTGGCATCCGATACCCGATAAGTATTTGTTAGTGTAAACTACATTTATTGAGTCTAAAAACAAAATAATTATGCAAGGCTGGTTGTACAGCTGTGAGGATATATAGTGTTTATTTCACAAATATTTCCTCAGGCACGGCCTGACTTCTTCAGGGAGTTAAAGCCTTAAACCCCCTTAAGAAGTCCGGCCGTACCCGACGAAATATTGGTCAAACAAAATCTATATATCCTCACAGCCGTACAACCAGCGTTGCTGGATCTCCCAAGATCTCCCAAGACTCCGGCACTTGTACTTTGTTCAGCTGGCCCTTGCATAAAAAAAACTGTCTACATTTATTAAGCTTTCTTCTGACGCATAGTTTGTTATGATTTTATTGAAACTAACGCGGGTACGAAATGTTTCCCTAAGGACACCCGCGAAGGTTGGAAGTAACCCTAACTGGTGACCCAGGGATTTCATGTGTCTATTGGCGGGAATTTTGCTATTGAACCAGTCCGAGTTTTGTCGATCCGATCCGGTCCGATCCTGATTTTGCCAACGGCCGAGAAAAGCCAACTTTGCCTTATGATGAATTTTCAAGCTTTAGACCTCTCTTCAACATCAAATTTCTTTCTAAAGGCATCGAGAAGGTGGTTGGTAGATTATCTAGATGATAATGACTTGCATGAGACTTTCCAGTCCACTTATAAAAAAAAACATAGTGTGGAAACAGCCATATTAAGAGTTCAAAAGGATAACCTCCGTGTCATAGATAATCCGTGCTCTTCATCTTAGTGCTACTTGATCTGTCAGCCGCTTTAGATACTGTCAACCATCGTATCCTACTGCGAAAAGGCTTGCAACAAGATTTGGCATTGGTATGCTTGCACTGGAATGGTTCAGGTCATATTTGTCTAATTGCAAGTCATTTGTTAGTGTTTAGGGTGCTAAATCTACTTCTCGTAGTTTTAATTGTGGTGTGTCACAGGGATCCATGTTTGGGCCAATTCCCTTTATGGTGTACACCTCACCAATCGGGGATCTCGTTCGAAACTATGATATCAACTTCCATTTATACACTGATGATTCTCAGTTATACATCACGTTTTCCACATCCTCAGAGTCTCAGCTTCATTCTGCGAAATTGAAATTGGAAGCTTGTTTGACTGGAATCGACAGGTGGATGGTGCAGAATAGACTGATAGTGAAGATGAATGGTGATAAAACTGAAGTTTTTCTACCCTCTTCTTCCTATCGTCCCAGTCCTCCTATTGACTCTTTAGAAATTGCTGGTCCCAACATCTTATTTGGTACAAAATCTCGTAATATAGGGATCATCCTAGACGCGGATATGTCTCTCGAAAACCATGTTGCTGCTATTTTTAAATCCTGCTTTTTTCATTTGAGGAAAATTTGAAAAAGCAGGAAGCAGATCAGCGTTAAAGCCCGTGAGACACTTATCCATGCATTCATTTCTTCTAAATTAGAATTCTGCAACTCCCTTCTTTGTGGCCTGTCTAAATCTTCAGTGCAAAAGCTACAATTGGTACAGAATGCTGCAACCAGAGTCCTCGCCTTTTCTCACAAATCCGAACATATTACTCCAATTCTGCAAAAACTCACATTGGCTGTGCACCGTCACTCAAACCTATAGACCTTATAGACTTTCAAGGACTCTAAGGTCGTCTGGCCTCCACCTTCTGTCTAAGCCCTCTTATAATCTTAACTCCTATGTAAAGAGAGCTTTCTCTTGCGCAGCCCCTGAACTGTGGAATTCACTTCCTCATAATACCCGATCACATAATACCCCATCATGTTCTGCTATATCTATATTCAAAGGCTCACCTTAAACCTGGCTTTTCAAACAAGCATACCCAGGCTAGTTATTGCCATTGAGTTGGTGCATGATTTTATGATATGATATGTGATATAAGATGCATGATAATTACAAAACCTGTGATATCTCATGGGTTTATTTCATTAATGTTTGTTTATTGTTTTATTTGTTGGCTTTGTCTATTATTAGTATTTTTATTGACTACTTATTTGACTACACCCCTTTTTATAAACACATTTGTTTGTAAATATTTATTGTTTTTCTTATGTGCAGAACTTTATAATTCAGCTTTTAATTTATTGTCATTGTAAAGCGGTTTTGAACTTTGGAATTATCGCTATACAACATAAGGGTATTTATTATATTAACTAACGGATAAAATATTTCAAGTCTGCAAAATTATAAACTCATATTGCATGTTTTCGTAAATTTGCACAATTAAATAAGATCAAAACGAGAAACATTCTTAACAGGAAAGAAAGATAACTTCCAGTGGTCATTACACTAAATGAAGCCTCTTCGCAGCCGTTTTTTGCGATGTCGTGCAACGCTCTCCCCAAAGCCTGGTAAAAGCATTTAACGGAATCCTGACCATTCCTTATTTGAGGAGACAGAAATCTTAGAGTAATTATTGATTACGAATTGAAGTGCATTCGTTGTGAGAACGTTGGAGGCTGGAATCACTAGAGGAGCCGAGATGCCAAGAAGACGATGCATTTTGCGTAAAGAACGTTTATCGAACGTGGACCATCAAAATGGAAAGTTTGGAGTCAAGAAGTAATGACGTCAGAAAACACTAAATTTGTGAAAATCTGGAATTTTTTGAAATTGTCTGAGGGATTCTTACTTAAAACTGCCCCTTGCCAAAAGTCAGCTTGTTGGTGAAAATCACTTACTAGGTGAACAATCGTCATTTCTGCATATGACGTATCCCGTTCCCTTTCCTGCTTCCTCAGGCGCCCTCCTCGTTCTTCCGCAGGTTCTCCTTTTTCTCTCCCCTTCGAATGCTGGGCACGCAGGCTAAACGCAGTAAGGCTAGGTGCGGATAATCAATTTTTTTCTCCGTCACTGACAACTTATTCATTAATCAGTCATTAATTATGTGTTTTCCCCGCAGAATCACAAGTAACAATAACACCACATTTTTCGAGTCCACTTCGTGTTTTGGAAGGACAACCTGTAACTCTAAATTGGACATACAGCATTCAAGGAAGCACATTTCGTCGTTTGGATTTTAGAGTTTCTAGAGCAGTGTCTGTCATTGTAGACGCTTTTGTCATTGGACCCCCAGTGATACGTGATGATCGAGTGACACTGAATATTACGGGAACAAATGTAACAATCACGTTTGGTACCGTCAACAGAAATGACAGGAACGATTACTTGTTGCGAGTCCAAGCACTAGACGGAAAGGAAAGCTCGTCATTTGTGGAAATCATCGTGAAGTGTAAGTAAGCGTTACTTTTAACAGTTCTATTAAAGCCAAATATGATTGAGAATCAGGGGCGGATCCAGGATTTCTCTTAGGAGGGGGTGCACCACTAAGGAATGGCATAGCTGACTGATGACGTTGTATTAGAAAGCCAGTTGCTTTAGAAAGCCGCAGGTCATTTCAGGGAAGTGGGGGTGGGGGGGGGGGAGGAGCACACACCCTGCACCCTCTCCCTTCAATCGAGTCATTTTGATGTTGTTGAAAAAGAGAAGACTGTCTCCCTGTAACTTGAGCTCAATTTCCAATATGTCACAAACTAAAAAGTTAGTTTTTTTTCATTCCGGCCTGAGCTGCAGGGCCCGGAATACTCAAGACTCATCAAACGTCTGGTAAAATAACACATCGTTCTAAAAAGTCTATCGATCCTTTAATTCGTGTGTGAAATCATAATTCAGTTTGGAAAAGTAAGGTGTTATTTGCCCATTTTGGAATTTCCGTTACAATGAACCATAAATAGTAAGTGTATTTCCTTGATTTTGTTGATTTCAAAAATGGTAAAAGCGACACTTGGAAAGAACGAACTATCGTTCAAATTACGGAAACAGTGAATATAGTATAGACATGAAATTACTTTACCAAAACAGTCAACATTTGTGTTCTAGTCACAAACTAAAAGGCTAGTTTCTTGTTTCACTGTTTGTTTGTTTGTTTTTTTCGGTTTGTGCTGGAGGGCCTGCAACACTCTTCGAACATGGTCAAATCTTATTTCTTTAATTTCCAAGGTGCCAGTTGAAGAATTCCCATTAAAATAAATGATTTCCTTTTGCGATCTGTACTGTTCTGCTTACCTTGGTAAAAGCTCAAATGTAAACACAACACAAGATAGGCCAAATATTGAAGAACACGTTCTTTAAGTGCAATTGATCCATACGGTTACATCATACTTTCCGTTTACGTGGCTCGGGCTGTGGCTTGCCACAAATGTCATAAATGGCTGATATTTAGCTTATGTCTCCTTTTGGAACCTCCTTGATGTCTGTTACTAACAGGCAAGAAATAATTAGTTAAAATGGTACCAGTTTCTCTGATTGTAAGCAAAACGTAAATTTTAGCCTGACTCTAATTAATGATGGTGGACCGGCGTCTTGAATAGAAAGCAAAATATCGGTGTTTTGCTTGTAGGACTATTCAGTGTCTCTCGTAGAACGTTTAACTCCCGTGTTGTGACGTCATAAATCAACATTTTCAGGTAATCTGAGTTCTCCTGCTTAAATTTACATATCTTTGTTCCCACGAGGAAACTGGTAAGCTCTATGTCAAGATCACGTCTAGAAATCGTGTAGTATCAACTTTTAATTTTAATTATCTGATGATTAGGCAATTTATCCAGTAGCTGTCTCACTGGCCAGTGACTGATTCATCGAGAATTCGACCACGAGAAAGACATATTTGCAACGAATAACTAAAGAAGAACAGGGCCCAGCTCTTGAAAAGCCGATTAACGCTAATCCCAGATTAAAAATTAACCAAGGAGTTAATTTGTATACTCGAAAATGCCGTTCAACGCTGATATTAGGCAAAACTTTGCATTGGAATAAGTCAATCTTGAACAACAAAAATAAGCAAAGGAAACTTTCGCCAAAGCGAATTTAGTCAGCTGGTGAGGTTCCTCAAAGAACAAGTTTGCATTTAACGACAATAGTTTCACGCGCCTTGCAGCCGCAAAATGGCAGGATTCTATGTCCCGTGGACAGAAATCTTCAATTTTTTTAAACTTCCCACATTGATTTTTTGTTCATTTTTGGACAATGTGGAGATAATTGCAAATGAAATCTGTTTCTGAAAAGAAAAGTAGGGGTCACCGAACGTCCAAGATCGTTAAATCCAATCAAAGCTATAACAATGGTCATCTGCCCTATCATTGTTCATTTGAGTACTTAGCGCGTGCGCTCGATGCATGACGTGGCATGGCGTGGCATGTGGATTTTCGTGCGCAGTAAGGATGCGCAGAAACAATTAGCGCGAACGTCCTTAAGGCACTCTTTAAAGATTTTCCTACATCTGGTATATGATAATTTAACTGCATATAACTTGTAAGAATTGGTGGACTTAAGTAATCTTACTGGACAAAAAAGAGCTACTGAACTGGAAAGTTCAATTTTACACATGGAAATATACCTTTTCAAAAGCGCAACTGGGAAATACTGGATAGCTAACCTCTTAATATAAACAATTACGTTCGTGATAAATGTCATTTTTAGCCCTGAGAAGAAAGACTGCTAGATGACCAGAAAGAAATTCAAGATGCGCGGGCGCGATGTTACTAAGTTCATCATAACGGAAAACCCCGCAAAGCCTAACGAGTAGATACAAGCAACGCGCATGTCGTTAAGATTAATTATAGCAGAAGGACCAGCAAACTTAACAATGATACTCTTAATAATCTCAGCAGATATAGGCGCCTTTTTAAAACACTAACTGGCTTATCACGCCCAGCAGCCTCCAACAAATTATGACAAATAGAACTATCCATCGGATTGGCGCCGTTACGTAGGCCGAACGAGTGAAACCACTTAAGAGTTACGTGAGTCATAACTAAAGACAGTGTAAAGAGGCATATGATCTAGAACGCTTATAAACCTTAAAAAGATAAGCAACCATAAACTAACAGAAAATGGAGGCACCGACCGAACACCGGAAAAATCGCATTCAATAAACTTCAAAATCGTTCTTATATCTCTTGGTTGTAGAATCCGCCTTACACTTCAGTAATGTCGAAATAGCTCTCCTGGGTCTCGCTTTACACCACGCGGTAAGCATCTCCAACCGTGGTCTGAGACAAACATCTGTAACGAGAAAAACAACGAAATAACAGAAAATATGAACCGCCAAAATAATCACACCCTGCAAAAAATACTTCCGCCCGAACATGACAAAACACTTCCATAAAAACATGGTAATAATACCAATGTAGGCCAGTGTCTCCTATTCACAAAAACATTGTAATAATACCAAACTCAGGCCAGTGCCTCTCATCCACAAAAAAATCGTTGGGGTGGAAGGACACACTCAAAGGATTGACAACATCAGGTGGCCTGTTTAGTGCCATAACTCTACCCGAATGTAAAAGATCCATAATGGCTTCGTTAGCAAATTCAGAATGATCCAAAGCTGATTATTGCGGGATGTATACCCAGGGGGAGTTTGCCGAAAAGGCAAACCTTAACCCTCGCATATAACTGATAATATATATCTAGGGGTACCTAAGCAGCGCCAAAACTCTTAACGTGTCTTCTTAGACTACCCCTGACATGTGATAAGACTGCTTCATAAGATTCCTCAAACCCGTTAGCTTCTTTTACCTCCAAGAGTTGTGCAAGCAAAAAGTTATTACCTCGATCACTTTGAACTTCCATCGGCAAGACCTCCTGCCCCGGGTCTAACAGCAGCAGCTGGGACTAGAAGCATATTCTGAACGGCCTAAAATAACAAAAAAATAAGATAAAAACAGGGAAAGAGGTTGGAGCGGGCGGGTGGGTGGGAAATGAACTAAACGCCAGAAAGTGAGCGAGAGGAATCTAGCAACTCTTCTAAGCCTTAAATACTAAACACCAACTAATCATGAAATCCCTGGACACACGCCCTAACTGCGTGCTCCAACCAATGACGAAACTGCATAAATTTCATACCAGTTCAAAATACATTTACTTCTGTGGCTGGTCCTAACTTTTAGGTCTTCTTTACCGTTTAGGCTTAAGTGTAGAATACCCTGCAAAACACATCTAGAATCTGTGGCTACACGGCTAGGAGGCTAAGTGGCCTGAAGACCTGGCGGCTACGTGCCTAATTATGTAACAAAACAAGTTCGCTGACACATGAATATACACCGCTCTTTAATCCAGGAGACGAAACAAACGCGAAACAAGTTCGTTAACACTTTCTTAAATCCATGAGCCATGAAATTTTAGCTTTCATTTTACGGTTTGGTTAACTACACTTTTTACGAGATCGAGGGAAGAATATAGCACTCGTTTACTGACTAAGCCTAAGCGCTCGTTTCAGTGATTAGGCCTAAGCGCTTAGCTTTAGCTTACCGTTTAGCTTTCATTTTATGGTTCCGTTAGATACACTTTTCCTACAAGATCTTATGAAGAATATTTCACTCGTTTTCAATACATGGACAAACAGCTAGATCGCACGATCATTTCATTGTGAATACAATTACCAGTTAAGTTTCGTAATTGAACCCACAACAGCATAATCACAAACTATTTAATTGTCTGGTAGCGTTACAAGGTAGTCAAATAGCCTAATAGCCCCGTAGCCACGTAGCTCCGTAGCCGCGTAGCCACGTAGTTCCGTAGCGATGAAGCCGCGTAGCTACATAGCCACCTAGCTCCGTAGCTACGTATCCATATAGCCGCGTAGCCACGTAGCCGCGTACCCACGTAGCCTTAATTTAAAGATATGTAGCCTCAAGTGGCGGGGTATTCTGCAGTTACTCTACCGTTTAGCTTTATATGTCAAATTCTCCTGGAGAGCGAAGTGTGGGATCGTTGTCGATACACTAAGTTACTTTTCTACCTGACTCACAGACAAAAACTGATAGATGCTCTCTATTCAAATGTCAATCCTGATTGAACAATTCAGTGTTAATAGCTGACGGGTGACGCCCATTTGATGAATGACACTAATCGAAGCCTTTCTTCCTTAGTTTTTTTTCTTCCTGTACACTTATGAATAACAAACGTCGCAAATGTGATACTGTCGGCATGCCGTGCCATTATTTTTGTCAGTGGAATAGATATGTTCAAACGATTTTGTCGTTTCCGAGTCCACAGAACATAAAATAAAAATTAGGCTTTTTAGCTGTTCCACTACGGTGCTGCTTGTTCACCAGTGCTAGGCTTTCCTAAAATATATTATTGTGAACAGCTCAAATATCCTCAAGAAAGGGAATCTATCTTAGGACATTATTAAGCATACATTTTAGCTCGGACAGTGTACTTTATAATTACAAAAAAAAAAGTATCTACAAAATGGTCCCTATAACCTTAAAAAGTTCTTCCATCTAGTCGGAAACACTGCGTATCTCGCAATGCACCGTTTTCATAGCCTGCGGGGATGGTCATGTAACTCGAAAGCTGGGTCAAACACCTAGATATAGTCGGTCTGACCGTTTGTGCCAGCGAGTTAGTCCTTCTTTGATGCAGGCTACGTTTTTGCTAAATTTCTAAATCTGTTCTTGTAGTTTTGGGACACTTTGTCTTAAAAGGTCTTTTGCAAACCACATCGCAAGTGATTTTGCTTTATCGCTTGGCCATTGAAATCTTTTTTCCAGGCAAAGTTTTGTATTGCACATTTGCTGACTTCGGGCAATCCACATTGCTTCCGTCTTGCTGTAGTAAAGTCCAAGACCCAATGCATTTCCATAAATGTCTAATAGCCTTCGATCATTAGCAAGATTCTCTTTCTTCGTTACAAACTTCATTGAGGGTTCCCTTCGTCGCTGCAATGGCTCACCCACCCAGTGAACAATTAAAACAGTGTTAGTTTGTTTGATGGTTCCAACTGCAAGAAGCTCCGTGGCTGCTAGGTAACAAAGACAGAACTAGAGGGCGGCGTTCCTGTTGATGCATAGCATTTTGATTAACAGGATGAATAGAGTTCACATAATAAGCTACACAGAACTTCCCTATCATTCACCTCATTGGATAATACTTGACTCAGCAAAACTATTCACCAATGTAACACAACTTCTTTTAATCCGCTCATTGGTTTTCCTTTTGGAACTCGCTCAAAATCAAAGGCTCCTGTGACCCAGTTCATGGATAAATTGGATTAGAATTATCAAAGGCGCCCAACAGCCACCTCATAGTACTACGTATGCATGTGCCTTGCACTTTTCTGTGGCGCCGTTCCATGCGCGTAGCTCGATAGTGGGTCATGGAGTTATGCCCATAGGGAATACTTTTTCTTTTCGCAAGGTAGAGCTTAGATTATCAAAATAATAGATTACATTGAATTGCACTGCATTTCTTTTTCAAGGGAGATTTTTCATTAATGAACTTGCCATTCAAATCTTATAACTGCGGTAATTTACCATTGAAATTCTTAGGATACCGGTAACTAGATATAAAAGCATAGCAAGTATTCAAATAAAGTTGTCTCCCACTTCTGTCAAGTATCGAATAGGTTTGTTCGTCAAATGGCAGCACCGTTTTGCCATAGTTTGATTCATAGAACTAGACATTTCCTTGTGCAAAGCCTCACCAACTTACAACGTGTTATGTCACAATTGGCCTATACATAAACGTGCGGTGTACACCGCTTCGATTGTAACAAACGTACAACTACTGTGTTACAATAAAGTAAACCTCTGGTAAACCTCTTTCTAATTCTACAGCTCCTTACGGCGGTCGCGACTGCGCTAACTAACCTGTGGCGAGGACTCTTGCCAGTGGTTAATTCTGGTATAGGCTACATAGACACCTAAAAGATTTGGTGGTTTCAACGGGATTCGAACCCATGACCTATGCGATGTTGGTCAAGGCAATGCCCGACCAACTGAATTATACGAAGGCGCCCAGTTAGGAGCAGGTCAATTTTTTGGGCTCATCTGTCCCCGTGTAAGGATTCGACGAAGATCAAGAATGTGAGAGAGTTTAAAATACCGAAGCTATGAACATAGTGGGAATAAGAAATTGATTACCAGTTTTGAAAATAATGCATATACATGTATTAAAGGAAGTAGTTTGAAAAAAGATTTAAGGCATCGTGTTAAAGGTTTTGCTATGGGAATTAATTAAAGAGAAAGGCAACGCTATAGTGTTACGTGTATTTGCAAATTATCCCTAATAGACCATTTAAAATTCTTTGCTCAGTACCAGGCCTTTGAATAAAAGCGAGGCTGGAGGTGATCTTGCTTTGATAAAAACCTCACAGCTTTTCTTGTGTAAATCACGTTGTTGTAATGCTAACGAGTTCCTATTTACATAAGAAACGCAGGGAGGTTTGTATCAAAGCAAGGTCAACTCCAGCCTCGCTTTTATTGGAACGCCTGGTACTGATCACAGAACTGTAAAATAGTCTATTCTTTTAAAGATTCGCCATCATTGACAACTGATAATTGATCTAAAAGATTTAATTTCTTAGAATTCTCTCTTTCGGCTATAGCCCTTACTTCAAGTATATACATTTCTTTTATAGTTAACTTTCTTGTACATTGTCACCAAAATGTTATAATTCTGCTGTTTTTTTTTTTGTATTACTTTATTTCTTTTTGTACATCACGTACAATCTTACATTACCTACAATACATATTCGTTACAAAAATAAAAGAAATTTACAATCTTCCATTACTTGCAATATAAACAATTTCAAAAGTGGTAAAGAAAAAAAAAACGGTATACACGGGGTTGATTTATAACTATAAACTACTTACAATAAACATACCTTCCAAAAAGAAAGGATTACGTTTTTGCAAACGTTGACCGTGTAGCACTTATATTTGAACAGACTTAACTGATTCGAATGTAATGCGAAGTGCTAAGTTTCTACCCCACATGAACCATGTGAGCGTTAGCCCTACTGATGGAAATGGGCCGACACAAGGACAGAGAAAACTCTGACCAGGGTTCAATTACCACCTTAATATCTTCCAAAAAGCCTTATAAACGTGACAGATTTATGCATCAGTCAATTCGAGCAGTGTCTATCCCACCCCCCTCCCCGGCCACCCCGGAGCAGTTGTTCCCGTTGTCAGTTCCGGCGGTGGGGCATTGGCAATTTCATTGGGGCCCGGGGGCTGGGCATTTGCGTACTCCGGGGCGACCCTAGCGCATTTGACTCACGTGTCTTTGAAAGTGCCATGGAGGAATTCATCTGGAAAGACAAGGCGTTTGTCGGATTGGCAAGTCTGTCAGGAAATAGACAAACTTGTGGATGCTTTTAAAGGTAGGTTTTGTCAATTTTAGATATTTCTTTATTACGTGAATAAAAAGCAATGACTTGAACTTTATTTTGCCCATCACAACTGGAGAAAACTAATCTCCTTCGCAGCCGACTTTCGGGATGTCACGCAACGCTCTGACCACAGCTATGTTTCACGTTTTGCACTCAAAACTAGCCTAGCATTTTTTAAATTCATGAAAGTCAACTTGGAGTACACTTTAAAGTACTCTAGGTTTGCAAATTCAAATGATGTGATCTTCAAGACAAATCTTGCGAGGTTAAAAACATTATTGAACCCAGACGTCCTGAAGCATTTGAGGCCAGTACATAACCTTGCCTTTAGATCGAAGCTGATTGGAAAGGTTGTTGATTACTAGCTAGATCTGTAAGCACAAAAAGCTCAGTGGCTTAGTTGAAAAGATGAGTTCGCCTTCACAATGATATTATACAAGCTATGGATAATAACAAAACTGTACTTCTGGTACAAACCCTAACCCTAACCCTGAGGCTTAAAAACGTTTGTTTATCCCTAATTAGGCCTAAGTTAGCTTTTATGAATGTTTGGGATACTTTCTGTACTAATTAGTAAAACAATGACCTGTGGTCTGTATGAAATACCAGCCATCGGAAAAACCAAAATTTGACTTGATTTGTGTTAATTGTTAATTTCAATTTACAGTGTCCCCAATTAGTGCTTCGGCGCTACAACGACTAGACCCTTAAAGAAAGTTCCTTTCCTTTCCTTTTTTTCGGAAAACTGCCCGCAATGAAATTGACAAAGGACAGTACAGATTTTAATATGACCAGAAAGAAGAAAAAAAAAATATTTTTTGGTTTCTGCTATTGGTAAAATTTCCGTTGGAAGTCGTGCTAAGGCCAAAGATACACAATTTCCGACACAAGAACTTTTGCTTATTTTAAACGCATAGATTATGTTGGGGACAAAAATTTATCAGTACAAGGAGCACTCAAAGAAAACCCAGATAAAACACATGTATTCCCAAAAATGATTTGTGTTTTTGGGAGCAAAAGGAAAATTTCACTTCTAATGAACAAAATGCATTAAAGCTGTAAATTCGGAGTTTGTATTTATTTGCTATATTACGGTAACTTTCGAAATCTCTGGCTGTTCTATCTTTATGCAAACAGTATTGCGAAAAGTTAGACAAATGTCGTAAATTACACGAACGTTGTGATCACCAAAGTCTCGATATTTAGGGCCCGTTTATATGGTCTCGGTCACCCGAGACATTTCCACCGAGCGTTTATACGAGAATTGCGTGACCCAGACAAGTTGACCCCACCTAGGGCCCGTTTATATGAGGCGGGATGAACTTCGAGAATTTGTTTACGTGCCTTGTAGCCGTCAAAGTCACGCATTGGGTAACTTGTGAAATTTCTTTCTTTGGCTCGAGATGAAGGTTCATTTTAGCTCTAGCAAGTACGGAATGGCATTTTAAAACAAAGGATGAAAAAATAATCCTGTAATTAGGCAAATCTGGCTACGTTTTCAAGGCAACCCATGCGTCATGAACATTTTTCATCCCAGGGAAACCAGGCTGGACCGTTTATATGAGAATTTTTCAGCCCGGCTTGCCGAGATCTCGGCAGCTCAGACAGGGATCTTGGCAAGCGGGCCAGCCCGCCTTCTCATATAAACAAACCGAAATTTTACTAAAGAAAACAGGCATTAGCCGAGATCTCGGCAGAGCGGGCCAGCCCGCTAATCGGGCTGGCTCACTTCTTATAAACAGGCCCTTAATTATCCGTTCGCGACTCTTAATCAAACCAAAGGATTCTCCTTGTCGGGAGGAGATAATTCGGTCGCTTTACGACCCCTTTATAAGCAAACAGACTTGAGACAAAGGCGGACAAAGGCTGTCTCTTACTTTTTAAATGGCTGCTCCAACGATTGATTGCACGGCGTGTGAAGTGTGATGCACAATTCGAGCGAACTACAATCGATTTACTTCGATCCCTCTCAAAAGAAAGCTGAAACGACTTAAGGAGCACCACACAGACACACCGTTGTTTTCCAAGGGGGTCGGGTGGCGTGTGACGGGTGACGGGTGACGGGTAGCGGGAGACGGGTGACGGGTGGCGGGTAAAGAGGCAGACATGAATGATGAAATTTTTAAAGTTAAACCACTGAGTAGCACTTCGGCGAACAAGTAGTTGATGTATAACTCTCTTTATTGTCCAACGCGTTTTTGTGTGACTAACACACACACTTCCTCTGGGTATATATATTTTTTATTCCCTGGCAAGGAAATTGCTCCATATATCACGTTCATGCGTAAGGATAATCTTCCTACCGGTCTGTTCGCTGCAACGTGTACCAACCCGTACGACCAAAGTACGGGTAGTGTGGAGGAGTGGTAATTTTCGAATTTTGGAAACCTTTGGGCGAGACATTTTTTTTTCTGTATAATCCGCAGCAATTTGAAGTTCGCCGATTTTACAGAAAGTTATTGAGATTTTCGACCACCAAAGAAAGAGGAGAAATATTTGGAAATAGTTAGGCAGCTGAAAATATGTCAAAAACGGATAATTTTCCTACTCTTATTGGAATTAACTGTTACAGCTAAAAAGAGTGAAATATAATTTTTTATAGACGTCACTCATTTCAACGATCTCCTGAGAGTTGCCTGATTTGCGACCCCAAATGGCCAAGAGAATGCAAATAATGAACTATCAAAATAGCTTTCGTAGGAAAACTAAAAAACAACTGTCAGGGGCTAAAGTACAAAACTACACCATACAGGGGGGCAGAGATGTTAGTAGTGTTGGCTGTCACATTTTTCTATAGGTTGGAAAAATAATGCCTAATTCAACTTTTTAAAGGTATCTTTTGAACGGAATTTTTGTTAAAAATAAAATTATGTTCAATTTTTAAAACTGACCTCCAGTTACCACCGTTACTAACGAAACCGCAAAACACGCATTCCACGTGTCTCACACGCCTGCCTGCGGGTCGTGTATATGTTGGTCACACACATGCAGGAAAATTTCCCATGCATAACTTACAATGCCAGACCAATTGTTTAGTAACCATTGACGTAAAAAGATGGATTGCAATTTCTACGCAAAAACGCTCTATTCAAATGTTACGTTTCAGCCGTACTTTAGTAGGACTAAAACTGAATTTTAGGGATTTGAAACGCGCCAAAAATAGCTTTCACGGGAACATTTCGGGTATCTACGCTAATGTTGGAAAGGTTTCTGAACGTTTCAGGAAATGAGAAACGTCACGTTGCAAATAGCAGTTTGATGAGATTATCTTACTTCTTTCACTGCCACCTGTTACCCGCCACCTGTCACTCACTACCAGTGGAAAAGTGCTGCCGGTTGTTTCTTTGCTGGAAAATTACATTAATCTCGTGGGGTCTAAGGTTACTGAGCAGTGTATTTTC
>BLFP01002548.1:471030-472454 GCA_014634505.1 Montipora efflorescens
AATCTTACGTAATACAGCTATCCGCGAAGAAAGCCTCTTACAAATCATTTCGACATGCAAATTAAAAGAAAGCATGTTGTCAATTTCTAAACCCAAGAGGGTAGCACTGTTTACAACTTTGAGGGTTTTTACTCCATCTGTTGCAACATTCGGCAGATTGCGAAGTTTGGGTGCAAGTCTTTTCCCGGTAATCATCAAAACCTTCGTCTTTTCTTCGTTTAAAGGTAGCTTATTTGCATTACCCTAAGCTGAATTTCACTTACAGATGTATTCAGTGAAAGTTCCAGTTGTGATATGTTCCTGAAATCTGAAGAAGTTGTAATTGTTGTATCATCAGCGTAAAGATCAATTTGAGAGCTGACGTGTAAAGGCAGATCATTAATGAATAGAATAAAGAACAAAGGGCCCAAAATTCGGTCAGTGTAAAACGCAGACTGCAGACCGGGGGTGAAATGCAGACTGAAGGTAAAATGCAAGCTGCTGACTGCATACCATGGGTAAAATGCAGACTGAGGGTAAAAAAAATAATAATGAAAAACGAGTTATAAGGATAAAATAAAGAGTGTTCGTACCCGTTTGTACTTTGACACTGAAACTCCTACACAACACAATCGCTTTTTTGCCCTACCGCATGTTATAAATCCGGATTTTCATCGAACTCTGTAAGGATTGAAGCTGTTTGAATCCTTGTTGTTGTAGGAAAAAGTATAGTTTCGTTAAGTGAGTTACTTTTAGGCAATGAAATCACCACCCCACTACTGTCCATTTTGCTGCACTGAACACGCATGAGACATAACGTGGATTTTGCAACAATCTAATGTTTCAGTCGGCTTAAGCCAGTATCACTGAGATGTAAAAAATTCTTAGTAGGATCCTTTCATTTACTTTCGCGTACGTTATGTTTTTCTTTTAGTGCAAGAGTTCGTTTGTTTTGCGTCTGGAAGATGTTATTTTCAATTACAACTTCTCCCTAGGGGTTATCACGCATAGCTTAACCAATGAAATCCCCGTGTCCTAATTGCTCGGAATACATGAAATTCTTCGGTGCATAGTACGGTCGTTTACCATTCACAAGGAGAAACTGGTTGGTGCTAGGTTTGTTCAAATGGTAAGCAAAAACTCCTGAATGGGAAATTTAGTTGGAAACGACGTGTACCATTTACAAAATCCGTTCAAGGTTACCGAGAGAGTCTCGAGGGACGCAAAATCATGGGAGTATGGAAATGTAAACACGTTTTCCGATTTTTGTTGTAAATGGTGAACGACCTTTAACTCGGATACGTTTCAGGTATTCCTAGTAATAATTGTTGGTTTATCGATCGATATCCTCGATGTACTGGTGTGAGAAATAACTTTGAACATTTCAAGGCATCTGGAAGCGCAAAAACATTCAACGATCGCATTTTCCATGGACTCTTAAGAGG
>BLFP01002548.1:488978-498978 GCA_014634505.1 Montipora efflorescens
TTTTGGACGAAATTGGGTGTTGACTTCTTACGTGCCATAGTTGGTCATAAACGAAATGTATGACGGCAACAAACACAGTTTTGAGTTGGTATGATGAATTCCCTCGATTGTCGTTTTCATCGTGGTCAGATATGGTAATTAGCGATGTTCCTGTCATGAAACTCTTTACTTGATACTCTCATGTCGGACAAAGAACATGAATGTCTCTTTTTATTTATTTCATGACGGTAATCGGAAAAGCTCATACGGACTTCCCAACGCACACACCAGTTCCTAAATTCCTCAAATTTTTACTGTGTTGTAATCTCAGACAATTTGATGAGCCTTCTTTTAAATCAAGCATGATAGAACAGCAATGAACACAACAATATTACACCTGATAGTTGCCTTGACTTCATTTCTGGCTCCCACTCTATTACTAAATGTAACTAAAATTACTTTAATTGATTGGATCACATACAAGTGTTTGATTCATGAAAACGCTTGAAGTCGCAAAGGAAATATCCGATTCTAATCACACTTGACCTTCCTTTACCGTTCCTTGTGACTTTCAGTGGGCTTCAGGGATCAGTGACATTAAAATTTGAAAATAATTCTTTTGCAACCAAACTTTCACATTTTACACAAACAATACAGTTGTATCATCCCATGTAAAGACCGGTGTCTTCTTAAACATACTTTATTATTGATGATTTATGTATGTAATACAATGTAATAATGCCCTTATGCTCTGCATCAATTTGCTCACTTCCAATTATTTAGTTTGAATGTACTAAAATGTTTTATGCATTACCTGAGTGTATTTCGTTTCCTATAAAAGCGTTAATGAACAACAGTCTGTTTCTTTCTTATTTATAGAGGGATCAGTCATATGGCCACTTGAAAACATCACAGTAATGGAGGGAACAAACGTGATTCTAAACTGTTCCACAACTCCAGGGATCCCAATGCCATCTGTATCTTGGTTAGAAGTTAACACTGGCAACCGTTCATTTGAAAATCCACTTGTTCTTAGCTCTGTCAGTCGAGATAAGGCTGGAGAATACAAATGTGAAGCAAGCAATGTGTGCAAAAATGACACCAAGAGCTTAATTTTGATAGTGAATTGTAAGTATGAAATTTTGAAATTTAGCAAAATTGAATAGCCCCTGTAAAATTAATTGTTTCTAAGGAATGATTTTTTTTGGGAAATTAGCACAAACTTGATGCAATATTGAATCTGTCCTGTTTTCCTGAATGTGACCCCGTGAGTTTTTCTTCAGATAATTATAGCTGTTTTGGGAGGCAGTAGGAGGCAACAAGTAGCTGCAACAAGAGACTGGTCACTTCTTGTGTGTGCATGGCTATAAAAACAATTTGCCACTACAAGATGCTTTATTGGTGCACACACACAGTGGTTTCGGTCGTGGGGGATAAAGTGAACTAATGTTTTGTAATCCATGTTATTGGCATGCCAGCGCAATTGGAGTCCCAAGGAATGATCATGGCAAGAGGCATTACTATAAATTTAGGTGCAAATAATAGACAAGATAATGTACAGCAAAATCCCTAATTTTGAAAATGGCAAATATGAAGAGTCCATTAATTTTCCAAGTTCACGTCTGCCTCCTCTTCAAAGCTAGTGTAGGTGTGAAGTTTTTGTGATGGTAATTAGTTTTACTTTAAATGTGATCATAAGAAAAGCTTCGCACTTAGACTCGCTTTATAGGGGAGGCAGGCATGAACTTGGCAATGGCCTATTAATAAATTACAGACTGTAAGTGCAATTATTTTCAAAATTGGGGATTTCACTGTACAGTATTTTGTCTGTCACACTTACATCTGTATCTACATACAATTTACAGTAAATGCTTAGTCCATAGATACTACAGCAACATTCTGGGAAATACATGTAATTATGCACAGATCATAATTTCATTGAATTCCCTCAAAGTCACATGGACATGTCTCAGGGCACAGGTCTCTGACTAATTATAACGTTACAATTAGTATGATATATTTATTTATAAAATAAATAATAATAATTAGTATTATTACTTGTAAGTACTTTTTTTGTTGAGCTATTGTAAAATGTTTTAATTTCATTTTAGTCAAAGCAGAGATTGTTGATTTTGTGGCAAATACAACAACTGTCTGCCAGAATGATGTTGTCAGCTTCAACTGCTCAGCTGTTGGTAACCCTGTAGTACATACTTACCTGTTGTATGTGAATGGCATCATGAATGATAGCAACAGTTTTGGAGTTTGGAGCCGAACAATGACAACTAGAGACGTGTTTAATTTCACATGTGTGGCAAACAATACATTGGGAACTGACAGCAGGACAGTAGCTGTTACTGTCAATGGTAAATGGAAAGCTTTTTGTACAGATTTACTCAGTATTGGTAATGAAAACTAACAAGGACTCTTACAATGGTGACAATCATATTGACATCGTTGTAACCAAAAAGGATTTAGGTGCAACCAGGAGGACAATGATACAGATAAAAGCTTTATTAAGTGGAGTTTTGGGAAATGCAGAGAATCCATGCATGCAGAGATAAACCTCCAAGAGAGGCAGTGCATGAAATTACTGTTATCAGTAATAACTCAGTGGGTTCATACTAGGTGGGTTCATACCAGCGGAGTAAGTACACCTTAAGTATACCCGAGCTCAAGTATACTTAAGATCGTCCATGTTTACTTACCGTGATGAGCGTTCATATTAGAGTTCAAAGTATGCTTTCAAGGTAATCGTGTTGTCAATCAAACACAGCATGGAGACTTACATGAGGTCTTTGTCTAAAACGTTGTCCTCATCCATCCCCTGGTAAGATCTATACGGATTCATTCACAGTCGTTTTTCGTCGAAGTAGAAGCAAATTTTGCGTGTTCGCGTGTTTGTGTGCTCTGAATTTCCCGAATTTCATGCTTGATTGACGTCCGTTTCCGGAATGTATTTTGATAGTAGATAAGTAAGCTCGTAAGGATGGTCTGAACTAGACTTGAGAGTGTACTTCGGCTTCTTTGAAGGTAATGCATTACCATGGCCACAAAGTAGGCTACTTGAGCTGAAATTAAAGCCGTTCACATCTGAAGTAGGGCTCAAGTGTACTTAAGGTATCCTTAGTCCGCTAGTATGAACCCACCTACTAAGGCCAGGTTTTGTAATCACTCATGTTCTTCAGTACACTTTTGTTTGATTTACATTAAGGGATTGCCTGCACTTACCACTGTACATTGTACATGTAGGTATAGAGGTCTTACTAATTTAAAGTTAACTTCCTTGTACAGCTTACGTTTGCATCACTGTTAACTTGGAAAGTTACATGTACAGTACATACGTATAATTATTAAAACTAATTAATTCCCTTTACATTATCACATTATTCGGCTGTAGCAAAAGACATTGAACTTAAATTTATGTTGATGGATTCTAAAACTCAAAACAAACGTGACCATTTGAATTGCTTTTCCTAGACCATTTCTGTTATTAACTATTAAGAAAACCTTCCCTTTGAGCAGTAAAGATGGATTGAGTGACCGGACCTCCTGGGAGCTCTCTCTTGGGGCTTCCCTCCAACAAGGTCTTGTGATTACAACTGCTCATGTAGTTGTAGATTGCTGATGAAGTGTAAGCGATTCAAACAAAAGTTTTGAAGGTTTCTGTTATTTGCTCCAAATTTTATAATAATTAATTATTTATATTCAATCTGATGCTAAAACAATGAGCAACCTCTGCATTCTGCTCAGACTTCATTCCTGTACATGTACACATATTCCAACATGCTCTGAAGACAAAACATACAATGTATTTTTAGTTTCTTAATAAAAGCCTCTTGGCTCATACTATGTTGTTTGCAAGTCTAATGCATACTCTTGTCTCGTTACTGAAAAATACAGTAAATATAAATCACAGTACTTGTAACATGATGATGATGAAGGTGCACACACAACATGACTCTTCCACTTCTACCTGAATTACTGTGAGATCGAAACAATCACCTAATGTTTTAGAGGACATTGAAAATGCGTGATTTTTGTCTTTTCTTTCGTTGTCTTCATTCATTCATGCCAATTTCCCATGAGATGATCACTGAGGGAGGAAATTTGACTTTGTCATGTCAAGCAACTGGTATCCCCCCACCAACTGTGTTTTAGATCAAGACTAGTAATAGACTCTATAATGGTCCTCACAAAATTCAATTTTTTTTGTCGCATAGTATCTACTCTCTGAATTGAAGTTCAAGTTTGTTTACATTTGGTACTTCTGCAGCCGCTCACTGTTTACCAAACATGATTCTCAAAGTGCATGTGTGACTCGTAATCTCTGATCAAGATCCTTGAAAAAATTCACATTAGTAAGGGTGGAGTAAATATGCAGTATATGTGTGCTGTACGTTCAATCCTCCTTTCACCTAATAATTGTTAAGGTTTTGCTTTTCCAACATGATGTTCTCCTACACTTTGCATACATTTTACACATTACTACAGGAAAAGTTGGTTGGATGGGCCATGAAATTTCGTGAATTTTGAAGACAAATAGTACTGCTGCTAAAAGTACATGTACATGTATGATGGTAATTTACAGTGTAGTTCCACATCATAATTATGAAGTACATGTGTAAAACGTGTGTTCTTTAATATAAGTTTTAAATAATGCTCTGTAAAGTTGTGCATGTACGTTTATGAAAAACCTATTAAATTCCTCGTTTGATTTCCAGTGGCTTCATCTATTCAACCTATTTCTGGCAAAGTTGTGCAAGAGGGCAGCAATGTGACACTCTTCTGCAATGTATCTGGCATTCCTGAACCACTTGTTTCTTGGGTAAATGTTCGCAATGACCAGCGCTTTCCTGGGAAAACTTTGGCATTTGAAGATATTACCAGACACCAAGCTGGAGAATGGGGATGCGAAGCAAGCAATCCATGCGGAAATGATACAGAATCTGCAACCATTGATGTGCAATGTAAGCCATTTCTCAGTTTTTGTGTGGTACTTATTTGTTAGCTCATTGCATATTGATGAATAATCTAAGGGTCTTTGCTATTTTGAGAGACTTTGAGTATGCTTCGTGATAGAGAGAAAGATAGAAGGTACTGGTGTTTATGGCAATCTGCAGGAGGAGGCTGGGAACCTCCTGAGTAGGGAGAAGAGAAAAGAGAGAACTGAGTCTGGGGAGGGGACATTGGTGTGGATTTGGCACTCAGACACTATTTAATAAAATTTAATATTACCAACAGGCGTAGCTCAGTGATCAGTTAGTGTGAGGCCTTCTGAGCTGGAGGTTGGCAGTTCAACTCCCACCTCAATTCATCAGTGCCTGTTTCGACTTTCCTCTGATCAGCTTTAATAGAATACCATAAAACGGAGCATTGACGAAGGAAGGGGGAGGGGGGGATAAAGGTGCGCGACGAGACCTTGTGGATCTGAAATGAATTCGGTGGAAAAAGGAAATATTGGAAACAAAAAACGGGGAAGGATTAATCAGACAACGAGTTGCAAAGTTAATGGAGACAGTCTTTACCTTCTTGGAGCGTTATTAATTTACCTATTATCTCCCACACTGCAGCCCCCGCTCCCCCCTTTATTAATGTTGCTTGCAAGACAGAAAATTGCTGAAAACTTTAAGACAGTCGGCATTGAAAGGAGAAAGGGAGGGGGAAGTGAGAAAGGTTGGAATTGTAGATATGGCAGTTATTGGTCGCTATAGGAAAGCTGTTTTTTTACCGGGAATTTCTCAGGAATGTTGCAAGCTGTTGTAGCAGTAGACGTATAAAACCACAATTCTAAATTTGATAGAAATTTTGCCTGTGGGATTCGTTTTACACAAACTCTTTTGTTTCATTTCTTTATTATTAATATTTTTTTAACTTCTTGTACTGCAATAATCATGGGGGAACATGGGATAGCACTGACCAAAAAAGAGAAACAAAGACAGCACATTAAAGACCGAAAAAAAATAAGGAAAAATTTAATCTCAAACTTTGCAAACTCTACAATCATTTTTTGGTTTTCATCATAGACCCACCAGAGGGAATCCAGTTACATGTCAGCGAAGAAGATGTCTGCAATGGAACAACCATCTCTTCCAATTGCTCCGCTGAAACTGCTAACCCCATGGAACTAAATTATCAGCTTCACGAGAATAACGTTATGATAGGTGTCATTAGCAGTACTGGAGTTTGGAACAAAACAATGACAGTTGGAGGAGTTTTTGTCTATAAGTGCATGGTGAACAACTCTGTTGGGACAGCTATGAGCTCAACTGTGTCTGTTAATGTGAATGGTAAGCAAAGAATCCTTTAGAATTAGTAAAAAGATGATTAAATACCTAAAAGCTGATTAGTTATGCATTATTATCCAACTGCAGTAAGAAGAGTACAAAATGCTCAAAATTAATGGCACTTACAACTATCCTGCTTTATTACATCCATTTAGAAACCACCGCCTCTCAGCCGTGTGATTTACATTGTACTCCCCAATTGCACAGTTTTCTGCTCTAAATCGCACCATTTCCCTAGCCAATGAGAAGGAACACTAAAAACAACCAATCAGATTTCAAGGCTTGTTTAAGGTAACCAATCAAATTGCAGGAAAATGAAAGACAAAGAAAACCATTGTGTGGCAAATTTTGCGACTTTTGTTCTCACATGGATCAATAAAATACATGTATTGGTACTGACTAAAATACTGTATTTTAGGGATTAAATAATAATTATTATTGTGTGATTTCTAAATGGACGTAATAAAGTGGTAATTGAACTTTGTGTCGTGCAATTTTGGTCTGAAATCATACTTGTGATTTCAAATTGAACTCGCGCTTCATGCTCGTTCGATTTTGAAACCACACGTATGATCTCAGACCAAATTGCACTCCACTCAGTTCAATTACCATTATATATTGCACGGTTATTTGGTACTGCTGTAGTAAAAGACCAATCAAACGCGAATATTTTGCAAGCCCTGTCACATACCGCTTCTCTATTTCCATCACGTTTGTCTTTCAGTACTGTGCAAAAAGAATGCAAACGAATTTCGCTACTTTTCGGCGAAATTTTTTTGCACAGTACTGTACTTACCCTAGTAAGTTTTGCAAAAAATTGATCGGTCACTTTGTGCTTGTGTTGTTGATTTCAAATTGAGTGTTTAATTAAGTTCTGATGGGAAACAGTTGGAGCTAAATTACACTCTATAATGGTCTTCATAAAATTTAAAATTCTTTTGCCGCAGAGTATCAACTCTCTGTAACCTTCCCGACTTGAATTTAAGTTCAAGTTAAATGTTTACATTTTTGGTACTTCTGCCGCCACTCACGGTTTAGCAAAGAAGATTCTGAAAGAGCAGGCGTGATTTGTAATCTCTAATCAAGATCCTTGAAAAAAAATTCACATTAGTAAGGGTGGAGTAATTATGCAGTACATGTGTGCTGTATGTTCAATCCTCTTTTTAAGTGTCATTGTCTGAGAAAGTGTTCCAAGGGCCAAAAGTTGTGGTAAACCGATTTGGCTCAAACCTGGCACAGAAGTTGGGTATAATGAGATATTTCAAAAGCCACTTTGGCTCACTTCTCTGAGTTTTAGTTTTGGAGTTACAGGGGGGGTCTTATTTTTTGCCTTTTGAGCACCAAAAATCCAGCCTTCCAGGGGGCATTTTGAAAGTGTGATAAGACCCCACTGGTAAATTGTGCTGCCAAATGAATTTGACCATGAACTCTACTATAATAGAGCTTTCAGTTCATGCATGTAACTTTGTCCTCAAGGTATTTCACAGAGAGGAGCCTGAGGCTAGAGTTTGGCCAAAATTGACGTTAAAATTATAACCCAAAATAGCCATTTTTCAAAAATTTACCTTATTCACCTGCCTTCTTGCATAACTTCCAAACCTATACCACTGTTTACTTTAGTCACCCAGTTATCAAAATCAGTTGAGAAAAATTTGGCTTATTATGGTTTATTGAATTTTTGGAACAAACATTTCATGCCCCTCTAAGGTGATGCAAAATGGAATTTTGAGCCTAATTCAGGCCATAAACAAACCAAATTGTTGACAAGAAGCCCTTATTCTGTATTTGGTAAGTGAAAATGAATTGTCAAAGACAAATCAGTTTCGTTGTTTAGAAATAACACCGATTCTTACCTTAGAATTCATCTAAAACGGGCTTCTGATTAGCGCAACAAACACATAATTTAGCAAATCAAAGGTGATTTTATTCTTTGAAAACCTAGTAACCACCAAAGAACACAAATGACAATGTTCTGATGCACATATAACAAACTTTTTACAAGATGCTTAAATTTTTCTTTGATTCATAGTCGTCAGTTTCATGTCATATTTCCAAGCATTACTCCAAGCATGGAAAGTCTCCATATTTTGTCAGGCCCATTATTTTTTATATTTTTACAACTTAAATTTAGCTTATCAAAAGGTTCGTCAACGTATAATCTACGTCTGACCTTGCAATAGCCTGAATAGTTGTTTTTAATACCCATCAGCAAAGGAGCATGACCATACATACGTAGATTACACAGACATATACGAGTTTCAGTTAGCAGTATCTAGGTGAACTGTGATTTTCCGAGTCCTTTAGAGCTAAAAAAATGAAACCATCCATCCACGGTTAGGAGAGCTGGATAACAAAAAGCTTGTTTTGCTTTTTTAAAGAAAATAACCCAAAAAAAGCCTTGCATTGAGATGATGCACTACATCAAGCTAGCTGGCCCGCCATTTTGGACTTGAAGAGTGTGGGGACTGGACCGAGTTCCAGTCCAATCCTTTTCCCGTTTCGCGGGAATTTTTTCCGTGTTTTATCAGGTGTGTTCGAAATTCTAGAAAGTGATCTGTTTCAGGATAATTTTTGATGGCACTTTATTCCTTTGAAGGGGTAAATGACCAGTGCAGTGTCATGTCATGGGCTGTGCAAGAAACAGGAATGCTTCCTTTGTTGTCTTGCGATAGTGACATGACTGAATGATTAAAGCACAAGGAGAAGAGTTCAGGTGTGTCCGGGGAAGAAGAGGAAGAACTGGTGATGCCAAAGCTACAGGTGCTTCAAAGTATCAGTTAGGGATCATATACGTTCACAAATGACATTTATCGTGATCTAGGGGACGAGAGATTTAGAGAAGACGATATGTAAATTACGATAATGTTGTCTCAAATTGTTTGTTTATGGTTGATTGACTCGCATGTTAATATCCTGGGTCCTTAGGAAGAGCACTAAACATTCATCACATTTGTCCAAAAAAAAACGCCTTGAAGCCTGTTTTCTGTCTGCTCGAGCTGCTTGTTTACATTAAGCTTGTCACGTGCACACACTTATCATGCAATGCACAATTCAGTTACCAGTTTCCATTATTTACCCTTTTCGTCAAAGATATTTGCAAACATGCTGAGAACGCATGTTTTATGAGTCAAATGAGTCAATGAGTCATTAGTCATGAGTCAATGAGACTCAATATAGCAATAATTTGTTGATTAAGCCTAAGCCCTCGTTCCAGTGATTAGGCCTAAACACTCTTTCATTTTATGGTTTAATTAACTGCACTAATTCGTTGACTCATTGACTCATTGACTCATGACTCATTGACTCATTGACTCATAAGTACTTGACACTCAAACATGCTGCATCTAAGTTTTTCGACGAAATTGACATTTTCAGGGAGAAAATGTCACTAAAACGTCGTCGCAAAATCGACCGAATTAGTTGATATTATTGGGTTTGCTTGGAATAATGTATAGGCAATGAACACACATATGTCGTACTTGAATGGGAACTGACTCTGAGTCGTTCTGGAAGAGCACGGAAGATTTGTAAATATTTTTAGAAAAAATGTTTCATTATGTAATTTAAAAAAATGTTTAAAATAATGTTAACTATTCAATTAAAAAATGTACCTAAATAAGAGTATTATCTGCTAAAACTCTCTAAAAAAACTCATAAAATTTTTATTCTTTTTTGATAGCGAGGGCCTCTTTTGGTGAATAACCACTGAGTAGTTGTAGTGTAGATGACTCTGA
>BLFP01002548.1:501989-518470 GCA_014634505.1 Montipora efflorescens
AAGACTTCAGAGACTTTCGTCCAAATAAAATTAAAGCTGACAACTAACCTCAAGAATCTGCTGGGACCAGCGTAATTTCCAATTCCTCCTTCACCGGGAACTTGCAAGCTTGACATAACTACAAGTACAACAGCCGAGAAAATTTAATAAATTTATCGCCGTGAATAGCATCAAACTATCTTCGAAGAACGGCAATTTCAATCTCAAATCCACCTTTAATTCTGCGTTTTCTCTAGGACGTCAAACTATGCGATCCTGCGTTGTCGACGTGACCTTTCATCAGGGACGGACGGTGTATCCATAGCAACAGCTGACGACAGATGAAAAATCACTTCCGGCGAACGTCCGTGACATCCAACGTCGTCGATGCTTAAGGTCCCTACTAATAATTTGGAACCTTCGCAGATGAATACCGTTTTTTACTTACCCAAATTAATTACAATTGAAACCAGTTTATCATGCTGATTTCACGCTACATACTAGATCCCGCAAAGATAGGCATAACGCCCACGTAATTTCCATTCAAACAGCCAGTTCCAAGACATACTACCCCTATAGCTATGTCACCTGTTGAATTTATTTGCAATTGTAAACATTAAGCGATTTTCACCAGTACATTATCTGCGTTGTTATGAATGAGCAACTGTCTGCAGAAACATTTACTTGTTTTGTTTCGTACTTGGTAAATTAAAACATAGGCGCTCGAGAGGCGCATGTGACTACTCCAGAGATGTGCAAGGGGAAAAGAAGTAGAATATTCTGTCATGTGAATAGGGTGGCTGAATTGTGGGAATTGATTCACGACAGCTTCTTCGACCATTGAAAAATTTTATACGTGCGATAGATGATTTTCACTGTCACGCAACAAAAAAATAAATTCGAAACGTTCGATGAAAAAGGCCAATAACTTGGAATATTCCGACAAACAGTTTTAGACACCCCCTCCAATTCTCAAATCTGTGCGGTACATCGTTTCTGAGCTCTTTGTCGAAGCGTTGAAATCACACAACTTTTCCTTGTGTACATGTAGTGGATCAAAGTGGACTTTACTTTGCCTTGAAAATGCTTACTTAATTTTCGCTCATGAGATAAAATGTATGAACACATCTCCTAATGTACTAGTACTTGAAAGGCTCAAACTGCTTAGATTCATAGGGATAGATACTTTTTCAATCAAATACAGTGGAAGCCCGCCTAACGGCCATACATTCTATTATGGAAAACCCTCGTTAATGCAGTCACCCGTTAATACGGCCAACGGCCACAATTTTAAATCCCAAACAGTAGAGTCCTCTATAATTTCATCCCGTTAACTCGGCCACTCGCGCCAAACACCTGTGACATGTTAATTTCATTGACCTTCGTTAGTTTAATACCGCTGTAATCGAACAGCCGATTTACTTTACAAAGTACTGTCAGCAACACTCCTCCCTGTTTTCATTACAAACATGATCTTGACACTATTGTAAAATCCAGTAAGGCAAATCACGAAGGGATAAAGTCTTTGTGCTTTCATCAAAAATTCGATTGATACTTAAGTCTTTCGGTTCGGTAATTACGGCGGCTTCCATTTTTTAGAAGCATAGTAAGCTGGGCCTGTTCTTGTTTTGATTTTAGGCTCAGAACGTACAGTACATCTAACAATTTTAAGCGTTTTAAATACTGTGCGAAGTTTCAAGTATTTTATACAATTACTGTACGTACATTCCTGTTGTTTATTAAAGAGAAAAGTTTTTCTGGAAGTGCAAATGCGATATTTATCCTTAAGGCCCTTTAGTCATGAATTTCACCCTACCCCCGGTAATACGGCCACCCCGTTAATACGGCCAATTTTTTTCGGCCCGTTGACGACCGTATTAACGGGGTTCCACAGTAGCTTGGTATCATGGTGTCACCATGATAAGCTTCGTAAGGTGACAATTAGGAAATTTGAAATACTGTATTTTCGAAATCAAAGACGTCATGGAACTGGAAAAATTGGAAAAAGATCTATTTTTCGGGTATCTTCAAACTCCTATAAATGACAGTTCAGAAGACCTTGCTAATTTGATGATCTCACAGTGAAACCATCTATAGTTTGACAATTATGTGCTACTGCAAAGCTTTGTTTATCACGAAAACGACGGCTTCCTTAAACGCGTAAACGGGCTCAATTGGTCGGTTAGAAACAAAATACGAAAGCTACGTTAAGTAACTGTTGTAAGAATTAAAACCTCACCTCAGAACCGTATTCTTCACAGATCATCATCTGCGAACACGGGGCACCCGAACATTTCGTTAGTCCTCGCCTCGCGATTTATCGCAATTCATTGTACTGTTTGCAGAGTCCGAACTTTGGTACCCTTTATATGCGAATTGTCTCCGAAGTGTATTCTATTGTTACAAACTCATTTTCGGAAAAAACTAACACGATGGCAATTCTCTATTTTCGAATTCCCTATAATACACTTTGTTCGCCCCCCAAATTGTGCATAGACCATTGTTTTCAAATGCTCTTGGGAATATGCAGTGTCCCCAAGAGCATTTGAAAAGAATAGTTTATGCAAAATTTGGGGGGCAAACAAAGTGTATTATGGGGAATTCGAAAATAGAGAATAGTGACTACGCGCCATGCGCAGTAGTCACAAAAACTACCTCGTCCAAAATGTATCAACATACTTTTGCGCCACTTGGTATTCCGAGTAAACGCTTTAAAAAAGCGTCTGGTTTCAGTTGAGTTCTCAATGCTGTAGCTGTATCTTTTTGCTTGAACAGTTACCTCACATACTTTACTGTGATCAAGGTCTAATGCTAACCTCTCATGCTGTTATGTTTACAGTTCCTTCATTCATCCAGCCAATAGACGATGTGATGATAATTGAAGGTGGAAATGTGACCTTGGCTTGCAATGCATCAGGCTTTCCTACACCTACTGTTTTCTGGGTCAAGACCAGCAATGGGCAACGCACTAATGGGACTGAGTTGGTACTCACAAATGTCGGTAGAGATCAAGCTGGAGAATACAGATGTGAAGCTAGTAATCTATGTAACACTGCTACAGAGCTGGCAACAGTTGATGTGCAGTGTAAGTTTCTTAAAATACAATTATGTGTCAGGTGTTCTAGGACAGAAGGCATTGCTACTTTGAAAAGCTGACAATAAAGAAAGTTAGGAGCCTATGGCTTGTGCAATTTGTTTTTATATTGAGTGTATTATTATCAATGCTACAGAAGGTCACGGTTTCTGTTTGGTCAATGACAATAGATTATAGAGTACAATACGGAAGAAGCGATGAAGTAATTTTGTCCAGTATAAAAATCATATGATCTTGCTCGTGCATTTCATGTTTCATGGTCGTTTGTGATGTTTTGGAAGTTCTCAAGCCTATCGTGGCTGGTACAATTGTGCGAACTCTCAAAACATCACTTGTGCCCATAAATCACAAAGTGACTGTACTTGATCCTGTTCATGATTTTGTATATTTATATTGGATAACCATTACTGAAAGAACTTAAAATTTGCACATGGTACTTAACAAACAAGCTGATAGCCATACTAAAGACTATAGTGATTCTAATTGGCAGTTAAGTCTTAAGCATAAAAAGCAGCCTTGAGAGGTGATGTATAATGGTTTTTGTATGAAGTAGGGTTGGGCAAATCCACCTGCATTTGTGGAGATGCTGAGCTCAGTTACTGTTACAGTAGTAATTTCTAGTGACAGCTTTTGAAAGGCCATGGTAAGAAATGATTCATTTTGGAACAAAAGTCGGTCGAAAATACAACACCATATTGCACTTGGTTGTGCCCTTTTGCTTTTTTAATAATGGTTATACGTACATGTAGCTGTGGAAACCTTTAGCTGTCAAGGCTGTTTTTAGGACAGTAATTTTTTACAAAAACAAAACAATCCTGTTTATAATTTGTCTTCCATTTTAGTCAAACCAGAGATGGTTGTATTAGATCCAAGTGCAACAACAGTCTGCCGTGGAGATATTATAGTGTTCAACTGCTCAGCTTACAGCAACCCTAAAGTTCATACCTATGAGTTGTATGTAAATGGAACTATGGTCAATGAAATCAGCAGAATGGGAATTTGGAACATAACAATGGCAACCAGAGGAGTATTTGTCTACAAATGCATGGTCAACAACACTATCGGAACAGCAATGAGCATGAATGTGTCTGTTACCGTCAATGGTAAAAAAATGTCATTTTCCTTTCAAAGCAAAGTTATACTGTCTCATCTTAATTATAAGTTAAGTCTTAATTTTGTAAATTAATTTAGAGGGGCTATGTCACATTGTTTTAGGGTGTTTCAGGGAAATCTATAATAGTTAATCACACGCTTAATGGTCGAAAATGGTAATGTGGAATTCCTTTACTGATAAAATCATCGTTACATCACAACCAAGGTGATTCTGAGCAAAAACGACCCCTATCCAGGCGACTTGCTATAAACGTGAAAAATGTTGGGACCGAATTTTCTCAAGATGATCCATCTATGCTTCTATTTCCTTTTGCTTTAACTGTTTTAAGTAGTTAGTGCCATACATCATTTTGCGTGACATAGGCCTTTTAAGTCTTTGTTTTATAAACTTATGTCTTATTTAATTTATAAGTTAAGTCTTATTTTATATTGTGAACTGGCACAGTCAGATGTTGCCAATGGAAGGAGAAACGTGGTCTTAAAGTAGACTATCAGGCTGTCTACATTTGGAAAATGTTTCCTTCAAGTAATCTCACCCAGGCTCTTAACAAAAGAAAGTCCAACTAACACTTCAACTAATCAAGACCAAGGAAAGTGCATGTAAAGTAAAAGAACTGGATTGTACATGCTCTTTAAAATGGAATGTTGTCCTTACAGTGTACGTCCACTGTATTTACTCAAATGTAACGAGGAAGGGACCTGTACTCAGTCGTGTGAATAAGCACTGACGGCTACTGAACGGCATCAGCTAATTCACTCACTCAAAAGAGAAGTTGGCAACTTCTTCCTCAAAAATGAAGTAATAAACAGAGATTCCGTCAGAGATTAAAATTCACTTTTGACAATGACAGCAGTCGGTTACTCTACTCAAACTATACACCAACTTCAAATTTTATTGAAACGTCTGTGTACCTGAACCCAAATATTTTTGCATAAGTTGCATGTCCAGTTGTAGCTCATGTTTTGTTATTCACTTTTGTGCATTTTTTTTTTCAGAGCCTTCATTCATCGACCCATTTACAAATAAAAAGATAGTTGAAGGGGAAAACTTGACCATAATGTGTGGAGCAACTGGTACCCTACCACTAACTGTATCTTGGGTCAAGACTAGTGATGGAGAGCGCACCAATGGAACAGAGTTGGTTTTCACATATATCAATAGGACTGAAGCAGGAGAATACAAATGTGAAGCAAGCAATCCATGTGGCAATGCCTCTGAGTCTGTAGAAATTGATGTGTTGTGTAAGTTGTCTTTAAAACATATAGTATATTTAGTGGGCCTCATTTCTTTTTTTTTTCTTTGAGATGCTAAGTGATTGTTCTTGTTCATTTTAGTTAAGCCAGAGATGGTCCAGTTATTTGCCAGCAAAGCAACAGTCTGCAATGGTTCTTCTGTCATCCTCAACTGTTCAGCTTATGGTAACCCCGTGGTCCATACGTATCACTTGAATGAAAATGGAAGCATGGTTGAAGAAATCAGCAGTACGGGAGTTTGGACCAGGACAATGTCTACTGGGGGAGAGTTTGTCTTCACATGCATGGTTAATAACACTGTTGGAACAGCAACGAGCGCAAATGTCTCTGTGATTGTCAATGGTAAATGCACAATACTTTGCTGGCTTTCACATGATTTTGAGTGCAATTTGGAATGAATAAGCAAGAATATTTTTTTCAAAAACGAATAAAAATACGGGCCTCTGCAATTTGTAGTCTTTGTAAAAAATTGCTAGTAGTTACTTGTATTTATTTCAAATTGCAAAGGAAAAATCATGTTATTACTTTTTATATAACTCTACGTGAAAACATTTCGAGATTAGATAGTTGTAATAATCAAAAGAAACGCACATGTTGGGGTTTTCGTTAATTTTTTTGGGTAGAAGGGTTCCTGAGGAGTGTCAAGGTACACCGATTCAAGAGTTTCTAGGGACTGTAGAGGATGCCCAGAAATTTGTGAAAATGTAGACTCCAAGCAATGCATTTTCCTTAATTCTGGATTGAGAATTAGCCTTTTTGCCATCACTTGTTAATAGACCAAATCGGCTAACTCAATGTTGTACCCAATTCAAACCCTTTGGTAATAAAACGTTTTGTTCCAGGTATGTCCACATCATTTAAATATGAATGCCGCATTATCATGCAAATACAATACACAAAGAATCTTAATGCCAGGAGATTTGAATTGGGTACAACATTCAGTTAACCGATTAGGTCTGTTCTCTGACTGAGTGCAAGTACACAGAAAATTCAATAAAATGGCAGATAATTTGAGTGGAGTAACCGAGTCCTGTCATTGTATAAGTGAATTTTTACCGTTGAGGGAATCTCTCTTTAACTACATCACCTTAGACGAAAACGTTACTGACTTCTCTGTGGAGTGAGTGAATTAGCTGACGCTTTTGATCGGCTGTCGGTGCTTATTCACATCACTGAGTGCAGGTCCCTTTCTTGTTGCATTTGAGTAAATCTAGTGTACGTACGGTAGGGACAACATTCCCTTGTAATAAGTAGGATGTGCATTCCAGTTGTTTTATTTTACATGCACTAAATCCTTTGTCTTGATTAGCTGAAGTGTCAGTTGGACTTTGGTATTAAGAGCCTAGATGAGATTACTTGTAGAAAACATTTCCAAATGTAGACAGCCTGATATTCTACCTCAAAAGTGTAGTTTTCATCCAACCCACGTGGCAGTCAACATTCTGGATATCCAAAAATTTCACATGATGAAAGTGATATGCATTTGACGTACAAGCGGAATTCTCATGTGTAAACTGGTATTAAATAGTCGTTATGTAGACCTTCAAGTTGTGAAAAGTGGTATCAATAATTATTATAATGTAATTACCACGGCTGCTGAATTAATCCCGTTATCTCAATAGTATTTTGTTTTTCATGGACTGAGGGCCTGTTCACATGGAGGTGGGAGACCCTGGGTAGGTGAGGTACCCCACCTACAGCTAAATATAAATCACCCCAGTCAGGCGGAGTACCCCACCTTCAGCATTCACATGGAGAAAACTCACCTTAGGCAAGCGGGATACCCAACGCGGCTGACTGAGCAATCCGCCTCGGTGGGGCACTTCACTTTTTATATGAATGTGGTCAACAGAAAAAAAGAGATATTGTATGGAGAGATTGGTTTCCCCACGGAGGCGGGGTACGTCACTTTCCTGGGGTCCCCCACCTCCATGTGAATAGGCCCCAAGTGTAAGAGATCATTTAAGTTTCTTAACTGCACCTTTTCTGCGAGAAAGCAGTTCCAAAAAAAAGGTTAAAACACTAACTACAGAGTAACGTATGTTAAGGTCATGCTCAGGGTCATTGCGCTTTATTTATTATTTTCAAATGCAAACAAGTGGTTATGAAATTACGCTCAAAGTCATTTGGAAATCCTTAAAACTAACCTTTGGGACACAACTGAGAAGACGTTTTCTTAATATCTTCGTTTGCTCGCCATGATAATAACACAGGATGTGCTTCCAAACCTGCGGTTTGTTAGAGAGAAAGTTATAAAAGACGTGTGTCCAAAAGCGCTTTTCTCAAAAAAAAAAAAAATATATATATATTCAATGATCTGATGCGAGACAGTAGATTATAAAAGGTTTTTGAAGATGGTACTCAACAATAAAAGCAATAATTTATTTGATGCTAATTATTTTCAGTTTCGTTGTAAAAAAAAAGCTAGGTACTCCAATCAAATTAGAGGGGAGCCGGTACCCGGGTCATGGCTCCTAATGAAAGCCCTGAGTTGCGTATTATGCAACCTTAATTATGCAAGCCATTTGCCATAACTTGAAAAACGTTGGGCCGACTTTTTTTCAAGATTATCCAATTGCAATCCATTCAATCTTGTCCATTTGTGTCCATTTACAGCGTGTATGCCTCTCTTTTCTTTTGCTGTATTTCTTCCATGTTGTTCAACAGTTTTAAGTAATTTTGCGATGTCTCTTTCTACTTTTTGGGCATTTCTGGTGTCCTGAAATTACTGACTGGTACATTATTCTCCATGACATAACTCCTGAAGTCTTATTCTTGTATATTATGTCTTATTTTATACTGTTTACTGGCACGGTTGTTGTTAATCAAAGGATGGTGTTGAGGTAGAATTTCAGGCTGTCCACATTTGGAAATGTTTCCTACGAGTAATCTCAGCTAGGTTCTTAATAAGAAAGTCCAACTGACACTTCAGCTAATCAAGACAAAGGATTTAGTGCATGTAAAATAAAAGAACTGTAATGTACATGTTGCTTGTTACAAGGGAATGAAGTCCTGACTATACGTACGATAGATTTACTCAAATGCAACGAGAAAGGGACCTGTACTCAGTGATGTGAATAAGCACCGACAGCAGATGAAAAGCGTCCGCTAATTCACTCATTCGACACAAAAAGGCGGCAACTTTTTTATCTAAAGTGCAGTAATTAAAGAGAGAATCCCTCAAAGATTAAATTCATTTGACAATGACAGCAGTCGGTTACTGCACTCAAACTATCTGCCAACTTCAAACTTTATTTACTTAATTTGTTTCACAATAAGTTTCATGTCCAGTTGTAGCTCATGTTGTTTTACTCACGTTTGTGCAATTTTTTCAGGGCCTTCATCCATCGACCCATTTACAAAGAAAAATATAGTTGAAGAAGAAGACTTGACCATAATGTGTGAAGCAACTGGTAGCCCACCACCTAATGTATTTTGGGTCAAGACTAGCGGTGGAGTGCGTACCAGTGGAAAACAGTTGGTTTTCACAGATATCATTAGAACTGAAGCAGGAGAATACAGATGTGAAGCAAGCAATCTATGTGGCAATGCTTCCGAGTCTGTAGAAGTTGATGTGTTTTGTAAGTTGTCTTTAAAAGTTAACATTTTGAATGATCATTAAGACAGAGAAACTTGGCAGTTTTATTGATGTTTTGGCAAGTATTCAGTTTTCTTTGGATGCTAAGTGATTGTTTTCCTTCATTTTAGTTAAACCGGAGATGGTCCAGTTATTTGCCAGCGAAGCAACAGTCTACTACGGTGCTTCCATCACCTTCAACTGTTCAGCTTATAGTCACCCCATGGTCCATACGTATTACTTGTATGAAAATGAAAACATGGTTGAGGAAATCAGCAGTACGGGAGTTTGGACCAGGACAATGTCCACTGGAGGAGAGTTTGTATTCAAATGCATGGTTGATAACACTGTGGGAACAGCAATGAGCGCAATTGTCTCTGTGACCGTCAATGGTAAATGCACAACCCTTTGTTGGCTTTGACATGATTTCAAGTGCAATTTGGAATAAATAAGCAAGAATAATTATTTCAAAAACGAAAAAAAGTACGGGCGTCAGCAATTTGCAGTCTTTGTAAAAAAATTAGTAGTAGTTACGTGGATTCATTCCAAATTGCACAAGAAAATTCATGTTATTACTTATTATATTCTTATACATGAAAATAATTGTAATAATCAGAAGCAACTCATTCGTCAGGGTTTTCATTAATTTTTCAACCACCTGTGCGACCGTTGTCGTTAAAACCTCAAATTTGGTGATTTCATGTCCTTGTGACGCAGAGTACAACGTACATGTTTGAGCAAAGTGCATGCCGCCAGGGCAGGGCGACTATTTTGCCTCTTGTAACCAATGATAATACCAATCCTCACTGTATCATTCAAGAAAAGGGTTGAGAATTTCTGACCCTGCACTGTTCTAGTAAAGCACAAGGTTTCAGAAACTCTAACCCTGTATCGTTCAAGAAAGGGTTCAGAATTTTTGACCTTGTATCGTTCAAGAAACTCATTTGGCTCAGATATTCTGACTCTTTTATCATTCAAGGAAAGGGTTCACATAGGTATATGTATATGATGTTTCTTTTCCTCATTTTCCTCCAGTTTTGTCCAATATTGTGGTAATCTACAACAATGGGACTCACCCAGTTTAATCCTGTTAATAGAATTACAGTTACCTAAGTTTTCTTAAGATTTCAGGTCTCACATCTCAATGTATCTGAAGATTTGTAGATCAGGTTGAATAAGAGTTTTTAAAAGTGACCATATATTATTAGATGAATTCATCAGGAAGGTTATAACCAAGAGTGCTAATTTGGCTGAGATCTCCGGTGGAATAAGCATCTACGGAGCCTCTACATCAGCTCATTACTGTCCAGAGTTTTTTTTATTTATCAAGATACCACAAATGTTAATATATATCTTATATTGAAATTAATGCTATGTTGGATAAGCTACATTTTAACAAAATTAATGTAAGGGTCAACTTGAGTTACAATCCTCAAAGTCTTCAAGAATCAAGGTTTAAGTTTCCAGGATAACTTTTTAATAAAACATTTTTGAATAAAACTGTAACGCTTTGTGTTAAGAAAGAGATCAAGGTTGAATTCTCTCTTGTTTTAGGAGAGAAGTGTGAGACAACTTGTTCAGATGGAAAAGTATGCCTTGCTCTTGGAACAAAGTACTTTTGCAGTTGCCCTTATGGAAAAACTGGGGAAAATTGTGAACAAAATGGTATGAAAGTGTATGTGATGAAAATCAGTACCTCTTTTTTCTTTAGATTTTGAAAGTGTGTTTGTATAAATCCTGACTTGCGTAATTTTGAGCTCTTCCCGAAGTTGTGAACTTGAGGTTAAGTGTTGGATTTCACAGTTTGCCATTACTTATGTTCAAAACTGATCAGTTAGACCTCAGAGGGTCGGATCTGGGGAAAAGCGACGTCATTGACTCACTACCTTAAAATTTCAGGGTGTAAATCCAGCTTATTTTATATGCAAAGTTTGAAAGCCCGAAACTCCTTTGCTTCATATTGATTCAGCAGCGTTCACACGCATTGCATTCTTAAAGTAGGAAGTCTTTAAGGTCACTTTGGCATTGATCCAGCTCTATCAAGATCTTAAATTTAGTAATGGTGGACCATTAAATAGGAAAATTCCTGTAAAAATAAACAGGTGTCTTGTTGAAATCAAGGCTCAAAACTTTGGTCATGTAGTGTTTAGTTAACATAGTTTTGAAATTTAAAGAAAAAGAAAATTCATTATTTGGGCATAGTAGCACTAGTCTTTAAGAGCCGAAGAATCATTTGCAAATGTGCATTCACGCAACACATGTTAAACCAAATTTTAAATTGGGAATTGATAGGTGAAAAGGGAAAAAAAATGTAAAATCGAGGTGAGATGTGAGTATAACTTGTCCATACTTGGCACACAACTACAATTAAACCTGCAGTAAAAATGCACTCCCCTTTCACTACTGTACGATGGAGAAGAGAATATTTTCGGTTTCATTTTATTATATTATTCAATCATTAACTTGTCTATTGTAGTTGGGTGCTGATATTGTGACGGTAACAAGCTTGAAAGGTTGTAAAACAGGCCTTCTCACAATCATTAATTATTCATAAGGTGATCATCCAACCAAGAGACGCCAATTTCGTCACGTGCATGTGGTTTGAATTACTCGTGAAAAACACTTGAATGACGCGCTATCCATGAGTTTCATGTATTATCAAACCCTAGAGTTTGATAAAGAGTCAACCCTTATTAACACCCTCCAATAAGATGCAAGAAGAAATTTTCTAAAGAAAACATCATCACGTTCGTTCGCTTGTTTACGTTATTTACAACTTTTACAACTTACAACTTTATCTACAAACAAATCATAATTATACAAACAAGACCATGGTGGCCTGCAGTTAGCATAGCTATTCTATAGGTGGGCAACTGACCCTGCGACATTATTACTGACTCTCACAAGTAAACAAAAAGACTCTTTAAAATTTACAAGAATTACACAAACAAACGCCTCGTACATAAGAGAAAAAAGTGTTCAAAAAATTAAAATAATATATAATAAATAAATGATCTTAGGTATTATAAGTAACTGTTAAAGAAAAACCAAAAGATTTATGTAGCGCATATAAACACATCTCCTCAACATAATTTTAAGAAACTTCAAAAGTAATCCGTTCAATTTACGCTTAAAGTGTGTTTTCCTAAGCTGGCGAATTTCAGGTGGGATACCTTTTTTTTTTTATTTTACAGTTCTTAAAGTAACCAGAGGCCATAAACTGATCACAAGAACTCTTCGAGTTACCAATTTCAACAATATAATGCGGTACTTGGGCGCCAACACCTCAGAAACCTCAGCAGACTTGACTTCACTAATCTTTTCACTCTTAAATAAAGCGTTCGACCGATGACCAGTCTGGCTGATTTTGCTTGCTGAAAACGTGATAAAGCCATGGCAGAAGAGAGTGAAGGATTTAAAATTAAACCTTGATTTTGTAATCATCGACAGCATTGTGATAACAAGGCAAATCACTATAAAAATACAATTTTTCGTAACAACAAACTTGCCGACAACATCTGAAAAATTCGTGAATATTTCCATTTTCTTTTATTCCTGAGCCGCGATGGAGAAGCTACTTCAAGAACTCGTGCATCGTGTTTTATCAGGTTTTCCAAACTCTCGAAAACCGTGAATAAAAGCACTCGGCTTGCGTCCTCGTGCTTTCATCAGTTTTCTTGTGTTTGGAAACCGTGATGAAGCACTCTCAAATCCAACCTTTGTTGGTTAGTACTCAGTGTATAGCGGGGTCATACCTGGTGTTTTGGTGTCTTGTTTCGCTGTTTCGTGGTTTAGTAATGTCCAACAAATGCATAATTACCGGACTCCAGCTTTGCAAAGCCTTAATTGTTGTTTTGATTCCATTGTTGTCATTTTTGAAATTTGTCATAGATATTTTCGTGGATGTAGTTGAAATAGGATTTCAATTCACAAAGGAAGAATTTAAAGCAGAATATGAGAACCTTCAAGATCCAAAAACCATCCCGTTCATCCAAAAAGTTGAACAGGCGGTAGGTTGTTGTTGTTAGTTTTTTTTGCACGCTTGTCATGTTGACGATTTAATCTCTCAGTTACTGAGTCGTTGTCAGTATTATTATTTTCTTGCTTCTTGTCCTTGTTCTCCTTTATTCTTATCCTCCATCATTGTGGTAATTCTCCTGACGTTTAACACAGTCATCATCATCGTTATCATCATTATCACCATTGTCACCGTTACCATTATAATGTTAAAATTGTCATTCCTTTTACTTCTCTATTTTGGTCCTCGTCACTATCATCATCGCCACTGTCATCATCATCATCATGGTCATTTTGTCGTCATTGTTGTCTTCGTCATCAACGTCATCATCATCATCACCATCACCATCACCATCACCACATCATCATCATCATCATCATCATCGTCATCGCACATTCATTTATACATACATAAATACACACATGCTCAGTTGACCTTTCCTCATAGGGGCTTTTTAGGGCAAATGAAACGAGGTCAGTGAAGAATCCGAACTGGCCAACTGGCCGGAGGCCAACTAGTTGGCTATTTACAAGTGCAGCCAAGACGTTGAATCATTGACTAATTGGGTCAAATTCAACGAGTTGTCAGGATGGGTATTGAACGCAGGTTCTGCGGACTTCAAGACAAGGTCCTAGCCACTGAGCTACACTGCCCCCTACCTCGTCTTTGTCATCATCATCATCGTCATCATTGTCAACGTCGTCGTCGTCTTCATCATTATGGACCTTAAACAAGGACAACGATAACAGCTACGAGATCGCCACAGAACAATACTTTCAATTAGCAAAAACAATTACAGTTCTGCACGCCACGGACGTGCGTTTTACATTTTCATACGTTTCTTTGCAGTTCTCGTCTTGATATCGACGTGAAATGATCAATTTTGAGGTCATGTGGAGGACGCAAGCACCTGACGATGAATTTCAAGTTTTCTCTTTAAATGTACATTCCGTTCTCATCAATTTTATTCTTGGAATGTGGACTCAGACTTTCCATGCAGGGCGACTGTGAGTAATCACAAAATGATTACAGTAACAGGAAATAATATTTTAGACAACGTTCTCATAGCCAACGTCGTCTTCCTTGCTTACGGTCCCCATTTTGTCATCATCATCAACATCATCATCATCATCATCTTCCCGACTAGAATAATTGACAATCACGTCAGAAAATGTCCCCTGAACTCTTATTTTCAAGTAAATTTAAACAGCTGCATTTGCCCTGATGTAAAAAGAACGCTTGCCTTAACACTGACCTTTTATTTTGTCGATAGCGAGTGCTTAGACCTAAGATCATGGTGGTTTAATAAGGAGACATCAAGAAGAAGAAGCCTGCAAAATAGTCCTTGTTTGAACGGGGACTCGAACGCATGCACTAAACAATTACACTCACAATGAGCTGTACAGCAAGTCATCTTGAGCTTCCTTAAATTTGTAGACATGACATGTAGCATATAGGTAGCTATCAAACTAATCCTCTAATACGGTTTTCCGTATTATATGGAGGTTGGGGAGAAGAGCAAGGGGACACTTTGTGACGCTACTTGAAATCCGCGTGCATCTAATTAGGTGCATTTCTGGACATACCTTACTTGTATTGAAATTCGCGTCTTACTCATTTTCGGTCAGCTTTAAATTCTCGTGGCTTTAAATTTGCGTAAGTAATTTTCCGTGTTCGTTCTTTTTCGTTCTTTTTGGTTTTGGGTAAATAGAGGTTTAATAGAGCTATTAACAATTGAGGCATTTATAATGAGTGTTTTTTATCACAAAATACTACAATATTTGTCAATACTTGATCAAGAAGTGACTAGGTGGCCCTTATCAAATGCCTTCAAAATTATGAAATGTAAGCAAAATTCAAGAATGAAGACATTTTTGATTTTTAATGTTACTAGGACAACTTAAAACGTACGTCAAATGTGTATATTAGTTAATAAATTAACTGATTTGCATAACTAACATTGAGCGTCTCATATTACACCAAAAAGCTTTTCGCGCGGATTATAATTAGGTACTTCAACTTGTGCACCTAGCGCTGCGCAAATTCTAGTACTGCGCGAATTTTACTACAAGTATGGTATCTGAACAACACAGGTCCTCAATACGTTGCCCGATAAGGGTCATTTCTAAGGCCCCTTATCGTTCACCGTACTTCACTGAGCATTGTTTTGTTATCTTTACTTTTTTAGATCCAAACTGAAATGACTGGTACTGATTTGCGTGACGTCATTGTGAAAAAGTTAAGGTTGGTAATAGTAAAACACACGTGGAGAAACGTAAAGGCCATCAAGAACAATGTCCCTTGCATGGAAACAGCGCTTGCTTTAATAGATGGTTTTCTATCACGTGATGAGTCGGCCATGTTGTGCACAAAACAATAACAAATTATTACTCATGTCTTGCATTCTAATAGAGTCAAATTCGCAAGACTTTTTTTCTCTTTTGTTCTGTGTACCAACATGCTGCCGGGACGTCAGGTGAAGACCATCTATAGACCTTTTTGCAAATACGGCAGCCATTTTGATTGCTATTGTCTCAAATAGCTATAATGGTGTGCCTAGGGGGCAGATGCATATTAATTTGCCCCCTAAGTATGCTATAATGTCTTTCGAAATAATAGAAATCAAAAAAGCCGGGTATCTGCAAAAGGGTGTCTTCTCTACTTGCACAAGTCCCGTAATACACCTCTTTTACCCCCTTTCCCCCTCTCCCTCCAAAATTTTGCATAATCACTCTTGCAGGACATTTTTCAGTAAAAACTGAAATGGCAATTTAAACACTTGAACTATCTTGAGTTTAGAAGGAAATGATTCCTTGATTGTCTTGTGTTTGCCAGAGTTGTTCGATGACTGACTCCCGAATACGTTTGAATTTTTAACGCATGCTCAACACGAAATGTCGAGCCGGCTGGCAGAGTCTACTTTCCTCTTCCCGACGTATCTAGGAAGATCGAAAGAGACGCTGCTCGAAGAGTAGACTTTTTTCTACCCAGGTCCTCAATTATCTTTTCTTTTATTATTAGTCCTGGGATGGCGCAGTAATGAGAGCACTCGCCTCCCACCAATGTGGCCCGGGTTCGATTCCCAGAATCGGCGTCATATGTGGGTTGAGTTTGTTGGTTCTCCACTCTGCACCGAGAGGTTTTCTCCGGGTACTCCGGTCTCCCATCTCCTCAAAAACCAAAATTGATTTGATTTGCGTCAACTTGTTAATTTCAAGTGTCCCTGATTAGTGCTTTACAGCGCTAGAAGACTACACACTTAAATAAAGGTCCTTTCCTTTCCTTTCCCTTCCTTTCCTCGGGCTTTTGTGTTTTTAGGAGCGGCAGTGTGATTGCAGATGTGGAACTCATATTCAATAGAAGTGTTGCGAAAGGCGCTATAGAAGAGCTAATAAAAGAGTCTTTGAAGGATAACAAACTTGGTGATCTTGACGTCGGTCAGTCTA
>BLFP01002548.1:518620-536506 GCA_014634505.1 Montipora efflorescens
CCCCCCCCCCCCCCCCCCCCCTCACCCAATAGAAAATAATTAGAAAGCTAGAAAGCTAATCTAGTAGGGAGATGGAAAGAGAAGTCATAAATTAATGTTGTTTTTTCTTCAGCAGAGGCTCCTTCTCCACCTAAAGAAAACGACAACAAAGACTTAATATATGCATTAGTCATTGGATTCTTGGTACTGATACTGGTTTCATTTGTCGCTTACTTCATTATGAAGCGAACGAGACGTAAGTCAACGCAAACCTTTTAGCCTTGTAACGCTTGGGGGAGCCGTTCTTCCCTCCAAATTTGAATTGACCATCTTATAAAGCACGGACTTTAATCTAGACTTTTCTCGTTTTTCAAGAGTTTCAAAACCTCTTCACTTCGCGAAATACAAGAAAATCAGCTATAAAATCTTTGACCATCCACACTTCTTTTTCGTACAGATTCTTTTCCGCTTTTTTCTACCCAACAGTCCTTACCTGAAGCATATGTCCTATAGATGTAGGATATGCCACCGCTTCACACAAATTCAAAGATTGCTCTTTTATTCCGTTACCATCATTGCTTGGTTTAGTTCATAGGGACTTGTTTAGATCGACGAGGCGATCGTCAACGAGAACGCCTCAAAACAACAAAGGAGGAAAAATATCGTGCTGCACGTGCCAGACACATTTTAGCACATCTTTTTGCGCTAATCAGTGTAAAGACGACATGATATCCGGTCAGTGTAAAATGCAGACTGCAGACCAAGGGTAAAATGCAGACTGAGGTTATAATGTAACTGTTGAAAAAGCCCAAACCCCTTAGAAATGCTAACGTTAGGCCTAATTAGGCCTAAAACAATATTTAGGCTTAACTGTTAGCATTTCTAAAGGTTTTGGGCTGTTGCGACAGTTGCAATGATAAGCTCAGTCTGCATTTTATCCCTGGTCTGCAGTCTGCATTTTACACTGACCGACATGATATCATCAAATTCCAAGTTTTGACAAGAACGTGAGCATTCAACAGAGAATCTGTCATTCTAAATTTTCACTCTGAAGGCACCTCGTACCATCACATTGCACGAGGTAGAAGTGGTGCAATAATGGCGAAAAACTGTACTTTAAATAGTGCAAAGTTACAGTTGAGGTGACGTTTTTGGCGACGTCGCCGTCGTAGCAGATGTTAAATTCATCACACGATACCGGCACAAGGGAGAGAACGTTTTTACTAGCGATTTTGGATTCAAAGTTACTACTAGAAAACTGATGAGTACAATTCTGAACTCATGAAGCTCAACGATTTTCACATAACGTACCGCACTGAAACTGGCTGCATAAACGTTATATTTAATTTATTTTGTTTGTCTTTTTTGTCTTTGCTTCTGTGTAGATGGAAGAAAAAATCGGTAAGATGTCATTGATTTCTTGGTGAAGTACAGACTTAGATTACGATCATGGTTGTCCCTGTGGAAGAGTAATGTGTAGTGTCACCTGTCTAAGTCCATAGGTGGCGATTTGTGGGTTGCCAGGGACTAAACTATCTGTTCTTCACCTTCACTTACTCTCCTTACGTTTAGTTTATGTTTTAAAAACTGAAGAACTCAGCTTCTACCGCTAGGAAATAGATTCTTTACGGAAAAGAATGTAAACGTCACAGTCTCTCCGTACATTAATTATTTTCCATATTTTCTAGATTTTCCTTACCTGAATGCTCTAGCTGTCTTTTTTGTTCTCTTGTTCCTTTATTTTGTTTTGTTTTTTTCGTTTGGAAAACGCTGACTTATCTCTCCCTAATTTTTTCGACTGAACCCTTTTGTGTAACATCCATTTTGCAATTTTAGCTTGCATCGCTGTGCAATCACTATAGAGTAATGAATTTAATGGTATGATTAAGTCAGATTGCATATTTTTCTTTTAGACGAGCAGAAGCACTTGCAGATATACAAGCTTCCCATTCTGTAAGTTCATGAGGCAAATAGCTTCAAAAAAAAAAAACAAACAAACAAACAAAAAAACTTGTTAAACCCTTGGCGGTTACGTAGGGACAAAGTGGCTTCGTGATCTAATGATTAACCGATTAGAAACATCAATCGAAACGTCACGCAAATTTCTTTGCGTCTTACCCATAACTTATTCCCAACTCTCACGGGAGTGATTACACGAAAGGAAAAGCCTCATTCAAAAGCCCATAACCTGGATGTGTCGATCTCTCTCATCTGGTTTTGGCTTATCATCGGTAACTGTATTATCGAAATTTAGAATACGGGTCCCTCCAAATTCTAGCCAATCAGATTAGGCCTGATGGCCACAACGCCTCTGATTGGGCTGTAACCAGGTAACCCACACGAAAGATTACTCGTCCTCAATGAAAGATCATCGATCGTGCAAGGAACACAATAGTGAACTTAAGCCAGTAGGACGACGACGGCTACGAAAACGTTGTCCAAAAATATTATTCCCCGTTATTGTAATATTTTTGCAGTTACTCCAAGTCGCTCGGAATCAAAAGCGAGTGTCAATACTCCAGAAATCAAATTGGTGAGAAAGGTGTGGATATAATATTTACAGAGCAAATCGAAAATTTATCATCAGGTGCTCACTTCCTCCACATAACCTCAAATCACGTCGTTGTTGAGACGAGAGCGGCATAGTAATGTACACAAATGTAAAACGCAGGTGCAGGGTGCGCAGAGTTTTTGTTTTTGTTCATTAGACCTATTGTTTTGAGGCGTTCTCAAAGCCGTCGTCGTCCTTCTTGCTTAATTAAGCTTGAGTTTTTTCCACAAAAATCTAGCTGTAGCCGTCCTAAAAAAAGATAGAGGGACCTTTAGATCGGAGGACGAGGGCGACTACGAGTACGAGTTTTCCGTACTGAGCATGCGCATAAGGTTTGGAGGCCGACATTTTTCGAAGTGCGGATGCTCAGAACGGAAAAATCGTAGTCGTAGTCGTCGTCGTCCTCCGATCTAAAGGCCCGGCCTAATACCGAAAACTGATGGGTTATGGACGTCTGCCTGGGTTTACGTACAGAACTGAGAAGATAAACATTCAGTTCACAAAGAACTCAACGTTCCGGTGTTTACTACAGATGTGGAATATTTAGGGATTAGCACCGATACTAAAACGCTTAGCCTTCCGGTGCTTGTATTGAATACTGCCGCAAATAAATATTAAATTGGGGGTTTTCTGAGTAGTTACTTCGTAAATCTTGACCGATGACAGCGATGTGCCTTCCACTAACGGTCTAAGGACAGTTTGAGTCGCCTATTTGGATTCGCTCTGACGAACTGCTAACGCTCGAAACGTCAGCTTTCAGAATCTCTGTACGGTGGCCAATTTACATTATCAACTCCGTTGATAAAACCAAATTTTTGTATACTACTTCCCCACCGACGCAGCACCACAGTTTCTTTAGAAACTATTCCCTTCATTTATTTGAATTCTCGGCTTAGCTGTAGAATACCACGCCATTAAAAATTTCCTTGTATTTATCTCACCTTGCTGAAGATGATCTTGAAATTCAAAGTGTCAACAGCATTGATGTATTTGATGTTTTAGCAATCAGTGACTGAGATCGCGTTCTTTCACATCACAGAACATAGGCATAGAAATTGAACGGGACAATGACATCGGAAATAATACAGTTTCCCAACCCCACTACATGGAATTGCAAGAAGTTACAGATTCAGAGAGAAGGATGAATGAAACATCTCTTTACTCAGAAATACATGAATATGCTCCGCTCCATCCTGACACTCGATCCTGGGAAGTTTCAAGACAAAACGTAGTTATTGACAAAATGATTGGCCAGGGATCATTTGGACAAGTTGCACAAGGAAGAGCTTCACAACTACCATGGATTGAAGGAACAATAGCCGTAGCTATAAAGATGCTTAAAGGTGCCATTTATACTTAATCCCTCCTTACTTAATTCGCCAGAAGGCTGACTGAGTTTCAGTAAGTTCTGCCTTTCGATACACCTGATCGACCTTCTAAAAACAGGACAATTGAAAGACTGAAAAGATGACTCAACAACCAAGGGCATCCCTCAACCAGACGGGCGCTGGGTTGAAGGGATATCTTTCCATGTTAGGGTGACATATTTGTCCTAGGTCTAGATATAATTTGGAGAAGCAATTCTTTATCAAGGAGCACAAACATGCTATTTAGGGGCTGACTTTTTCATGAAAAATCAGACAACTGTCCTGTTGCACCTATTCAAATATACCATTCGTCTTCTTTGAAACGCGCAGCAAACGCTCAAGAGATGGAAAAGAAGGACTTACTGTCAGAACTTGAAGTGATGAAGACGCTGAAGCCTCATCCACATGTTATCAAGTTACTGGGATGCGTCACTATATCTGGTAACAGTGATTTATACTTCTTCTTCTTCTTCTTCTTCTTCTTCTTCTTCTTCTTCTTCCCCTTCAGATGTATCTTATAAAATGTCCACTTTCATCACGTTGGCAGCCTTCCCAAAAATCAAAGATATGTCCAGAAATGTGACGCAATTAGATGCCTGACCATTTTGATAAGCGTCACGAAGTGTCCCCCTTGCTCTCCGACAATTTCAATGAAATATCGTGCATTTTATCGTGGTATAGATCCATGGTCAACATTATGAACATTATTCCATAGACACTGAAGCACCTTCAGGGTAGCATTTGGACTTTGTTAATTCTTTTGTTTATCTTTACCTTTAAGATCCCATACTTGTTATCATTGAATATGTCCCGTATGGTGATCTCCTGGGCTACCTGAGAAAGAGCCGCGGATTACATGACACTTACTTCAAGGACCCGGATGTTAAACCGGAAACAAATCTTAGTTCATTGCAGTTAATGAAGATCTCCTGGCAAATAGCAGATGGCATGAGTTACTTGTCTTCAAGAAATGTAAGTGATGGAAGTGCGATATATGACAGTCTTACATTTTGAACTGCAGACGGTGAAGACTTTGAGCCAGAACGATCTTCGGAATTGAGAAACTAACTTAAGCAGTTGCCAAGGAAATCCTGGGAAAATAAGATTTGAACGGGCCTGAAACCACGAGCTCATGACCATGAGATTGTGCAACGCAGCTCGACCATTTTAAAGTGCTTATGAAGTAAAGAATATATTTTTCTTATTTTAAAGACCTCTCAAATGATGACGAATGGTGTTTACTATTTTGGTATACCATCTATCCTTCAAGAGGTATTCAAGTCACAAACATTGCAAATGGCTGTAAGAGATCACAAAATTGAGAATATCTCCGAAAATATTGGATGCGTGTTGTTAAAACTTGGCAGAAGTAATCTAAATCAATCATGTGGCTAAATGGTACCCTACATGCTGTTGTCATGGCAACCATTTTAGCTGCTGGGTCTATTTAACGCAGGATTGATTTTGTCGTTTATTGTCGTAATAATACCTATTCACTTTTGTTAAGCTTGTACAGAGATGTAAAGCATTATGGGCAGCATGGGTTTCAAGTGTGATCATCTGCCTGCACTTATCTGTTCAAAATCCAAGATATTTGGTTCATTGCAGAGAGGACTGGAAACGAGGTTGTTGCCATGGAAACATCTTAGTGGATGTCACTTTGCGCCTTATCTGATGTACATTACTGGTGCCAAACTCCAATATTTTCGGAGATATTCTCAATTTTGGGATTCATTATAGTCATTTGCTATTTTGTGACGTCATCATTTTGAATATCTCTGGAAAGAAGGAAAGAATTCCAAAATAGAAAAGACCATTTTTCATCATTTTGAAAGCTCTTTGAAATAAGGTAAATGGATGAAAATGAATATATTTTGAACTTTGGACTGTGAAAACTCCGTCACTCTCTTTCCCAGAGACCACGTATCTTTTGATCAGCGCCAAGACACGCTGACCAAAGGACATGTTAGTTCTGCGAACTCCGTCAATCGCGTACCGAGTCCTCAGGCTTTTTGGTCAGCGAGTGAGCGCCCGGAAAGACTCTGAGATAATGGACTTGAACTATGTTTTTGATTGGTCGCTTGCGTCACAATGGCAGTCCGACAGGAAGTCGGTAAGTAATTCGGAAACCCCTGAATTTGGAGGGATATTCAAAATCTAAAACTAGTTTCAGTGCGGTTTGTTGTTCTACCTCAGAAATTATAAATCATGAAAATAATGAAACGAAGGGGTTTGAATTATATTGAATTATATTCTGTTTATCGGAGACAAGTTCAATTTATAAGTCATTAAAAAGCAGCAGTTCTTTTTTTAAACTTTAATAAAAAATTGAGGTTGATCCGAATACTTCCGTCATCTTAGTTTAAACAAACCTTTAATATTTAAATTAGGTATTTTGTTGATAGATCATTCACCGAGACCTTGCTGCTCGAAATGTTTTGGTCGGAGAAGGAGAAACATGCAAAGTGACAGACTTTGGAATGGCCAGGGACGTTCATGTGGAAAGTGTTTATGAAAAGAAGTCAAAGGTACGAATCCATAGCCCTTCATAAAACCTATTAGAACTGACGTCTTGCAAAAAAACAAAAAAAGAAGATTACCCTTAAATATTTAAAAAGACCAGCTGTAATAAATGTCAAGATAATCAGCCGAGAAAAGGGCAACGACTCCATGCTTTACCAGAAGGGCTTTCACCACGGAATTCGCCTTATTGGAGAAAGGATTTCTTTAAAATTTTCATTTTGGGATCACCAAAACAAAAACTTGAAAGTTGTTGTTTTGATCTTCCCAACTAACAATCGTGGTGAAAAATTCTTTGGATACCTTCAATAATGCACGCAAAATTCGGTGTAATTAAAGGTACCTTTAGTTATATTTTACAATATTCCCATCATAGCGGTCTGTCAAGTGCCACTCTATCACTCTGAGCAATGATGGAACCAACTGGCGCTTTAACTTCATCGTTCTAAAAATTTTGTCTAGGATTGTAAGATTAACATATGAAGTGATTAAAAGACTATGAATTCAAAAAGAACTTTAAACCAGTTTCCCTGTGAATCCTTTCAACTTAAATGTCATCGGGTCTGGGTTATTCTGCAGGGGCGAATCCCGGTGAAGTGGACAGCTTTCGAAGCTCTTATGCATGGTCGTTATACAACCAAGAGTGACGTGTAAGTAGCAATCGGTGTGGTTTATTTTTTACTAGCCTTAGGTTGTGTAACCCAATGTTCAGTCACATGACTTTCTTAACCAATAAAACGCTATGACTGAATCATGTCAGCGTTTTTCCAGCGTTTTTTGGCATCACAGCCTGAGAAGAGGCGAGGACTAAGTACATGAACTCTTTTATTGACTGACATCTTTTATAATGCAGCTGGAGTTTTGGAGTGGTACTTTACGAGATCTTCACTATTGGTAGGTCTCGCATGCTTTTCAATCGTTTTGGAATGACAATTTTCTTGCACGGGTGAGATACTTTCAATCCTGAAAGGTATATGTTGTTTCTCTTTAAGGTGGATCACCCTATCCGAGGATAAACGGGCGAAGGATTATGGAGTTACTCAATGAGGGCTACCGGATGCCAAAACCAAATCATGTAGCGGAAACTCTGTAAGATTTCTCGGTGTATTTTACGATTTGATGTTCAGAACCAAATAAACTCCTTATCCTCCTTTTCACAATAATTACGATTATGATCCTGACAATAATTGCAGTAATGGCCACCATCGTGAAAATGATGATGGTAACAAGGTTATCACAATGTTAATGACGAGTTCGAATTAGGAGCTTAAGCAATAACGACTATTCCAAGTAGTTGCGCATGGAGAGTGTGTTCAAATCGTTTTTAAACATAAATGGTGTGAACGTTGTGGAGGGTTTGGGGGAAAAAAAAATGAAAATTTGTTGTGAAGTGCTCATGTCCTCCACATAACCTTAATTTGCTCATTTCACGACGTCTCCTCAAAATATAACTTTGCTCTATAATAAGTCATTAGCGATTACGTCCTACAATGTGGGCGAGGTACCCTAAAAAAAAATGGTATGAGCGGCTCTTCAGAGTGAAAATAAAGAATGAAAGATTTCCTGTTGCATGCTCACGTTGTCATCAAAACTTCCACTTTGGTGATTTCACATCGTCGTTATGCAGAGTACCGCAAAGATATATGCTAAAGTCCGTGCTGCACGTGCCGCACGGTTATTTATGGTCTTGAAACCAATGACATCTCTCTTTTGTGGCGTGGTTGTCGCCGTCGCCGTCACCTCTTCGTTTCTTAAGCTCCCTATTACCATGACGGTAAAGGCAAAGAAATGTACCAAAATGTAAAATGCACGTGCAGGGTGTGTTGATCTATTGTTTGTACCGATAAAACATGCCCCTGGAGCTCTTTTAATTATTTGCTGACATTGTGTCACTTTTATATGGTCTTTATCTCAGGGACTGATTGCTATGTTCTTACAAATAATTCTACCTTTTCCGTGTAAATGTAGACCTCTTTATATCTTGCGAAAAACGAACGTCGTTGTGAATACTCGGGTAATGATAATGGCTATTACTATTTCTACAGGTACCAACTCATGCTTAACTGCTGGCAACAGGAACCCCACGATCGCCCAACGTTTGAACAGCTTCGACGCGAGCTTAAGCTGATGGAAAACCAACACAAGGTAATTTGGGTAATTTCTGAAGACAACATTCAGAATCATGAAAACGTGACAATGAACCATTCGCAAGGGAAACAACCAACAAAAACACAATATATATAAATGAACTTAGTTCTTTTGTCTGTCTTCATCTGTTTCAGTGTTGTGCTTTTTATGAGGATGTTTACTCTTTTGTTTATCCTCTGTTACCGAACGTTATCTTACACTTGCGTTTCACATTTAGTTCGAGTGCACATTTCAAAATCTGCATTCAAACCATAGTTCAAACTGCGAGTTGACGTGGAGTTGAAATCCGCATTGATTACTGCGAATCAAAACCGGAAAAGAGGTGCTTTACAAATTTCTTGCTGTAGTATTTACAAAAAAAAAAAAAAAAAAGAAAAACAACAACATTTTATACTTTTCTTTAGCACTACTGGGAGAAATACACGAAATTAGCTAGATAAGGTGTGTTTCGAATCAAACAATATAACCATTATATATAATCATTATAAAAACGCATCCTGCAGTTTTCGGAAAACTTGTTTTCGTATGGCCATGAATCAGGAGGTCCCGAGTCGAAACCTTCTTGAAGTATTTATTTGAAACGTCTTTTCCGAGAAAATAATCACTTGAATTCCACTTGACCTTGAGTAGCAATCGATAAATGAGGAAGTATATTAGGAACAAAAAAAACCACTCTGTAAATTGCAATAGGAAAATTAAATCTTTAGCCACGGTTAGGTGAATTATATTATGGCCCAGAAATAATAATAACGACGTCTATGATGTTGATGGTGATGATGATAATGACAAGAGCCGAATCATATACTCTGTCCCTTACGAGAAAGTAATTAGTTTTCTATATTTTACGGAATGGTGATTCATTTTATTTGACCAATGTCGTAAATATTTTTTTCTTTGCCCATCTCAGCTTTATGAAGAACAAAACGCAGTCAGCGGTAACAAACATGAGAAACAAGCGCATTGCTTGCAATTATTTACTGGACGCCGTATTCTTTAATATAATCGTTTAATTAAATTTATACAAGCGAGATAAGTAACTTAGTAATAATGACAAAGAAACAATAGGTGTGACAACTAATGATAAAATCAAAATCAGCAATTTTATAGATATAGAGTGAGATTCAACATGAATGAGAGATCTGCATGGTCATTTAAAATGACGAACTGTATCTATCAATAACAAAACAGACTGACTGAGGAAAATTTTAGGGTTGTCGAATTAGATTCGAATTATCTTATGTAGACACCAAAAATGAGGTTCATTTACCAATAAAACAGAAACTCGTAAGGGATACTCTGCGCCCCTCACCTCCTTCCCCAATTACATTGTCGTTGTTGTGTATCCAAAGAAAGGAAAGGAAAGGGTAAGAACTTTATTGAAGTGTCTAGCCTTTTAGCGCTGGAGCACTAATTGGTGACACTGTAGACTGAAATCAACAAATTAACTCAAATCAAATCAAATCTTTTTTCGTCTTTTCACAGAGGCTCATCAATATGAAAGACTACGACAAGAAACTCTACGAAAATGTGGAAGACTTGATGTTTTAGAAAATTTTGTGGATCGAATCTCTACTCGGCCTGGCTGCGTTCTTCTCTTATTCACGCAACTTATCTCGTTTGTTCATTTTTCAAGCACAGTGCATGGAATATGATAATAGTGTTTTAGATTTTTTATTTAGGAAAATAACCATATTGTTTGTTGGTTGAAACTTTCACCGGACAGTGGAACTAACCAGTTATATTTTCTCAACTACTTGTTGTTTTTGTTCTTACATTACTGCACAAACGAGCACTCTTTCTTTATAGGAAAGTATTGCTCGATCTGTTTAACTCATTTCCTCATTTTTTTAAAGAATTATAGCCAAAAGCGATTTCATTCTTGCTTTTTTTATGGCTACTTGCTTTGTAGCGCAATGTTGATAATGCAATTTGGATATCGCTTCTTAGTATAATGACATAGGTGATTATTGACAATTCTCTGTTCTGATTGGATGTCGTTCAGGTGGTTATTACGCGGTAATCGCCTAAGCGGTTTTTCAATATGGCTGCAAGCGTTTTGAAGAAACTAGTTCTTTAAAGAAAATGCATATTTTTCAAATAATCACCTATTTAATTACACTAAAACAATTATTCACCTCAGACTCGGTGAATATCGATGAACAAAAACTTCGACTTCGTCTCGGTTTTTATTCACCGATATTCACCTCGCCTTCGGCGAATATTAATTGTGAATTATTTTTACGTACATGTATGCATGAGCAATTGTTAAGCCCGGGCTGTGATTACCCCAAAACATCTTGCGCCAGCTTCTCAACCAATTTTAATGGAAACAAAGCACCTGAGAATCTCCATGATTGCTCATTCCTTCTTGATTAGTACCAGAAATAAATGAGTCTGTATAATCTAAAATTATGTAAAGACTTTCACATTTTTTGTTCAACATCACGCAATAGATATTAAGCATCCACGAACAGAGATGTCTCTTTCGTTCTTGCTCACTCATCCTTTTGACTTGTCCGAGCCACCTATCTAACCCTGGGTCTCCGCGGATGCACAATAGGCTGTCATGCTATAGTAATTGTTCCTTACTGCAATTTTGCGTAAGAAAAGCTCATATTGGGGTTCCTTTCTCCGAATCTATCTTTTTTTTGTATTGGCGGTGACCTCCAGTTTAAACTTCTGTAAGGTGATTACAAGTTTAGAACGAATTTTCGGCAAAGTTAAAAAAAATATGTATATCTGGAGCGGATTCATAGCCACCTTCACAGTTGGGGAATTTTAAGATTTTGCTCTGAATCTGCTCTTTTAAAGGTAGTTTTAGATAAGCCTGCTAATTACTTTCCGAAAATAGAAATTGGTGGTCACCGAGTTCGTTGTTAAGATATTAGTGTTTTAAAACAAAATGTAGGGCGCTTTCAGATGGCTATTTTGTTGCCATGGTGATCTATTACATCTTGTTAAGAAACTATTGTTGTTTTATTTGCCATTTTGCTAAACAGTGTTGTAGAGTTCTTCCTTCAAGAAAGACATCACCTCCAACTGTTTTGTTGAAACTGGTGTACATGTGAACCACCTTAAGATCGCGAAGAGTGTTTCATTTAAATGTTGACAAAGCACGAGAGTTGAAGGAGAGGGAAAATGCATGACAGAATAATAGTCATTTCGTTCACCAGGCTTAAATCTTAAAACTTGACACAATATCTTTGTGAATATGTCACTATTTCGTATTTGAGTCTTGGCACTGAGTACAAAGGACGTATTTAAAACGAGCTCATTTATACGTGTTTCCTTAGATACCGGCAGTCCTGTTCGGAGAACCTGGACACTTTTTCTCCGAGTTTGCCCTTGTCCCGTGTCACAACCGAAGCATTCATTATTTCACATTTGTTCAAATGGTAATAGGTTCGACTTCAAAATTCTTTTCTCACTTACAAGCAAACGCCTGGAGTAAGGTTCCCTGACAGCATCGAAGACTCTGATTCGCTGAAAGTTTTCAAGAAACAACATATGGAAAACGAGAAGGAGTCAAATTGTGTAAGTGACGGGTGCAATTTCTTGTTGTAAAAGAAAAGGATTTTCATATTCTTTAACCAATCTATAGGAATACCCTTGTTGGAGGAGAATGCACGTAGACCGAAGGGGACGCTTTGGCTTTGCTTAAACTGGTTATTCACAAGCCAGATGTTTTGGAATAAATAGAGAGTGGTGCACACAAACTGTTTTGTCAGAGTCAATCAAATGAACAAAGCTTGACGAAGAAAGAGAAGCAGGCTTTGGATAAGGATTGTATCAACCAAGTCCATGACTTGTCAAAGTTAGAAAAGGAAGAACCTTTGTGATTTTTAGATTGAATTACACTATGATATTGATTTCCCCCAGGCGAAACAGACTTTAGTACGATTTCATGTAGCTGCAAACAATGGGCTATAAATCCATGTATAAGAACTATTTAACAATTAGACTACGAGTTTGATTCTTCCGGCTTTGGATCAGTAGTCAACGAGAAGCGTAGCCCCGAGTTGACTATTTGACTCATATAAACGAGAACGAGTAGTCTAATTGTTTTAGTAGCGATAGCCGGGTGGACTCTAGCCTCTTGATTGCTCAACAAGCCTACCAAGTGCAACTATAACTCGATAGTACGCGCTGAACCGTTTACTATTTGTTTTATAACATAACCCAAACAGCTTGTGGTTTGTGACATCCTTTGTCCTCTTTGAATGTCTCTTGCTCATGAATTCGTCGAGCTGGTTTTTACTTAGAAAATCGCTTCGCCGATGACCCTTCTGAGCCTTTTTTTTTTACGAAGATACCAACAAGTAATCAGCATTTTCGGCAGTAGACTGGTCGGTCATTATTGTAGCTTTCTTTCCCTGTGCACGTGGCAGTGCTGTCGTCGTAACCACTCACCCTCGGGCAAATAGTAAATGAGCAGTTGACCAATCAGTTATAATCGAATTTACCCGTCCACGCGTATGTAGCGTGCGCCCAGCCGGAAATGTAACTCGGCCTTGATAGACTGTGCTAGTAAACTTGATGCCGTGAAAATAGCTGAAGATAATGAGTAGTCGCTCATAATTTGCTAAAAAAAAGTTGCTCCCAAATTTAAAAGAGTTGCTTGCTGGGGTACCAGTTGATTATCGATAAAAAATGGAACAATAACAAAAAATATGACTTGACTTAATTAGTGGTTAAAAATAGTTTCAAATTAAATGCTGAATTTACAGCGGACTCACACTGATATAATTACCGTTTAACAGTTAATGTGTTCTACAGTCTCTTTGTAGCATTTAGTCTGCTCTTTGTTACTGAGCACAATCTATTCAAATATAATTTATGCAAAGTTAACAGATGCCGGAAAATGGCACGACACATCCCAAGACATTGAATTTAAAAAAAAACGGTCATTAGTACATAACAATGCTTAAAATGCCTGTGCGAGCTGGAATTTGTTGTTAAATTTGAATTTAACCTGCGAATCATAAACAAAATATTTGGCCACTTCAAATTTCTCACTCGGCCTCATCGGTCACCTCGTTCTGTCATCAGTAATTCAGCAGTAATTTCAATAGCTTCCCACGCAGACGGCTCTTAGGGATTTGTCACGTGTTCCTCCCCCACGAGCGTCTGCTGAAAACGAGTCACACATTCCTTCCCCTTTGTTAGGTAACTGTCATATAGAAATCACGTGCGGGTTACATAGGAACCAATCGGCGCGGTGTAGATTGCTTCCCTGGAAGCCTCAAGACATCAACTTCTTGCTTGGATGAATCGTGAAATCCAAAATATTCCTCAGAAACATTAATCTTGTTTTTTCGGTGGGGTATACATTTGCACTCTCGCTAGTCAAAATGTGAGTGCTTAGCAAGGGTATGGTGTCGTTTCATCTAAAATTAAAAGCGCCGTGGGAATATATAAACACTAATAAAAATATTAAAGTATTGCGAGTGTATTTGAACTGCACGAGAACACGGGAGCTATACCTTCATTCGCAAATGAACGCAAGTAGGACAGTGGCGAAAAGAAAACTTGAAAAAAATCCATTACGTTTGAGGTTGAAATTTTCAGACTGCTTTTGGCGATGATCGTCTCTAAAGATTGGTTTATTGTTTCTTTGTTGCAAACCGATCGTTTGTACTCAGTGTTTCTTCAATTTGAAAAGTAAAGCAAACCTTAACTCAGTTCAACCGAAGGACTACAAGAAATGGGGTTATTCGAACGAAATGACTCCACTGAAATAACGAGGGAAAAGAAATGTAAATATGATATCAATCAACCATACGAATTCTACCTCATTCTGTGAAGAGCCGCAAACATCTCAGTCAAAGCATGAAATTTATACGCTACAGTTTCTCTTTGCCAGCGACTTTAAAAGCCCCTTTTCTTGCAGTGGTCGTGAAGGGTCTAAAGGGTACTTCCAGAATCTGGAAGTTCGTTGTGATTGGTCTACGTAAATTCCCGCTCGTTTTAGCAGACGCTCGTGTTGGAGGAACGCCTGATGAACCCCTAAGAGTGCCTGCGTGGGAGGCTATAATTTTAATTGATTTTGAGGAATTTTACTTGCTCTTACATTAGCAAAGTCTGAGGAGAAATTGCAATAGCAATGGATTTGAAAGCCGTCTTTTGCCCTTGGTATCGGCTGGAGAAATTAGTGATGTTTCCGAACTCAGACGATAGAAAACGACACAATGCCATTCTCCGGCTTCTCGAATACTTGCCGTTGTCGACATCTTGGGTGTTCCCCACCTTAAGCACTGTTAAACTCGAACACAGGCCGGGTCAAAGAATACCGTTGCTGCCACAATTTGAAAATTTCCTCCAAAATATTTTTGGGCCACATGAGCCTCTGGCCTTGGTCTTTCTTAGTCAATCTTTACTTGTGCTGGATAAGTTGTGACACTTCAATAAATTCATTATCTATTAATTTATGCCTGCTCGGTTTGGGCAGGCGAGTTTCTGATTGGCGGAGATCAACAATAGCTCACCTCACGCGTCCGGCTGTAACTTTGGGGTATACGCACTGGCTCATTTCCCGAATCAGCGGCTCGTAATCGAGCCTAGTGAAAAAAAATATGTGTAACCTTATAATTACCTACTGATTGATGATTGCACAAGTACGGTGCAACAAAGGCAAGAGGACCACCAGCTAATGCCAATCATCCAACTTACTGCAGCTTCCTAAAATCATCTCCAACCAACCAAAGAAAAATCACGCTGAACGGATTGAGTGTTGGAACTCATATATATGAAGAGCCCAGGCCCCACACGGTCACGAAACTTGTGTTGCTGCTTAAGGCTCGCAGCAACAAAAGAATTTAAATACCGCCTTTTGACCTCTTAGCTGTTGATCAGTCATGCAAATGACGAATGCATTGTGTCAAGTAAGTAAACGTCTAATCACTGGCAGACGGTGTAAAACGCAGACTGCAGACTGCAAAGCAGGGGTAAAATACAGAGATTTAGGGGAAAATATATAAATTACGGTATAAAAGAATTTTCTTCAGGGAGAGTATATTCATTCCTAGCTGTTGCGAAGAATTACATAACGTAAAAAGCGATCACGATTCACTTGAATTGTCTTAAGCCGACAAAATCCTGAAACTACGTGGAAGTTAGGCAGTTAGATCCAAAGCGTATTTTATTTATTGAAGGAAATTTCGTGCGACTCACAACGCTATTCATAGTTAAAGTTAGAAATTTCTTCGCCAAGAATTCTGGTCGATATAACCGTTCCCCTTTTTGGTCTTAAAGAGCATGTTTCGCATACAAAACACTTCGATCCCCTTGCATTTATCATCAGTGTCGATGGAAGAGCCGAGAGGGAATGGTTCACATTGAAACTACATCTATTCGAGATTTTAAAGAAGGGGCCCAAGGATTGACAAGGATATGATCTGCGCGGCTAGCCTGGCACTACTCCCGTCCAGTCTCCGATTATAAATTATATATTTAACCCATGCATCTCTGAAGCACTCCTCAGTAATGAGTAAAATCGTCTGGCTTTAGAAACAGTGAAATTTATTAAGTCTCACTCTCAGGGCTCAAACTGATTAAATAATGAGTGTCTTATCGCTTGACCTCTTCCAAAGCCAGATTAAATTTGAATAATTTGCAACACACTAAAGTGACGCGTTGCAACTACTTGGATCATGAGAAAGCATAGCATTTTTAGTGTCAGCCAAGTCCTTTTCATTGTCATATTTCTTCCAAGGGCAGGTAAGAACGTAAAGATAATAGACAGAAATGTCAATTAATTCGGTGTCGAGTACATATTGAAGACTACCTTAATTCATGATGCTTCAAGACAATTCAAAGCCCGAATTATCATCTCAATCTACTCTCATTCTCTTCTTTGAGTATTTACCGTCGAGGAAATGATCAGTCATTAGTCGTACCTAAAAGTTAGTTATTGGGCCGAAGTGTGAGTGTATAACAACGGCATATCCCTAAAACGCTTCCGCCTGTGGATGCTTACGTAAAGACGACACTGACAGGCTTACTAATGAACGCTTTGCTCAAACGGAATGCACTCAGCAAATGGATTTTGCCGTCAGTTCTTCAAGCCAAAGACCGTTGTAATCCTTTCTTTATGTTGTAAGAGTAATACATGTCATTAAAATTGTTCAATGCGGCTTTGTTAGAACAACATTGATCAAAATAGCAAACAGTAGTTAATCAAGTGTGAAAGTTCATGCAAAGTGCAAAGGTACGGTATTGCAGACTGTGTCAGCCGAGGATGCAATTTTTTTGCGACAGAAGAAACGAACGTGGACAGAGTGGGTTAGAAGAAACGTCCCCTATGCATGTATATTCCTGTCAATGGATGAAGCATTGAAAAAAATTCAGACATGCCGTTAAAGCATTCCTCCGTAGCCGTGCGAACAAATTAAAGCTATTTCTCTTCTAAGCAGGGTTCTGCATGCGAGGCAAAAAAATGGCTTCAACAAAGCAAGGCTTGTATTTGCATGACCAAGGATGATGAACAGCTGTTAAAATGTGCAAATGGTAAAGCTTTCTTCTCTGTCCGACTGGAATACAGAGATTGTAGTCCAGATTTCCAAGAGCAAGTCAAATACGAACGACCAACGACCTTCTCATTACTATTTTGGATACTTTGCCTCTGAGACTCAGTGGACTTCGGCCATTTTAAACTTGGTCGGAAATGTACGGTATCCGACACTGTACTGCAAGGGATGTTATATGTTAAACCCGGGGAATCAAAGGAAGATATCTTTTTATCTCTCGATGATGACTCGGGGATGCTCGGAAAAAAATCCGAGTGCTCCTTTTTAGGAGTCGATCTCACGACCTTCCGCGTACTACTTCGGATGCTCTACCACTGACTTGTGGGAACTCGTGTGAGATGAGGTCATGCATAATGACAGAATTGAAACGAAATGGTAGCAAGGGAGTAACAGTGGTGGTGCAGTGGTGACAGCACTCGCCTTTTACCAACGTGGTCGGGCATCGATTCCCGGATCCGACGCCATATGTGGGTTGAATTTGTTGCTTCTCTACTCTGCTCTGAGAGCCGGATTTTCCCCTCTCCTCAAAAACCAACATTTCACTTGACTTGTTCTGATTTCAGTTGATTTGTAGTCTCCCAGATTAGTAGAACACTTGTGCTGGCTAAATAACCTTGAGACATACGTAAAGTGATTATTTTTATTAGTAGTAGTATTATATTTAGTGAGAAGTAGCCCCCGGTCAATAAAGGAAATTGCAATGTTTCTGTCATTTGTGTTCCCCCTTTAGTCAGCTCTCATGCTTTGTCATGAACATGCATTGAATGGCACTCGTTAATTCTAACAGAAACTCGCA
>BLFP01002548.1:536535-565943 GCA_014634505.1 Montipora efflorescens
CCCTTCCCTCCTTTTTTGGTATTTGAATACTGTTGATTTGTCTTCACATTAATTACATCGGCTAGTAATTACTTCGAGTTTTGATTAGTTTACTGGATTGTCTCTGTCCTTTTTGATTGGCCAAAGTAATTACTTTGGTTTTGGTTTTACGACACTCAATTGAAAACTGCTCTTATTATTATTATCATCATCATCATCATCATCATCATCATCATCATCATTATCATCATCATTATCATCATCATCATCATCATCATCATCATCATCATCATTATCATGCATCTTAATGCTTTAGCTCTGGTAGATGTTATACCGACATTACACCAAGGGAGCGAGACATATCCAATGGCCAAACGTCCCATGAGTCATTCCTTCTCCGGATCCTTCACCTTCTAACACCTTCCGTAAAATCCTTGCTGTTCCCAATGAAGCTGTTTTCTGCAGCAATCCCGTCCTAATGGTAATCCGCAGCTTATCAAGCCATGTATCCAACCTTTAAAAAAATTGCTTACTGCTCCGAGTGCACCAACAACTTCCGGTACCACTTCCTGCTGTCTGTTACCCAATAGTTTTCCAATCTCCCTCTTCAAACCTTGGTACTAGTCAATCTAACCCTCCTTTTCATACACTCTGTGATCCTACGGTGAAGCAATATCCACAGTAATTGCCTTGTTACTCTCCTTTTCAACAACAACAATGTCAGGTCTTCTGGCCTCGATAACATGGTCACACTGTATGGTCATATCTCAAAGTATTTTACATCTTTCGTTTTCTACCACACCATCCGGTTGGTGACCATACCATTTGTTACTTAGCTTTTGCTCAAGTTATGCTTACAACAGAGCGTCCAGTGGACCAACCTGGCAATATTGCCGTGTCTTCTCTTGCACTCTTTCCGTGCCAGGTACCTGCACTCACTAATAAGGTCGTTTATTGTTTCATCCTTTTGGCCACACAGCCTACAAAGTGGGGACTCCACTGACTTGTCGATGTTGAACTTAAAATAGTTTTTTTTTTTCAGTGCCTGTTCTTGGGCTGAAAAAATAAGTGCTTCAGTTTCAACTTTCAAGTCATCTTTCCTAATCCACTCCCAGGTCTTAACTTTATGAACTGTCTCAGGCATTTCCCGTAAGAATTAACCATGCATTATTATTATTATTATTATTATTATTATTATTATTATTATTATTATTATTATTATTATTATTATTATTATTTGAAGGGTACTCCGGTTTTCTAATGTTTGGTTGCAGCTGATTTGAGTTAAATTGAGTTGCTTTCTATGTACGTGCCCCCTATTAGTGGCCCAGATCTGGAGGACTTGAAACTTAGAGCGAATTCCAATCAAGTGTCGCAAAAACCAAACTTTGGGCAATCAAAAAGGGCGGAGACAATCCAGTAAACCAATCAAAACTTGAAGTAATACCTCGTAGCTGACACAAACCGCGGGAAAATGTGCTCTCGTAAGCCACGATTGGTTTTGGTTTCACTTCTGATAGGTAGAAAAAATGGCGCGAGAACTTTAACCAATCACTGAGTGAAGTAATCGTAAACCAAAGCAACTCGCTAATTACTTTCGACACTCAATTGAAAACCAGTCTAAGTAAAGTTCATTATTATTATTACTAGTAATAGTTTTCACTGCATCTGCCCTGCCTAAAATAATATGGATTGAAGTTAATTATATGTAAGGTGTTTTCCAATAAATGTGTGCTGCACATTGTGATGTCTTCATATTATTCTACATGTAATTATTAAGTAGGTAAATGAAAGTAAAAGATGCAAGGAAAGGAAGGGCAACAACAAACAGCGTTTATTTTCAATTTCCATCTACGTTTATTTGATACGCCATCAATTGAAAAGCAACTTGCATAAAGGATTTGAAATTATGATAGCAAGACAGAAACCGGAACATTGATTACAAGACAACTTTTCGTCGTCATCTTTTTTAATACCTACGTGGTTTCTTCCACGTTACCTTGAAATACCATGAAATTGGAACAATATCGGTTTTTATATTTGGATCGTTGAATATAGCGGAGGTCAGGGGCGCGAAGCGCGCCAGCGGAGCACCATGGGCAAGAAATTTTGGGAAATCTATGGATTCGAGAAATTTTGGTTAGGATGTCGTGTACGCTTGTCCGCCCGCCCTTACAGGCTGTCGGGGTGAAGGTGGGGAGGAAAGGCGGCCTTTGGAGACGGGGTTGTTCGGGCAAGTTTCCTTGGAGGAAAGCGTTGCATTGGTCAAACCGCATTTTTTTCTGGCGGGAAATCACACTCTACCTCCCTCTTTCCTCTTAATGTACAATCTGTCCACATCGCTCCTCGGATGTAATGCTCCATACATTGTCATTGTTTTCCTTGATTTCCTATCCACGTTTTTCAACTCACTCTCTTTCCACTGTAGTATTCCTGTTCTAGTTTGAATACCGCCACTGTCCATGTATTTATTGCTGTTATTTTGTTTTCCCCAATAAGTTATTATTATTATTATCATTATTATTATTAGTATTATTAGTATTATTATTATATATGCTGATGTCCGATCTCACCCATAGATCTCTTGCTTGTAAAGCGCATTTGAGTCTGCCAATAGAAAATGCGCTTTATAAATTGATACAGCAGTATTGTACTTCTAGATGCTGAGCTTACTAAAGAACATAGGGCGTATTAACGTAATCTATGCTCCTTCAGGGATTATAACTTTCTATAATATACTAAGTACAAAACAGTAGAAACCTAATAACATTAATTGAAACCGGCTCGTATGCCTCTGTGTAAAAAAACTAATTTAAAAACGACGTCCTAACATTTGCTAAAAAGACTGGCAGCCGGTTACTTAAAGTAACTAGGCAGCAACCGTGAATGTCCCAGCGATGTGGAGCGTACTATGACGGATATCTGCATTAGCCTTAAGATTTCTCTCCACCTAGAACCTAGGAGCACCCTGAGGGATTTTTCCATGTCCACACTCCAGCCTCCCAGCACATCTATGATCACATTGCATTGGTTGATCTTATAACCCTTGTACTGTTCTTTCAGCTCCCATCGAAGCGGTCCATACTTGAGTGCTTTCTCTTCATCTTTCTTGCCACGATTCTCGACCCTCGCACAGGTCATCTCGATGGTACTCGCTATCTTTTCCCTAAGGTTAACGATCTTCGCATCCACCTGGTTTGCCCTCACCTCGTTATGCTCTGCAAATACGGGAATATCCCAAAGCGCTTGAACATCATGAGATTCATACAATGGCTTGGGTTGTATCTTGGAGTACCAATGGGGACCTCATCAACCAGCTTAAGGTCCCGTAAAAGCTCCGTAAAATTATTATTATTATTATTATTATTATTATTATTATTATTATTATTATTATTATCTTCATCTCATGTGCATGCGGAAGAGGCTCGGGGGTGAAGCATAGAAGGCGAAAGTTGGCACAGAACACCCCTGCCCAAAGGTACTTTCCTAACAGAAAACCGTTGCCGCCGTAAAAGATGATTTTTGAGCGAGGACAAAGCAGGAAAAAACATGTTCTCATTCCCCCGGCTAGCCTGTCACCCCTAAACCCTTGTGCGTGCTCGTAAAAGCCCGCTTTGTCCTTGCTCACTCGCTCGTCCAGAACACTAAGTAAATAAACAGTTGTGAATAGACTCCAAAAATCATCTTTTACGGCGTCAACGGTTTTCTGTTAGGAAAGTACGTTTGGGCAGCGGTGTTCTGTGTCAACTTTCTCCTTCTATGCGTCACCCCTTTGATTGCTATTGCAATTTCTTCTCCGCCGTCGCTAATGTAAGAGCAACTAAAATTCTTCAAGATTGATTGGAATTACTGCTGAGTTTATCGGTGGCAAAACGAAGGGGACCGATGAGGTCGATTGAGAGCTGAAGCGGCCGAAGATTTTTTCCGTGCAGCCAGGAATATTTTAACACAGTAATTTACAAAGGTCGTTTTTCAAATCTGTTGTTATTTCATGTCCAAAACTCGACGTACCAATTGGATTTCTGTGGTGCGGAAGTTGGGTGAAATTTGCGATTTTTTGAAATGACTGAAATTGTTTTTTTTTTAACGGCCAACACATTCTCATTTCAAACAGCTTATCCAAATTTTATTACTGTGTTGTAAAGAGCTAAAGTGTGTTTATATTGTGTTTGTGTTTCATAAACAGATAACGCCGTGTCTTACCGTACGAGCGAGTTAAATATGTGTTATTTTTCGCCAATTTCACCATTCGAAGGAGGCCAACATGCCGTGTTTTCAAACTTTCTCCAATTTCGCAAAATATTAAAAGCTGTTGAAACTTTTAACGTTAATTTTGAAAATACTTTACTATAGAGGTTACTTGGGCAAAATATGAAGGAATTTGAAATTTCACGACTGACGCCCAGTTCTCCATAATTTCGGACATCGGCTCTTAAGGCTTGTTGTTGTGCGTTGCAGACCAATGAAAAGAAGATGGTTCACCTTAAATTCCCTGGCAAGATCATAACCTGCTGTTGATTTTCTCAAAATCAATGTCAATGGAATCATGCTTAACACAAATAGTAGCGGTGACAAACTATCCCCTTGAAAAATCCCTCTTCTATTGTGGACAACTCCTAACCTCTCGCCCGATGATGTTAACTCAGTTTTCCATGCCTTCATACTATCAATCAGAAACTTTTTCACATTCTCAGCTATCCCAAACATCTCCAAACACTCGACAATCCAGCTATGTGGCACCATATCATATGCTCTATTATTATGATTATGATTATGATTATGATTATAATTATTATTATTATGGCAGACTTAACTGAAATATCCTGAAGTGATTTTACAACATTTGCCGGCCTGTGGGCCTGGGCAATGGCAGGAGCCCATGAGTTGGAGCCAGCAACTCCCATACTAGGCCTATGCTACGGCGTTTTCACGAACCGGTTTATTTTTAGATTGCTATTCGCGGGAAATTTCTAGTGCACTTCCGGTCCTCAGTAATGTGATACATCGATCCGATGGAAAAAAAAATGGCGGCCAAATGCGGTCAGTCTTTGGATGTCGCTCCTTAAAATAAGGCTCTGTTGTGTCGTAGTCCGCTATTCCACTCCAGATTTCCCAAGACACAGCATTCCCAGAGTTCTGTGTATGAAAACATTTCATACTCTCTTGCTGCATGCTTCGTATTCTATTTGGATCGAACCGAACCCCTCGTAGTGCTGATCCTCGTATCCGAATATGTTCTATTGTTGTTCTTTTTCCCAACGGTTTACCATTTCAGAAGTGCATTAAATGTGATGCTTGTATAGAAAATGGTTAAGAACTTGTAGTGAAAAGGTAGCGGTGTAAGAGCTCAAGTGAAGGCTGCGATGAGGTCGGGCACAAGGGAACCAAGATTACGTACAAGAGACATCCGTGTCATCTTCTGCCTTAAAAAACGTCGGAGTATCGAACTTAGGCAAGCCCAAATAGAAGAAGATGCCGTTTTTAAGACTGAAGGTAATTTTCCGTTAAGGCAGTGGGCTGCAATCTTGTCCTATGCCGGGTATTATTGTTATGTAAAGTCACTAGAAAACAACAACGTCGATAAAATCACACCTCCTCATGATACTGAAAGAGCTCCTTGTGTTGCTTTAATTGTTCAGCGCTCCGGGCCAGACATCTCCCCTTTACTCAAGTTTCAGGCCCATTTCAGGCTGCGAGTTTGGTGATATATCCAGATGGTGAGTGGTGTCTAGATAGCCCTGTTGTCGAATACAGGAAAATCGAAGGTGGAATGTTGAGTTTTCTAGTTGAGACCCAACTGGTCGGTCTTGCTCGGAAATGGCTTTCCGAGCAACATGTGATGTGCCCTGGTTTGGTGGATTTTAAGAAGAAAAACTGGGTTATATCCCCAAAAGCGTGAGCAGGATTGGAAAAGTAGTCTTTATGATAACTTTGTTATTTTTTTATTTTCTCTTTTAGACATGGGATCTTTTGCGCCTTGTTGTACGTGTACATGGTTTTTTTGTCTTTCTTCGACTGCTTTTTTAAGAACGTCTCATCACATAGGGGGGTATTTTATAAGTCCCCTTAGCATAAAAATGGTAGTGCAATTGAGTCCATCTATAGCGTTCTAAAGTTTGCAAGCGGGGCGGGAATTTTTCAGGTCTTTCTTATGGTCCTGCCCTTGGTAAACTTATAAATCAGAAAGAGATGGGCAGAAATAAGAAATCAGAAAGGGGTCACAGGGACGGGTTTCGACAAAACACTGACCCCCGGTTAACTGACCCCCCTACTGACCCCCTAAAAAATCAGTGGGAAAATGAATACTGCTTACTTAAGCCTCAACATCCCTTTTTAAACAGCATTGTTCAACAGTATTTAAGTCTAAGCACCCATTTTAAAAAGGTTAGTTTTCGATTATTGTTGTGATGGCCGATTACTTCATGTAAGCTAACCTTTTTAAAATGGATGCTTAGACTTAAATATTGCTGAACAATGCTGTTTAAAAAGGGTTTTTGAGGCTTAAGTAAGCAGTATTCATTTTCCCATTGATTTTATAGGGGGTCAGTAGGGGGGTCAGTAAGGGGGTCAGTAGGGGGGTCAGTTGACCGGGGGTCAGTGTTTTGTCGAAACCCCACAGGGACACCTTGGTTAACATAAGGGTTCAAATGTGGTTGATATTGTGGTTAAGAGTCAGACGTTTTCCAATCAATGTTTGTTTATTTTACCTGCAAACATTTCATAATGATTTATTGGGAATACGTCAGGGATTAATGCATGAACACTGATTGCAGTGAAATTTGGGGCATACTATTTTCAGCAAAAACTACATATTAATCCTTTACTTTGGGACCAGCTTCCAAATGCTTGGGTTGACTTATTTACCAATTCCATCTGTTTTGGAAATGAACTTTATGATGAGCTGTACTGTGCATGTGATGCTGTTGTATATTTAGATGTAGAAGATGTTGTTGATGCAGTGGGGGATATATTTGGTATTGAATCTGCTGATCAGTTAATTGGATTGCAAATGATTTTAGTGATTTAGTAAACCACATCTCTGTAGTCATCCATTCATCAATTCCTTATCATTATAGTGTTATCATTTCAGATGATAGGTCTGTGGGTTTTTTGTAAAGAGCAATGGCCTGTGTGCTATCATTCATAGCCATCAACATGTCAACAGCAGTGGTGGTAGGATGATCATTATGGCAAGCAATCCCCAGACAGCCATTTTAGAGTTTTCACAAATCCTCAATCACAATGCTAGTCTTAATTTGGGTCCAAAAAAGTACTGCGTGATAATCAGGTCTGTAAGTCACACTTCACATTATTAGTAACAATGAATAGTGTATAATTTGTGTTTGCAAGTACAGTGTGTATGGTATGGGGTGTCATTATAAACAGTATCACACTCAAATTGATGTGGTTACTATTTTTTGGTTAATGTAAGTGAGAGTTGAGAGAGATAGACTTTATTTTACGAGGGTAACACGTGACAGTAACTAACATTACTGATGAACTTGTGGCCCTCTTAAGGTTCAAAATTACAATGTATAAAAATTACATTAAGAATATATACTATTTACAATAGAATAAGAAAACAAACATTCCTAGAACTCAACTAATAACTAGACAAATCGATTTAAAAACGAAATGCATACAAAAGACTATCTATTGTCATTAATTTATATCAAACGATCCCCTTGTCTTTTGAGAATTTAGTACTCTTTTCCATAATTCAGCCTTAAAGGATTTTAAAGACTTACTTGTTTTCAATGATCGAGGCAAATTGTTCCAGTCCTTTACCGTCCTTACGGCAAAGGTGCGTCCACCCTCAGAGATGTTTTTATGGGCGGGGGGCACAATAAATTTAAATTACAATTTCTCGTGGTTCTTTGGTGTACATCGGAGTTTTTTCTAAGGGATGTATTTAAATAGTTGGGTAAAGTACCAATTATCCTTTTATAGGCCAGTTCACAACGCTTTATATACGCTTCATTATAAAAGGGGATCCAGCTTAAGTTGTTAAACAATGTTACTGTTCGACTAGTGCGTTGTGCTTCAAGGATAATTATGTCATTTTCTTCGCTGCCTAACTAGTGAATTCCACGGTTAATTTCACCTGAAAAACCGACTGAACGCATGAAACAAGAAGGGATGAGTGTGATATCGGTTTTTCCAGCGAAATCTGCCGGCGAATTCTCCAGTTAGGCAATTAATTTTCCTTGAATCGCAAGAGCTTTAAAAGAAAACAAGCAAATCCTCAGCAAGCGAACGAAAAAGGAAAGAAGCCATTTCAGAGTCAACTTTCAAAAGCCAGCGAATAGGAATCACGCTAAAATTAGAAATCAAAGACGTACTATAGCTCGTGATGTGACAGATTGTCTTTATCGGTCCAAGGTCAAACAAGGCGTTTTATTGATGTACTTTATTTATTCCCTTTATCTCTGAAAACGAGATCAGTTACATTTTGATGTATTTCATTGAAACACGCTAGCTTGGCTTAGAACCAGAATCGGCTAGAAAAGACAAACTTCAAACAACATCTCCAACAAATTACCTGTACGTGCTCTAAACAAACTTCTGAAAACATAAGCTAGTGATATTTCTCCTTCTACTTTTACAAAAAGAGTACAGATGATTGTTATTTAATTCCATTTAACAATAAAAATTCGAGTTTCATTCCTGAACAAAGGAAAAAATGACTAAACTTCCTTTTAGAAATATGCATCCTCTTGAAATAACTCATCCGTAGAAATAACAAACGGTTTAGTGTCCAAGAAAAGAATTTGTGGAGTAACTTCTTCCACCAACTTTAAGCTATTGCTGGTGTACCGTTTTGTCGTTCTCGTTCTCTTTCTGTCTTCTTTCGTTTCTGTTCTTCTGTCATAGGCCGTCCAGGCATCTGGTAACCTTAGTAGATTCAAAATTAAAAATCTTAAGGCATGCGAAAAACTGCAATTCAGAGCAAAAAGCAGCCCTAAACAAATTAAAAATAAACACTCAGCTTTAAGTTTATATCCCTCCAATGACTTGAATAGCTACGTAGCCACCAGTGTGTTCTAACCACAGCTATATTATGTTAAACCTGGATGGAAACCAGCAAAAAATGCAAGAAAAATATATTTTCCAAACCGTATATGAACACGAAAAGCATCGACTGCCAAAAGCTTTTGTTGACGTAGCATGGCTGTGTAGCCGCGTCGAGCCACAGAAAGAGCGCGAAAATTAAGCCTCGTTCAGGTGTGAGTGTGAGTGTCTAACCTTGCCTGAGGCTGCGATCCAATCAAGAACCAGTTCCTGGTCAGCGGTCAACTTAAAAAAAAAAACTGACCTCGATAAGGTCCAACTTTAGCCAGCGATATGGTCACGTAATACTGGTCAGCGGATACCTTGTTTTGACAGGTGTCAATTAACCATAACATTGATGTCCAATATCAAGGATGTATGCTGTAAACTAGCTAGAGTGAAGGCTACAGTGTCAACTGAAGTATTGCCTCCTCGATCAGCTCTAAACTTGATCTCGTGATATGGTTACGTGATACTGTTCACATTGGCATACATGGAGGGGCGGACGGACGGACGTACGTACGGACGTTCATGACGGCATGGCTATAAAACCAAATTTTCTCACATCGATGGGTTACCATATGATTTCTATTTTTAGCGTGATTACTATTCCCTGGCTTTTTGTAGCTTTTAACAATTGACTCTGAAATGGCTTTTTTCCTTTTCTGTTCTTTTGATGAGGATTTGCTACTCGTCCGATGCTAGTTTGGCAATGAATTTCTCTAAAGAAAGAAAGTGATTTAATTAAGCAGTAACCAGAAACAACAAAACGCGGACAATTCGAAAACCTTTATTTTCCCTAACTCTACAGCCAGTAAGAAAAATCAACCCGGGAGCTCCTCTTTTAGGGTTGGCGAAATCTATATATTATGTGGGAGTTGTGGAACGTGGCTAAAATGGAAAGTTTGGTGTAAAGAAGTCAGAAAAAAACTAAATTTGTGAAAATCTGGAATTTGCTGAAGTTGTTTGAGAGATTCTTACTAAAAACTGCCCCTTGCCAAAAATCAGCGTGTCGGTGAAATCAGTCACGAGGTGAGCAATCGTCATTTCCGCGTATGACGTATCCCGTTCCCTTTCCTCCCGCCGGTTCTTTCCTTTTCCCTCCCTTTTGGAATGCCTGTCAATAAGACTAGGTGCGGATAATCAATTTTTTTCTCTGTCACTGAGAACTTATTCATTAATCACTCAATTATTGTTTTTTTCCCGCAGAATCACAAGTGACGATAACACCACATTTTTCGAGCCCACTTCGTGTTTTGGAAGGACGACCTGTAATATTAGAATGGACATACAGCATTCAAGGAAGTACATTTCGTCGTTTGGAATTTAAAATTTCTGGATCGGATTCTATAATTGTGGACGCTATATTCGTTGGAGACGTAATCATAGTTGATGATCGAGTGACATTGAATATTACGGGAACAAATGTAACAATCACGTTCGGTAACCTGAACAGAAATGACAGCAACACATATTTGTTTAAAGTCCACGCGAGCGACGCAACGGAAAGCTGGTCATCTGTGGAAATCATCGTGACATGTAAGTAAGAAGCTCTATTAAAGGTGATTGAGAATCAGGGGCGGATCCAGGATTTTTTCTTAAGAGGAGGTGCACCCCTAAGGAATGGCGTAGCTGACTGGTGACGTTGTATTAGAAAGCCAGTTTTCTTAAAAAGCCGCAGGTCATTTCAGGGAAGGGAGGGGGAGGGGGTGTGCGCTCACCCTCTGCAACCTACCCCTAGATCCGCCCTTTATAATCCAGTTATTTTAATGTTGGTAAAAAAAAAAAATACTGTCTCCCTGTCACTTGAGCTCAAATTCCAATATGTCACAAACTGAAAAGTTAGTTGTTTTATTCCGGTTTGAGCTACAGGGCCTGCAATACTCAAGACTCATCAAACGTCTGGTAAAATACGACACCATTCTGAAAAAATTAATCGCTCCTTTGATTCGTGTGTGCAACTATGATTCAGTTTGGAAAAGTTAGGTGCCCTTTGCCTGTTTTAGAATTTTCGTTACAATGAACCATAAACAGTAAGTGAATTCCCTTGATTTTGTTGATTTCAAAAATGGTAAAAGCGACACGTGGAAAGAACGACCTATCGTTTTACCAAAGATATAAGATAGTTCAAAATATGAAAACAGTGAATATAGTATAGACATGAAATTGATTTACCAAAACAGTCAACATCTGTGTTCTAGTTTCTTGGTGGATTCTTTGTTTTGTTGTTCGGTTTGTGCTGCACGGCCTGAAACATTCAAATCTGAAACATTCAAATCTTATTTGGTCAAATCTTATTTCTTGAGAAAGTAAGGCGCCAAATTTCAAGGTGCCAGTTGTAGAATTTCCATTGAAATAAATGATTTCCTTTTTCTCTGTACTGTTCTGGTCACCTTGGTAAAAGCTCAAGAGTAGACACAATATAACATAGGCCACATATCAAATAACAAGACGCCCATGGGCGGCTACCGTGGAATACATTAGCTGTCGCCTCTCAAATGGATATGAAAATTTGTTTGCTTACAGGCGGTATTTTTTACAGGTGAACAGGTCAGGTTTACAGGTCATTGTCTTAAGGACGGTGCCTACTAATTCAAAGGTATTTTTGCGCGGTTTACTGAATATGCCGGAAAAGCAGATCTTAACAAGTGTTATTGAAGTCGAAAAAGAAAATTGGGGGTAACCACGAATTTTTCAAAGATAATCAATCATGAATAATTGTAAAAAGCTTTAAACTACAAAGCAATGTATGGCGTTCTTTGCCAAATTGAAGCTTAATTATCTCTGTAAAATGCCTAGTTACCCCCAATTTTATTTTTGGATACAAAGTGCTTAGTTTTGAACCGCGCAAAAATATCCCTGTATTAGTAAGCACCCACCACCCATAGGAAATCCGAGTATCTCGAGATGCGCAGAACGTATGCGCAATAACAGTAGTAGGCAACGTCCTTAACATCGCTAGAATAACAAAATAATAGTTTTCAGGCCTAGGGTTAGCATTTAATTAAGTGAAAAGCGTTCGTTAATACCGTGAGAATTAAGGGAGCCGATTTGGAAGATTAATTTTTGTTCCAGATTCTTGCGGCTTTCCGTCGTACCTAGATGTGTAGTCTATTCTAACTGGGATATATCCAAACGATTGGAAAACGGCCAAAGTGACTCCACTTTTTAAAAAGGGCATTAAATCTGACCCTAACAACTACAGGCCAATATCTGTAATCCCTATAATTTCGAAAGTTTTCGAAAGAATTGTTTATAATCAACTTTTCCATTATCTAGATGTTAACAAATTGCTACTGGGTTGCCAATCAGGGTTCCGTTCTCTACATAGTACGCTCACGGCTTTGCTTGAGGCAACAAATGCTTGGTCAGTAAACATCGACAAGTGCCTTTTAAATGGCGTTGTCTTTATTGACCTTACTAAGGCATTCGATACCATCGATCATGAGATCATCTTGCGTAAGATGTCAAATTTGGGTGTCGATCAGGCGGCCATAAAATGGTTCTCGTCGTACTTAAGTGGCCGAACCCAAAGATGTAATGTCAGTGGCAAACTATCATCTGCTCGTACCCTCAGTTGCGGCGTGCCGCAGGGTAGCATATTGGGTCCTTTGCTATTTTTAATTTACATTAATGATCTTCCCAACTCCCTGCGGGGCGCCGTACCAAGAATGTTTGCCGATGACACCAACCTTACGTTATCTGCTAAAACGTTAACAGAACTTAAGCTAGCTCTAACCCCTGAATTAAATAACCTTAGCAGTTGGCTGAAAGCTAACAAGCTCAGTCTAAATGTTGCTAAAACTGAGCTAATGATTATTGGATCAAGACAAAGGCTATCTGCTCAATGTGACGATGTAGTAATCAGAATTGATGACCAAATTATCAAGAGAGTCGTTCATACCAAATCCTTGGGTCTTACCATAGATGCTCACCTCTCTTGGGGTAAACACGTTGAAGAGATTTGTAAGAAAATCTCTTCAGCTATAGGCGCCCTAAAACGTGTGCGGCCGTTTATATCCAAAGAAACTGCAATTCTAATTTATAACACCTTAATTATGCCTCATTTTGATTACTGCAGCCCCGTCTGGGACTGTTTGAGTGGTTACTTGAGTGATAAGCTCCAAAAATTACAGAATCGCGCAGCCAGAGTTATTACTAAATCACCCTTTGATGCGAGCTCAAACCACCGTCTTTCCACCCTGCGCTGGGAGAGGCTATCTCTTCGCCGAAAAAAACAAAAAGCCTTAATGATGTATAAAACCATGAATGACCTTGCTGCGGATTATCTACAAAGTCTTTTCTCTCAGCGTCACTCTGCTTACAACTTAAGAAACTCTGAGGGAAGGCTGACCCTGTCCAAACCAAGCACCAATTATTTGAAACGTAGCTTCTCTTACAGCGGGGCCATGCTATGGAATAACTTGCCCAAAAACTTAAAAAATGCTGCATCCGTTGAGCATTTTAGGTGAAATATCAAGAAGGTAGCTGATATATCGGATTCCCACACGGCAATCATGTAAAGCAGTTGTAATTAGTTTTAGTTTTTAACTTAAGCTTAACTGATGATTTTCCGTGTTTAAATAAAGATTTACATACATTACATACATACATACATGTAGGGAAAGGCCGCAGATAGCCGTGTGTTTTTTGGAGTGGTAAGGGAGATTCAAATGACGACCGACTGGCTTAGATGCATCCTTGTCATTCTTCTCAACATCGCGAAGGTGTTCGTGGAATCGGTTGCCTAGCCGTCTACCTGTGTCGCCAATGTATAATTTATTGCGTTACGTACAGGTTATGCAATAAATGACATTTGCGGAGGTACATGTGAAACGATCGGTGATCTTAACAGATCCCTTAGGTCCCGATTTCTTGATAGTGTTAACAATGAAAAGACAAGTTTTGCATCGTGAGCGCGCACATTTTAAAGTGCCGGCTTGCTCGTTAGTTTTGAGCGCGCTTTTGACTAAAAAGTTGCCTACGTTTTTGTCGCGTTTGAATGAAATAAGTGGAGGTTGAGAAAAGATTTTACCAGTCTCGGGATCATTTTGGAGTAATTTATAATTATTAAGAATGATACTTCTGACCGCGTGATTATGAGGATGGAAAGTGAGGATGAATGGAATTCTGTCGTACTTATCTTTTTGTGACGTTTGTAGTGATGACTGTCGATCAAATTGTTGGGCGCGATGATGGCCGCTTTGACCACAGAGACAGGATGGCCAGGTTTGTCGAAGAACTGGCACATCTCCTCTGATTTGCTGGAAAAATCGGAGTCATCACTACATAGACGTCGAAGTTTATGAAATTGATAATAAGGAATGGAGTTCTTCACATGTGATGGATGTGACGATGAATACAACAAATGATTGTGAGAATCTGTAGGTTTGTAGTGCACACTGGTACATAGCACGTTGCCACTAATAGGAACTTTGATATCTAGGAAAGGCAATGACGTTTCCTAAATTTCCCAGGTATATTTGAGAACCGGATGAAAAGAATTGACGGAGGTTATAAATTGATCGATTTCTTCTCTCCTGGATGAAATAGGGCCGATGCAGTCGATGTAGCGGCCGTGTAGAGTTCAGGTTTGGAGCCGTTGTACTGATTAAAAATTTCAACATATCCTACAAAAAGATTGGCATAGCTAGGTCCCATTCTTGTGTCCATCGCTACACCATTAATTTGTTTGTAATAGTTGCCGGCGAATGAAAAACATTTAAGCGTTAAAACTAGTTCGGCAAGGCGGAGGAGCGTTTCCAAGCTAGGTTCTTTGACAGTGCGTCGGATCGAAAAAGTGTTTAAGTGCTTGAAGACCTTCGCTATTGGGAATGACTGTGTATAGAGATGTCCATGGCGTCATAATCCTGTCTAAGTAGCTAGAATTGAGTTCGGTGGTGTAACTACTGGCAGAAACGATAGGGCGACCTGGGTTGTTGGGTTTGTGAATTTTAGGCAAGAAGTAAATGCACAAAGTTCTAGGAGTGTTTATGATGAGATTGGTGGCAGTGTCCGGTAATTCTTGATTAACTATAAGATTCTGAATGGTGTCTTTGACAAGTTTTTGATTTGTGGGGGTGAGGTATTTTCGGATTTTGGCATAAAACGAGGTATCAGAAAGTTGCCAGAAAGCTTCTTTTTAGTAAAGGTCGGACCGCCAAACAACTACCGCGCCGCCTTTGTCGGCCGATTTGACAACTATGTCATTGCGTTTACTAAGATTTTTAAGCGCCACCCACTCTTTCGATGAAAGATTGGAAAATTTAGTGTTACGATTGAATTTAAGTTTGTGAATGTCCTGACGGCATTTTTTGGGGAAAAAATCTAAAGGGGCAAATTACCCCTCTGGGGGAGTCCATCTAGATTTGCGAACTTGAAGTGTTTCAAAAATATCTTTGTTAGAAGTGTGCGAATCATCCTCTTTGTCATGAAAAAAAGCTTTTAACTGAACGCGGCGAAGGAATTTTTTAACATCTTCCTTAATAAAAAATTCGTTTGTTCGTTTGGTACTAGGGACAAAATTTAGGCCCTTACTGAAAACAGATTTCTTTGACTCAGTAAGCGGAAAAATTTCAATGTAGTGTCGTCGGTAATTTGCGGACCTATCAATTGTTGAAGTTTTAGAGTCTTGGTGTGGTGTAAATGGTCAAACAGTCCAGAATTAAGTTCTCGGATTTTAGCGCGAATCGATTGAAATAAAACTGCTGGACAGATTTTGGAAAGTTCGGAGCGGCACTGAAGAATTTGTTTGTCAAGTACGTTTTGTTTTTGGCACATAGCTCTAATTGTGATCCTCATAATATTACGTGAAAAAGAATTTGGCGCGCATTGAATTTGGTGAAGATATTGATTCAAGTGAGAGTTTGCAGACGCATTTATTGCATAACCTGTACGTTATGCAATAAATTATACATTGGTGACACAGGTAGACGGCTTGGCGACCGATTCCGCGAACACCTTCGCGATGTTAAGAAGAATGACAAGGATGCATCTAAGCCAGTCGCTCGTCATTTTAATCTCCCCAACCACTCCAAAAAGCACATGGCTATCTGCAGCCTTTCCCTACATCTAGGTACGACGGAAAGCCGCAAGAATCTGGAACAAAAATTCATCTTCCAAATCGGCACCCTTAATCCTCACGGTATTAATGAACGCTTTTCATTTAACTAATATATTCCTATTTCTCACGTTGTCATGTTACCACCAATAGCGTAGCTTCTACTCTACTATAAAAACTACACGTAACTTACAATTCCTCGATTCGGTCTGACGAAGGGCTAACGCTCGAAACGTTAGCTTTTATCTCTGTACGGTGGCCAATTTATATTATCAACTCGATAAAACCAAATTTTTGTATACTGCTTCCCCACCGACGTAGCACCACAGTTTCTTTAGAAACTACCCCCTTCATTCATTTGTGTTTTCAGTAGTTTGTTTAAAGCACCTAAAGCTATTTTAGTGTTGGAGTGAATCTTCTTTGAAGTTCGTCTTTCCTTGGTTGCATTGCCGTATTTGGCCGATTCTTGTTCCAAGCAAAGCTGGCGTGTTTCAATGAAATACATAAAAATGTGAATGATCTCGTTTTCAGAGATAAAGTGGAATAAAGTACATCAGTAAAACTCTTTTTTGACTTTGACAGAGTTTTTTGATGCTTTCTAATTTTAGCGTGTTTCCTATTCGCTGGCCATTGACAGCTGACTCTAAAAAGGTTTTTTTCCTTTCCTATTCGCTCGCTCAGGGTGTGCTTGTTTTATTTTTTAACACCCGCGGTTCAAGAAAAATTCATTGCCAAACTGGTGAATTCCAAAGTAAATTTCAATCGAAAAACCGATATCATATCGGTTTTTAGAGTGGAATATTCCGTGGAATTCACTAGTTGGGCAATGGATTTTTCTTTAGAAGAAAGCAAAGGAAATGATCTAATTAAGCAGCAACTGGAAACACCAAACGCGGACAATTCGAAACCTTTCATTTTCACTAACCCTACAGGCAGTAAGAATAAATAACCAGGGAGCTCCGCTTTTAGGCATGACTAAATCTACATATGATGCAAGAAATGTACCTCAACTGTGCAATTATACAAATAGGTGAAAACACTGACTGCCAGACAGAAAGTCATAGCGTGTAATTTTAACTGGTTGGCTTATATCTTGTTTAATTGTCAAACTTCAGTAAAGGGAAATAGATTTCAACTGCTTTCATGTTTTCAATCAAGTCATGAGTAAAAATTTTGGTCTTTTTGTTAAACTGAATGTTCAACTTTGGTGCTTGTAAGAAGGTCAGTGCAATAGTTTCTTCTTTAACATGGTGAGGCTCACTTTGGGCCAAAATGGTTAATGCTTGCTTGACTGTCTCTTCGAATGCTGTTACCGTATAACATTCACTATCTGCTATTATCATCAAGTGCACAAATAATTGCAGTCTTTTTGAAGAAACCACAGCTGGCACATTTGACAATTCCAGAGTTTCCAGCGTCAACTCTTTTGTTGAATTTTGGTTTGCTGCAGTAGTAGTGATGCTTGCTATTCAACACCGTGTATGCTCGATGTCAGGGTCCTCATTATCTGTAGTTCCTGCATTTCAGATGAAGTGGCCAGATGTTTAAATGGGTCCACATGCTGTATTAGAACAACCAGACCTAGGAGTTGTAATTAAGACATTATGGTTGTATTTGTCTTTTGCAAATTTTCCATTTTTGAAAATGTTAGTTACTTGATCATCAACTTGTGTGGTGAAGTCTTCCCATAAAACTAATTTGATAGAACCATAGGGATCTAATAGGAAGCACTCTGATTTGTTCTTTACTCCATACCTTGTACTTGTTGTTTTTAACGCCAGTTCAATTAAGTAAAAAAAAAAAGTTCTCCTTTAAGTGTAACAATTTGGTTGTTGCGGACAGATGATAGTACTGAGATATTCCGTGAATCTGGTATAACCAGGATTGGACAGCTAGCCTCTGGATCTACTTGTAGTTTCGCATCATCATTCATCAGATTACAGTATCACCTTAATGGAAAATTGCTTACCTTTACAGGCTCTTATCATACATTGCATAAGATATGAAATTCCAAGCTCTTCTTTGGAGAGTAACATAGTCCGTTTTTCATCTCATTCTCACTGGTTTGAATTTGCATGTCAAAATAAGGCTTTTCATTCCCTTTTTTGACCGGAGATACATTGTGTATATAAGCTGATTTAACAAATAAAGAAGCCTTGACGGTGCTCTGTTCTGTTGTAAAGCACGCAGGAAGCGGCTAGAGCAGGAAAGAAGTGTAGGGGGAAACACGAGCCGATAGGCGAGTGTTTCTCCCCACTTCTTCAAAAATTCTACTTTATTTTCAAAGCGCGCGCTGCTTGTGGCGAACTGAGGTGTCGTCAGCACAGTGCTTTATACTCTGATAAAGCACGCTAATTTGGATCAATCAGAGCACTTGTAAGAATGTTCAAACTTATTTGATTGGTTAATGAAACAAAGGCTTGTCAAAACATCAATCAACTGATTGATGCGAAGTATCGTCCATATTTAATATCATAGAGCTAGAGTTGTATTTATCGTATTTAATTTTTAGCGGCATCCCCGATTGAGTTTGCTCAAGCATGTCCATTGAGAGTTGTAAACACTGTCTGGCGATATTGTTTTCTGACAGGGCTTGTAAATGGATGTAAAATTTTAAAATGTTTGTATCTATTGTCATCGATAAATGTCCAGTATGAGCCATGTTTCACAGCCAAAGTGAAATGATGACTTATAGCTGCTTATACATCGAGTCATTCCCTTGAAACATTATGTTAACCCAATACATTCAAGGTGACAAAAAAAAATACTTGATCCGCGCAATTTGAGGACAATTCCACTGGTAAAAATGTTGTAAGTGTAACGTACGTTCCTACATTGAAATATCTTCAGAATGCTCGTTGCAAAAATCGGTAAACTGATCTACTGCTTTTTGATAAAGTAGCCCCAGAAATACAATTTCAAATAACTGGTTTAAACCAAACTCAAGAAAACAAGATTTAAGTCATCCGTCATATTATTGCACCAACAGTATTCAATGTAAAATTAATATGTTACGTAATTCAACTTGACCTCGCTAACTAACCTGTGGCGAAGACTCCTGCCTGTGGTTAACTCTGGTATAGGCTACTTAGACACCTAAAAGATTCGGTGTTTTTAACGGAATTCGAACCCAGGACCTTTGCGATGCTGGTCACTGCAATACTCTGCCAACTGAGTTATATGAAGGCGCTCAGTTAGGAGCACGTCAGTTTGTTGGGCTCATGTGTGCCCGTGTAAAGAATCGATGAAGATCAAGTATATGAGAGAGTTTAAAACACGGATGCTGTGAACAGCGGACATAAGAAATTGCTCACCAGTTTTAAAAATGATGCATATACATGTATTCAAGGAAGTGCTCTGTGCTCATTAAAAGTGAGGCTGGAGTTTCATTTTTCCGTTTTTTAATTTTTTTACGCGTCGAAAAAGTCTTTCCTGTCACTGCCCTACTAAGTGGTGTCTTTGCACATAGAGCCTTCTCCACGTATTTTGACGGGTTTCAGGGGGTAGGAGAAATGCGTAGATTTCTCTGGTGGACACAATAGAATATTTAATTAACCTGCAATGGCGTCGAAGTCATTGAAACATAAATGGAGTTTTGGTGGATCTTTAATTAAACAAAATGCACCCTTAAAGTTTATGGAGCTCAAGAGTGGAACGTCAATTGGATAAACAAGACAGGCGGTGGAAAATAAATGTCTGGAATCTTAAAAGCTTCGACAACAATCTTTCCCCGTCGAGCCGTAATCAAAGTGAGCTGTATTTCTAATATTTTAGCAAGTGTGGTCTTATGTACAACACTGAAACCAAATGAAAATTTCTCTGGTAACTTATGGGTTCAACAAAGACAGAGAAGGAACTGTACCATTAACTATCTTCGATTTGTATAATGTTCTTAATAATTTTTTCTACAATGTACCTGCTCACCTTGCTTTTAAACTGCCTAAACCTAGTCGACACTTTTCTTCTTATTTAAGGCAAAAAAGTCGAAATTTTGCCTGAGACCAGTTAATGAGATTCAGGCTTTTCTTCTTCTTGAGGATCTTGATGGCAGGAAGTCCTTTGGTGCGGGCAAGGTCCACCCTTTTTTATTATCTGTAGCTACCTTAATTTATAGTCCTGTTGCTTACATGATTAACTTGTCCATCAAACATGGTATTTTTCCAGATAATCTAAAAATTGCGATCCTATGTTCAAACAAGGCTCTCGTTTCATTTGTGATAATTACAGACCTATATCTGTCCTTCCAGCATTTTGAAAAAAATGTATATATAATCAATTAGGTCTTTATTTTTTCACTGAAGATATTATTATTTTTAATCAATATGGATTCAAACCAGGATGTACTACTGTGCACTGTCTAGTTGATCTCGAATAAGAAATTCCTACAACTCTTGATCGAGGCGAGTATGCTGTATCAATAGTTTTGGACTTGAATAAATCTTTTAATACAGTTAATCAATCCATACTATTGTCCAAATTATCTTTTATAGTGTTCCAAATCCTGATATCAATTGGTTAAATGGTATCTGAGCAAATTGAAGAAAGCAAAGAGTGTTTGTATATGGTGCCATTCTGATACTATTAAAATCTCCTCTGGTGTGCCACAAGGTTCAATTCTTGGACCATTGCTGTTTCTAGTTTATATCAATGATTTTACTCAAGCTTGTAGTTTTTTTCTCGATGAGACTTTTTGCGGATGATACTTCTCTAACAGCTTCAGACAAAAATATAGATGACCCATTGCTTCGAACTAATTCTGAATTACTAACTATTTATGACTGGCTGTGTAAAAATAAATTAACTCTAAATTTAAGGAAAACAAAATATCTTATTTTCCAACCTCGTCAAATAGTAAACTTTCACCTACTTCTTCCGTTAACACTAGCTGGTCAGTACCTCCAGCGAGTTTCAAAGTTTGAAGTACTTAGGTATTTATATTGATGATTATTCATCTTGGCATGATTACATAGCATTTATCTGTGATCAAGTTAGTAAGAACATTAACATCATCGTCAAGGTTAAGGGTTATCTGGGTAATTAATGTCTAACTAACATCTGTTATTCTCTTATCTAGCCTTATTTACGGTATGGATGCATTCTGTGGGTTAATAATTATGAAACTCCTTTGTCGCAGCTTGTAAGACTACAAAACAAAGCAATTAGAATTATGAATGATAAACCCTTAAAAGATCATATCACTCTACATTATTTAAACCTTTGTTTATTGAAAATTTATGACATTGCTAAAATGTATACATGTTTATTTTTATATGATCATCTCTGTGATGATTAACCTTGTAATTTTTCGATATCCCTCGTCTCTGAGCAACATAATTATTCCACTCGGAGTACATCCTCTCAACATCTCTTTCTTTCCCATTCAAGAACAAATATAAGGAAATTCTGTACCTTATAATTAGTATAATAGAGCTTTCTGTAAGTACTTTTGATTGGAGTAAATAAAATAAATAAATAAATAAATAAATAAATATCGGACACCTTAAGTGGATCTGTGATCTCTTTGATCTGGCTATTTGTATTTATTTGTACTCAACTCTGCACAGTCTTCCGGTGTAAGAAAAAATAATAATTGGAAATGTGGCAGCCAAGAATTATTTGAAAGAAAGCTTGTCGTCTATTTTGTGCTTCATTATTCAAGGAAAAGGTTCTTGACGAAAGGGTTTGATCCTGAAATATATTTTGTTGCGTATGGTATAATTTGACACGATTGGGTTTCTTGTCTTCAGACACGCAATGAAATAGGAAGGGTCTTTTATTGCCTCTTAAAGCAAATACGTTGTTTGTTCCAAAATTTTTTTCGCTGGAAAAGGTGGCCTTTCTGAGTTTGTCATGCTGTGTAATATTCGAGCTTAACAAATTTGCGTACGTGCTTTGAAATGTGGTACGCGAAGAGGCAGAATTTTTTCTTTCTTATTAAATTATATTTTTGAGATTAAAAACTTGGCTACCTATTAATCATTTGTCATTTGTCACGTTGGTAGTCCCGGCGGTGGGGCATTCGCAATTTTATCGCGGCCCCGGGGCTGGGAATTTGCGTACCCCGAGGCGACCCTTGGGCATTTGACACACGTGTTTTTGCAAGTGGCATGGGGGAATTCATCGGCAAAGCCGAGGCGTTTGTACAGAATTGACTAGTCCGTCAGGGACCATACAAACTTGTGGATGCTTTTAGTTTTAGATATTTCTTCATTACTTGTATAAAAAGCAACGACTTGAACCTTATTTTGTTTATCACATATGGAGCAAACTAGTCTCCAGCGCAGCCGTCTTTTGGGATGTCACGCAACGCCCTCACTACAGCGGTGTGTCACATTTCGCATTAAAAACTAGCCTAGCATTTTTTTAAATTTATGAAAGCCAACCTGGAGTGCACATTAAAATACTTTAGGTTTGCAAATTCAAATGATGCGATCTTCAAGACAGATCTTGTGAGGTTTAAATCATCATTGAACCCTGAAGCATTTGAGGCCAGTACCTAACCTCGCCTTTAGATCGAAGCTGATTGAAAATGTTGTTGATTACCAGATCTCTAAGCACATAAAGCTCAGTGGCCTAGACAAAAAAATGCAGTCCGCTTATAAGCAACATCACTCTACAGAAACGGCATTAATTCGTCTTCACAACGATATTATACAAGCTGTGGATGTTAGCAAAGCTGTACTACTGGTCTCCCTAGACCTTAGCTCTGCATTTGACACAATTGACCATGATATCCCATTACATAGACTTGAACACCGGTTAGGTATCACTGAAAACTTCCTCAGTTGGTTTAAATCCTATCTATCGGAAAGGACGTTTAGGGTAAACATTGATGAAGAGCTTTCTGAGTCCAAAGATCTAAAATATGGAGTGCCCCAGGGCTCAGTGTTAGGGCCCAAAATGTTTACGTTATATATGTTGCCCCTGGGGGACTTGGCTCGCCGACATGGAGTTGATTTTCACCTTTATGCTGACGATTCCCAACTGTATATTGCCTTTGGGAAAGACAACTGCTTGACCACAGTGTCAAAGATGGAATTCCTGATCAATGACATTACATCATGGATGACTTACAACAAGCTTAAATTAAATGACGGCAAGTCAGATAATTGTTCTGAATGGATCTTGTAGGCTTGATATTAACCTTCCACCCATGGTTACAAATTGGACACGAATCAGTCTCTACATCAAATTCTATGGCACTCTTGGTAGTGGGACTTGACAGCAACACGAGCCTAAAGGGTCACATTCGCAATGTTGCTAAGGCCTGTTTTTACAAGCTACAGAATATGTTGAAAATCAGGAGGTGCATTACAGAAGATTCTGCCAAGACAATGGTACACTCAATAATCACATCCAAGCTAAGCTAGATTATTGTAATTCTATTTTTTATGGTTTGCCAGTTTGTACCCTCAAGAGCTTAACATCTGTCCAGAGGACTGCAGTAAGGTTAATTACAGGAACCCGAAAGTATGACCATATCATCCCTGTCATACGCAAACTACATTGGTTACCAGTTAGGAGAAGGAAAGAGTTTAAGATCTTACCGTTAACCTTCGAGTGAATTTATGGCATAGCACCACCCTACCTGTCAGAACTGATCCACAAGCGTCCCGATTAGTTTCTCCTCTGCCAAACTGTGGAATGATTTACCTGACAAACTTAAACTATTTTAAAAAGGACTTAAACATTCCTTTTTAGTAAACAACATTTTAGCAAATAGTATATATTTTCGTGCTGTTTTTATTCAGAATCACCTTACTTAATTTTTATTTTGTTAATTTATTTTCTGTTATTTAGTATTTTTTATGAAGTTTTTGTAAAGCGCCTTAGAGTATTGTATATAAATTTCTTCTTCTTGTTTTCTTCTTCTTCTTCTTCTTCTTCTTCTTCTGATTATTATTATTGTTATCATTAGAATGCAATGCATCATCGTTTAAAATATCATGATTCTTCTCAGAAAATGTAGCATGTGAATACAGGCGCCTATCATCGCTCACGGCTGAGGGCACGTCCGCCGTAATCCCAGCGTCTCCCTGGGGAATTTGCCCATTTACGAAGAAATGCTAATGCCAGGGGGTTAGCCGGGGGGTGAGGGGGGATGGGCACTGCTGGAATTGACTGATGCATTGCACGAACAGTAGACAAAGAAGGCAACAATAGAACGGATTTCCTTAAAAATATGATTTCTATATTCATTCACATATTAGAGGCTCAAATCTGCACTTAAAATAAGATATATAATTTTACTAATAATATGACCTTGATTTATGATTTGAAAATCCTTTGCAATGTTGTAAATTCCAAAAAGAACATTTTCTAAACTTGATGGTGAAATGGATAACTTCTGCTGTTTGAGCCAAAAGGAGAACGACCCCCAAAGCGATTACGTTACTTGACAGTCAAGCAATAGATATTCCAGTGTTTCCACTTCTGTTTTACAAAAGGCGCAAAGTGGTCAATCAAACAGTTTGGAACGAAATAATTTTTCGTTAATAAATAAAATATTATTTAGGAATTTGTACTGACATTCTGTAATTCTTGTTTCCGGAGAAACTTTAAACGTTAAAGAGTAGATGTCTCCGCCCTCTATAGACAGAATGTTTCTGACTTATTTTCATTTGAGCCGAAGGCAAAGTTTCCTTTTTCCTTTTAAATTCAATATATATATTTTTTTGTGTGAACATCTATCATCATCATCATCATCGTGACTTTATTATAGTGTCAAAGTAAAGAATATTTAGCCGAGGGTAAAATGAATCCCTATACTAATTGGGGACACTAGGATAAGATCATCTTAGGTTTTCAGCTATCAAGAGCTAACCTAGATAAGTAAAAAAAAAATTAATTAATTAATTAAGAAATACAGCAATTCATAAAAAAATGATATAACTATTTACAACAAGAAAGTACAATTATTTAAATTAACTAACGTATATATAGCACGTAAATAAATTGATGAAACAATTTGGTCAGTTTGTGTCAGTTTCTAAGTAATACGCAGTTCTCACAGTCCGATTGTAGTTTAAGCGAGAGATTCACAAGAAGAATCTGTCTTTTAAATGATTGTAAGGATGGCAGATTTCTGAGAATACTAGACAAGCTATTCCACAATTTTGGTCCCATATATCTCAATGAATGTTTCCCATATGTTACCGAATGAAATCTGGGCACATGAAAATCAGCCCCTCTAAAAGTGTAACCAGAGTGCTGTTCATCAAGAACAGATCTCTAATACCCTGAGGATACATGCCATGCTTCACTTTTGTACATCAAACATGCCATATCTTGAAGCCTCCTTTTATACAGTGTAATTAATTTAGCCTTGTTCAGCAGCTTCTCATATGTGGATTTACCATCTCTAAAGACTGCACGCAGACCACTCTCCTGAACACGCTCGAGTTTTCTCTTATCACTTGCTCGGCAGAAATGCCATGTAAGGTGGCAGTAAGTAAGATAGGGAAGTATTGCAGTCTTGAAAAGTTGCAGTTTTGCAGCCGTAGGCACTAATTTTTTTAGTCTCATCAGTGCTCCAATCTTCTGACACGCTTTGTTACACGTTATATTTATGTGTTCACTAAAATTAACCTTGTTATCGATGGTCACACCTAAAAACTTAAAACTATTCAGGGATTCAATATTAGTTCCTTGAACCCTTACACCAAACTCATGGCATGCTTGTTTATTTGTGATTAGCATAGTATGATATTTGGAAAGGTTCCCCTTAAGTGGATTTGATTTATACCACATTGAGGCTTTTGTGGCATTCACATCAAGATTATGATTCACTGTGGATACATTTTCATTGATCTCATAAAGCTGATGGTCATCAGCGTACATACTTAGATTCTGATCAATTTCATACGCTAGATCAAATATCGTTTAGGAAAATGTTCCATAATAATGGTCCCAACGCTGAACCTTGGGGACAGCCACGATTAACTCGTCTCCAAGAACTTTTTTGAGGTGCCAACTTCACTCTGTTGCACCTATCGCATAACTAACTGCGCAACAGTCTGATTAGGCTTTCTTGGAAACCATAAGCTCTGAGTTTACTCAGCAATAAGGCTGGATCCATTGAATCAAAGGCCTTTGACATATCAGTGGTTAAAATTCCCACAGTCTGTTTGTTGTCCCTCGTCTGTCTCCAGAGCTCAGTCAAATTAAGTGTTGAATCACAGCTGTGAGTTTTTTGACAGGCTGTCAGATTCTGTTCCAGATGATGGTTAAGCATCCCCACAAGCAGTTTAGCTACAATCTGCTCGAAAACCTTATCCACAACAGGAAGGACAGTGATAGGTCTATAGTTCTCCTTTAATAAAGGATCGTCACTCTTGAAGACAGGTACCCATTCTCCCTTTTTCCATGACTGAGACCATTTTCCCTCGTTTATACTTCTGTTTAATAGGTTGGTAAGTGAAGTAGCGATTTCCGCTGCTCCAACTCTTAATGCAAACGGGGGAATAGTATCATAACTAGATGCTCTTCTAACTTGCAATGTCTCCATAACTTCTGCTTTACGAATAGGTTTAAATGCAGTAGTTTCATGTTGGATAGAATGCTGCGCTATTTTTAAGACACTTGGGTGGTTAGAGAAATCATTCTCGGTTAGAGAATCGAGATTCTCCCCACCAATATCATCTGCATTTGTCGCAAAATAGCCAGCCAGGGTTTCAGCCACTTCATCTTGATTCCTGACAATCTCTTCACCAACTTTAAGATTAAATTGAGAGCTTTTTTTAGATGCCTTTGAGCTTAAGAATGGCATACAAGTTCTATAGAAGTCTGCAGGTTTCTCCTTAAGATGATTAGATTTATCCCTCCAATACGACTTGATTGCCATTCGCCTTTGTGTCGTGGCTTCATTACGGCCTTTAAGTAACTTATCCCAGTTGGATTTTGATTTATCCTTGTAATAATTTGCTAGAGCCTTTCTCTTAGCCCTAATGGCATTCTTCCAGCTTGTTGTAATATATGGCACATCCTTTGCTCTTACTCTCATTTCTTTAAGGGAAGATTGTCCTCAGTGATATTGACCAAAAGAGTATTCCAGTAGTGGGCCTGGTCATGCAGATCATCAAAAATTTCTCCAACATGCCATGGGGGTTCAGCGAGGTTCTTCGTGAACTTGTTACAATCAAAGTTATTATAACTTCGAAAGGTTATACATTTACTAGGTTGTCGTAGAAGTTTTCCCTTCAGGATTCCGTAAATAAGGGCATGATCACTAAGTGAAAGGTGGTAGATCCCACCACATTTAAACTGGTCAGGCTTGTTTATTAACAGGATTTCAATAAGGGTAGAAGTTGTTATTGACCCTTTCTGCTCCGTGCGTGTAGCTTTATCAATAAGGCAAGTGAAGTCATTTTCAACTTCCAAGTCCAGGAGTAGTTTTCCTGCACTTTTATCTGGCCTTGTTCTGATACAAAAAGTTGAAAAAGGTTTTCTAATTTTGTTAAGGTGGCTCAAACCAGTTTCAACACTTTCAAGAGACCTTGTTTTTAAAAGGATTGACGCTACAACACTTTATCACGTGACAGCAATGTTATGGTACCACGTGAAACAATAATTATTGCTGAACAAGGTACAGTGATTTTTGTGGCGCAAAAAGTTACCATGATAACAGGAAAGAATTGCGAATGCACCCCATATTTGGGCTTTACGTGATCATATCTGAAAGACGAACTTGGTGACCCCAAATTTTCTTTGCACAAAAATGATCAGCAGGAGAGGATGAAATTCGAGAGATATGAGCAGCTCAAGCCAAAACATGGGGCGTTTTTGAAGGGTTTTCCTGTTGTCACAAAAGTGACCGAATCTTTTTCAGCAATGATTGGTGTTTGACATGGTACCAAAACATTTCTGTTAAGTGATAAGGTGTTGTATTGTCGATCCTTCAAATAAGAACGTTCTTTCAAGTGTCCAAACTGGTTTGAGCCACCTTAACAAATATTTCCACGAAATTCGGTTGAAAAAGAAAAATCCGTAATTTTTTTTGGAAAATTTTTATTATATGTGTCAACACCTGTCATTTCTCCATGACGATAAACAAAGGTGATTTTATGTATGGAAAGAACTCATGTGAGGCCATCGTCAATGATTGTGTTTTGCATAATTAATTACGCCTCGGAGTTCCATGGGCAAAAAATATACATAGATCGTTCAAAACCTTCTTTTAACCAAACTTTCCAATTTTAAAGTTTTCATTCACGAGAGGTTAATTTGATGATCTAACGAGATTTTTAACGTGAAAAAGACGGCTACGGAGTAGTTCGTGGCATTTAAAAAACATGTGCGTAAAATAAAGGCTCATATGCAAATGCTTACCTTCATCACTAATCTCAATTCCTAGATATTTTCCAGCTGCCGTTCTAAAAAAATGGTTCTAAGTAATAAAATAGTTCGCTCCGATATAACAAATCTTAATTTGACTGTTATCGCCTAAAAAGGGAGAGAATATGCCGTTCATTCTGTTTGATAAGCAGTTTCCATTCTTTAGGAACAGAGCTGACGATACCAATTAATTTAATTAATAAGCCGGAGATATTGAGGAGGGCAGAATCTTCTCATTTTCCAAAAACCTACCACCCTCAGATATTAGGTCGTCGATTTTAATTATACCAAAATCGAGAAAAAGATTGATAAAAACGGATGACCTTTGGATAATAATGAATTTATTGTTCCATATTATTTGATTTACGACATTTGCATATGTCGTCACATTAGTGGTTTTTAAGTCAGACCAGGCATTTTGGCATTCCTTATAAATATCCGGTAAATATCCGGTTTTGCACTTTATACAAAAATTCCTGTTGTAAAAGCTTTTTGAGTCCCAATTGCAAATAAATCCGTTTTATCATCGGTCATACAAAGACCTGAGAATCTCGAAAAAAAAAAAAAACAACGAAATGTGAATGTTAATGGCTGTTTTTTGGCTGTTCTTTCAGTTAATCCGTTCATTGTACCAATTTCCGATGAGATGATCATCGAAGGAAAAAATTTGACTTTGTCATGTCAAGCAACTGGTATCCCAGCACCAACTGTGTTTTGGGTCAAGACTAGTAGTGGACAGCGTACAAATGGAACTGAGTTAGTTTTCATCAATATTAGCAGGAGTGGAGCTGGAGAATACGTATGTGAAGCAAGGAATCGACACGGCAACGCTTCAGAGTCTGTAACAATTGATGTACAGTGTAAGTCATCTTCGTCTATAAAAAAAAAAAAAAGTAATCATTTCAAACGTAATTAGTACGTTAAGAAAGATCTAGTGGTAGACATAACAGAGGAAATAAAAATACGAAAAGTTTAAATCTGATCG
>BLFP01002548.1:565953-603714 GCA_014634505.1 Montipora efflorescens
AAGTAATAGTTGACTTTAAAATCTTTGGGTATTATTTTAAGTCGTTGTGAATAGTTTGATTCCCGAACTGATTCTGAAGATGACTTTCGCTCAGGTTGTCACCCGTACTTCACTTATAGTTATGAGATTTTTAAGTTATGTAGTCAAAAAACTGCACAAACGTATTTTGGTCTTCATCATAGACCCACCAGAGGGAATCCAGTTACATGTTAGTGAAGACGTAGTCTGTAATGGAGCAACCGTCTCTTTCCATTGCTCGTCTGAAACTGCGAATCCCAAGGATCTTACTTATCAGCTTTATGAGAATAACGTCATGAAAGGTGGCATTAGCAGTACTGGAGTTTGGAACAACAGAATGACAGTTGGCGAAGTATTCATCTATAAGTGCATGGTAAACAACAGTGTTGGGACAGCTCTGAGCACAAGTGTGTCTGTTACTGTCAATGGTGAGCAAAGATCCTTTAGAATGAGTAAAAAGATGATCAAATACTTGGACATTAATCGATATATGCATAATTATATCAATAACAATAGTTTACGAAGTAGGAGTTCTAGCTTGTAGATGTGATTGAAGGACACTTTGCACTTTAGACATGCATTTCTTACTACAGGAAACGTTATTAAGGAGTTTAAATTTTGTGAAGTTTCAAGACAAATGCATTGTGAAATTACCCCTCGGTGTCATTGTAATTAATATGTTGTTCGACTTTTCATATGACGTAAAACCTGTACTTTGCAATATTGTTTGTGAATAACACTGTGTGTGAAGCTGAACTTGGATGAAAATAGCAACACAAAACTCATTAAATTCCATGTTTGATTTCCAGTGTCCTCATCTGTCCAAACTATTCCGAACAAAGTTGTAAGAGAAGGCGGCAATATGACTCTTCTCTGCAATGCATCTGGCATTCCTGAACCAACTGTTTCTTGGATAAATGTCCGCAATGAACAGCGCACTGATGGGAACAAGTTGATGTTTGAAAATATCACCAGATACCAAACTGGAGAATACATATGCGAAGCAACCAATCCATGCGGGAATGCCACAGAAGCTGCGACCATTGATGTGCATTGTAAGCCATTTCTTAGTTTGCTTCATTTTCGATCTTTTCAGCTCATTGCAATTTGATGATCTAGGGTTCTTTTGCTATTTTGAGACAATTAGTTGGCTTTATGATAAAAAGGAACAAGGTACTGGTTATCATGCAACCCTGGAAGAGGAAACCTCCTGACTACAGGAAGAAAAAGTAGAAAGATGGAACTGCGTCTGGGTAGAGGACAACGGTTTGGGTGGCTTTGGTGCTCTTAACCCCCTCTGGAATTGTCTTTGGTTTTCCCGAAGTCGACTGCCGCATGCAATGTAAATTGGGGTATCTTGATGAGATTTGAATAATATTGTTTGTTTCTGTACTTAGCCCGAAAAGCACCGAGTTTTAAGGTTCCACTTTGTGAGATTAAATGAAGGTTATGTGCAGAGTTCTTTTAGCCCCTAACCCCATCAAAAGCTGTAAGGCTTTGCGGTTCTGAAATGAATTCAGTGGGAAAAGGAAGTATTGGGAACAAAGAGTGTGGGGAAGGAGGAACTATTCATCAATGCACGCAGAAAGAAGCGACATGTCAGTAACTGAGGAGTGCCAAAAAAGACAAAATGAACGGTATCATTCAGTCTTTTTAATTTGCCACCTTAGCAGTTTTTCGTATCAGTTAAGGGGTTCGTTATTTCAGGGAATTTGGTGGCATACACTGTATTTCCTTTTTTGTCCGTTCAGTCTCTAGTTTATTAGCTGTGATGTTAACAAGTACAATTTCAGCAAATTAACTTTGCTTTTCGTCGTAGTTGAACCAGAGATGGCTCAGCTGGTACCCAGTGAAACAACGGTGTGCCTTGGAGATTCCATCACGTTCAATTGCTCTGCTAACAGTAACCCTGCTGTGCATATATATCAGTTGTATGTAAATGGAATGACTGCGAATGAAAACAACACAACAGGAGTTTGGAACAGAACAATGACAACTAGAGGAGAGTTTGTCTACAAATGCATGGTTAATAACACTGTTGGAACAGCAATGAGCACAAATGTCAGCATCACTGTCAATGGTAATGAGCTTACATTTCCAGTTTGCTCACTTTCTGGATTACGTTTTGAAAACAAAGCACAGACCAGCAACATCTTTGGCATGACATGAATCTCGTCTTGAGGCAAGACCAAGACGAACTATCTATGGCTTCAGTCTCAGAATTGCGATGGCTCAGTAGTTCTGGTGACAAATTAAAATTCACCAAACTTAAAATAAATGTGTCTAACTGATTGCCTTCTCTCAGTTGACTTCCTACTGCTACAGCGGCACCTTTTTACTTGAACAGTTGCTTTATATACCTCATGTACTTTACTATGGTCAAGGTCTAATACCAACCTCTCATGCTGTTATTCTTACAGTTCCCTCATTCATCCAGCCGATACACAATGAGATGATAATTGAAGGTGGAAATGTGACCTTCACTTGCAATGCATCTGGGTTTCCTACACCTACTATTCTTTGGGTCAAGACCAGCAATGGGCAACGCACTAATGGAACGGATTTGGTGTTCACAAATATTACTAGAGATCAAGCTGGAGAATACAGATGTGAAGCTATTAATCTATGTAACACGGACACAGAGATGGCAACAGTTGATGTGCAGTGTGAGTTTCTCAAATATAATTACGTGTCACTCTCGACCCCAGAGCTCTTCTCTTGACTGAGGGAGAGAAGAGCTCTGGGGAACCCTGAAATAAAGTGTCTTCTCATTGGTTTTCGTGAAGAACAATAAAAAGCGTCTCTAATTGGTGCATTCATGTTAGCACGAGGAATGAGCAGGCGCAGTAAGGTTCAAATAGCCAATTTTTGGCCTTAAGATCCCTACGCCGCATACTCTCCTAAATAGAGTTTCCCAGAGCCTTGGGCTGACCCGAGGCTCTGGTGACGAGAATGAATTATGTGTCAGGTGTCAATTCTAGGACAAAAGGCATTACTACTTTGAAAAGCTTGCACTAGAAAAAGTTGAAAGTTCTCAAAATGCACTTGCCTATGGCTCGTGAAATTCTGTGATATTGAGTATATATTATCTACGCAACAGAATATCACGGTTTCTGACTGGTCAATGACAAATGCGTAAATAGTTTTTATGACCTTACAATGGTCACCGCTTGGAATTATCATAGCTAGAACTACTTAAATGAAAAATTAACAACTAATCAAAAACAAAACGCTTTGAAATATACGGGTGAAATCATCAATAGCAATGTACAAAAGAAGCCTTTCAAAACTGACAGTTTATAGAGTGCAATACGGAACAAGAGATGGAGTAATTTTGTCGAGTATATAATAAAAAAAAAATCATACGATCTTGCTCATGTCTTCAAAACATAAGTTGCGCCCATAACAAAAAATAAATTACGCCCATAAATGACAAAGTGACTGTACTCGGTTCTGTTCATGTTATTTTCTATATTTATTGGATAACTATCACTAAAATAAAACAAAGAACTTAGAATTTGCAAATTATAATTAACAAACAAGCTGATAGTCAGACTGCAGAATATAGTGAACTTGGTTTGCAGTTAAGTGACAAGCAAAAAAAGCGGCCTTCAGAGGGGACAAGTGATGATTTTCGTGTGAAGTAGGGTTGGGCAGTGTGTTGAAGACAAAACAAACTAAAATCATGTCGACATCTTGACCACATTTTTCTTTGGAAATCAGCAGTCTGCATATGTGGAAAAGCCGAGATCAGTGGAAATTCCTGGTGACATTTTTTGAAAGGCCATTGTAGGAAATGATGCATTTTGGAGCAAAAGTCAGTCGAAAATACAACGCTATTGCAGGGCTGTCAACCCTTGAAGTCTTCAAATATTGAGAATATATAGGGATGGGATGATAGATGACGTCATAACGCTTGTGAGGCCATTTCTAGTTTTTCTTACTCAAAAAAATACTCTTTGACTCCATTCGACGTATGACATTTAAACCGGGAATCTTTACATTTTTTTCAGCTACATTTGTCTTTTCAAGTCCTAAAACTCCTTCTGAAGCGAAGTAAAATCAATCAACATCTTCAATCTCCGCGATTTGACACAAATACACAAGACCTCACGCAAGCTAGGCGAAAAGTCAAAAAACGCGCGAAATAGATTACATTGGCATTGCAACATTTCATTTGATTGGTTTATTTTGGAGCAATCACATTATTGCTTAAATTGCAATACGTAAATAGCAAGGAACGGTTTACTGGAGTTTATGAAACGTTCGAATTTTGTTATTATCGATGTTAAAATAACTCAAACACGTATTTGAAATTTTATTGAAAGTCGATTCTCACTAGAAATGGCAAAATGCGGCGATTGATCGGGAGATTTCAGAGCGTAATCTTGAGACCGGGATATACGGTCCAAAACCTGGAATCTCCTGGATTATCCGGGAGAGTTGACAGCTTTGCTATTGCAGCTGGTTGTGCCCTATTGCTCTTTTATGGTTATGTAGCGGTGAAAACCTTTCGTTGTCAAGACTTTTTTATGATAGTTATTTTTTAACAAAAACACAACAATCCTGTTAATTTGCCTTTCAAAACTTTTAGTCAAACCAGAGATGGTTGTATTAGATCCAAGCGCAACAACAGTCTGCCGTGGGGATTTTATAGTGTTCAACTGTTCAGCTTTCAGCAACCCTGAAGCACATACCTATGAGTTGTTTGTAAATGGAAGTATGTCCAATGGAATCAGCGGAATAGGAATATGGAACATAAACATGGCAACTGAAGGAGTATTTGTCTACAAATGCAGGGTTAACAACACTATCGGAACAGCAATGAACATGGAATTGTTTGTTACCGTAAATGGTAAAAATGTCCTTTCTGCTTTCAAAGTAAAGTTACGTCTTATTTTATACGTTGTCTTTTAATTAAAACGGAATTTTGTTTTTATTTAAATTCCTCATATGCAACTAACAAGGGACTTATACTCAGTGGTTTGAATAAGCACCGATAGCCCGCAAAGCGCGTCAGCCTATTCACTTGGAGAAGCTGAAATTGAAGTAATTAAAGACCGATTTCCTCAAAGATTTCAATTCATTTTGACAATGACACCATTGAGTTACTCTACTCAAACTATCCACCAACTTTAAATTTTATTGAAACTTCCGTGTAGTTGCAGTCAATGTTTTTTACAGTAAGTTACATGTCTAGTGGTAGCTCATATTATGTTACTCACTTTCGTGCAATTTTTTTAGAGCCTTCATCCATCCGTCCATTTACAAAGAAAGCGACAATTGAAGGGGAAAACTTGACCATAATATGTGAAGCAACAGGTACCTCACCACTGACTATATCTTGGGTCAAGACTAGTGATGGAGTGCGTACCAATGGAAAAAAGTTGGTTTTTACATATATCAATAGGACTGAGGAGGGAGAATACAGATGTGAAGCAAGTAATCTATGTGGCGATGCTTCCGGTTCTGTAGAACTTGATGTGTTGTGTAAGTTGTCTTTAAAACATTTAGAACGATGATAAGGGCAGAGTAACTTGGCAGTTTTTTAAGTTTTGAAAGTATTCAGTTGACGTCATTTCCTTTTTCTCGTTTCGTTGAGATGCTAAGTGATTGTTCTCCTTCATTTTAGTTAAACCGGAGATGCTCCAGTTATTTGCCAGCGAAGCAACAGTCTGCAACGGTTCGTCCATCACCTTCAACTGTTCAGCTTATAGTAACCCCATGGTCCATACGTATCACTTGTATGAAAACGGAAACATGGTTGAGGAAATCAGCAGCACAGGAGTTTGGACCAGGACAATGTCCGCTGGAGGAGAGTTTGTCTTCAAATGCATGGTTAATAACACTGTTGGAACAGCTATGAGCCCAGATGTCTCTGTGACTGTCAGTGGTAAATGCACAATCTAATCATGTGATTTCGAGTGCAATTTGGAATTAATAAGCATGGGTATTTTTGTTTCAAAAACGAACCAAAACGTACGGGCTTCTGCAATTTGTAGTCTTTGGAAAAAAATAATAGTGGTTATATGTAATTTTTTTCCCAAATTGCACAAGAAAAGAAAAGCTTTTACTCATAAGTAATATACATAAAAACAATTTCGAGGTGAGATAATTGTAATTACGAGAAGAAACTCACGCGTATCGCGAATGGCGCAAAACTTTCGCTATCCAGGGCTCGGACATGAGTGGCCATTGACAAATCACAATGTTTGCTTTGTTACCTCTCTTGGCACCAAATTACTGTTCCTGTTTTCTGCATTGTGTTAGCCAATCAGAATGAAAACGAAATTTCATGTATATTGTTAATTTTGAAAGGTAGAGTTAACAACGGTTGGTTGACCAGTATGTTTTGACTGTAACTATGTCCTGGATGATAATACTTTTGATAAAATTTGGAACTTAATTAATTAACCAGTACAAAAATGTATCCATGAATCTATCTGGAAACGCAAGTTAGAATGAAGTGATTTGCTGTCTATTTGGATAGTGTTTTCATCGATCGAGGCGATTAAAGGGAACAGGACGTTGACTGAAGGAGAGAACTTGAATCTATCTTGTCAAGCATCTGGCCATCCCCTACCATTCGTTTCATGGATCAAAGTTGGCAGTGGACAACGCACCAATTCAAGTAATTTGGAATTAACAAATATCCAAAGAAATCAATATGGAAAATACAGATGTGAAGCTAGTAACCCATGCAATGTTGACACAAACATGGCAACAGTTGATGTGCAGTGTAGGTATAACATTGTGTCTTGTCTAGCTAGGGCTTGTTTCAGTCACTAACAATCATGCGGCCATGCATTCTTTAATAAATGGCTTCTTGATAGCTAAATCAGTTGGCAGAGCACTGCAACAGACAATGCAGCGATCGTGGGTTCAATTCTCTCTTAATCCCAAATTCTTCAGCTTTTCTTTTGTTACTGCTTCAGTGACATTCATAACTGCTGTGGTCTAAGATCTTAAAGCGCCTATGCAGCTTGCAGGCCTAGGGTTTTTGTGGCTGTGGTTTCTAAGTAAAAGGTAGAAGATAATCACTCAAATATTTTTCTGGCTTTTCGCAGCATTATCGCCTGCAAATCGTAGATTAAAGTTCTTGCTTGAGTCACGCCCTTCCAAGCTGACCGAGTGTTTAGGACTCACAGGAGTTAGCAGTCCTAGCCTAGTTGTGTCGTCACTATAGAAACGAAGGGTTTTCCAAGGACGCACACACTCGAGTAGTAGTAATGCCTGGTCGATGCATTGTCCTCGCTTGTTCAAACACTACTGACATGAAGAATGGAATTTCCCTGCCAAAATCTCTTTAACGATGATGAATCTAGTTTAACGAAGTCCAGAAGGAAAAAAAATAGATCGATTTAGGAAGCGTGCAAAGTGGCAGCCAATTAGTGTTTCTTCACATGTTTCTTCATGCCATTTTGGTGCAGAAGATTTTAGAGAAGCTCGTGTTTGGAGTTGACAACAAACTGTGCACTCTTATGAAGGACGAGGTTTGATTTGTTGCTTTCAGAGCTTGTGGAATGAAGAAGAACAATCAAAATCAAGCTGTCGCCAGATTTGTCCACTCGTTCAAATTAAAGGCGAAGCAATTTCACAGTTTACTCGTTTCCACGACTTTGGCAGCCGCAGATGCAAAAAATAAATAAATAAATAAATAAATAAATCGGTGATACACGTCAGCGAAGATTGGACCTCATTTAACACCAAATTGCGCTTCATTGCTTTCAAGCAGTTTTCTACAATGTATCTCATTGCAACACTCACTTTCCATAGGATTTTGTAAAAGATCCGTACTTGCACCTGAAATATAATACAGAAGAATGGACTTTTGGTAGAGCAGACACTCTGAGTAGGATTCAAACTTGGAATCTCTTCATTCAAAGGCCATCGCGGCGACAACCACGGAAAACTACAGGACAAACAGCGGGGGAACGGGAACTGTTTATTAAAGAATTGTGTGCATGACCGAAAACAAGTTTTCTGTGTTTTCGTTGCCATGTCCGGTCGTCGAATGACTTAGTAACACATCCCACTACAAGGCTTTAGAAAAAGTATTAAATATCTTTGAATAACATCCTAGAAACTTGTAAAGTATTTGTTTACTGCCGCTAACATAAAATATGAACAACTATTCTACGATCGCACTTAACCATATGGTTGGATGTGGCTGGAATGGAATGTGGACTCAGGACTACGGCATTGAAGTGGATATTGACCAAGATCTTGTAACATAAAAAAAAAAGCACTGAAATACTGTGAACTTTGAAGGAAATCGGCTAAAAAACCTTCGTAGAAAGTGTAGGCTACCCGTAGCCTCTTGATTCTTCGTGACTACCTTACATGAGGTATCCACTGGATTTTTTTTTTTTTTTGACTGGCTTACATGCAGTTGCAAACCAACCAGTCAACAAAATTGGTCTAATTATTCATCTGTCAATTTAATATTTTCCCATTCAAAGACAATCATTCAACAAACGCAATTCCTCTAATACCTTTTCAACTAATTATAAAACCCGAGACACAATCAGTTTGTGAAATTTACGCCTAAAATTGCCTAAATTGAAAAATAAAACGTAGGCTAACGGTTGACTTTTGTTTGCATTGACTGCTTGCAATGTGTTTTTCATTATTTAGATCAGCCAGAAATTACACATATTTCTGCACGTCAAACCGTGAATAGAGGCAATGTAGTGACCCTCAATTGTACAGCTGATGGTAACCCAGCAGCAACTGTTCGATGGACCAGACTTTCTGATAACAGTGATGTCAACATGCCTTTGACCATCTCACGCAAAGACGATGAAGGAAACTATAGGTGTACTGCCTCAAACAGCATTGGATCAGTCACCAGAGAAACATCAATCGTTGTAAACTGTAAGTATCGCAAATTAGAATGTTTGTCATTGGAATACCTGGAATCATTTTAAAATCTTGATCCCAAGGGAAGCTTAAAGGTGCCTGTAATTATTCAAAGATTCTTGATATTATAAATCAAACCCTGTTCGAGAATACTGACGTTGATGCAATCCCGTGAAATTTAAATTCAAATGAAGTAACGTTTGCCCTTTTGTGATGAACCTAGGCAAGGGACAGCACAGCAGAGCAAGGCTCTAGTTGAGCTGTCCGCCGTGATGTAATTACAAAAGCTTTAGATTTTGATTTTAGGGAAGTAGAAAATATGGAGCACCTGCCGGAAACTGCCATTGTCAGAACCCACAAGGTCCTTACAGCCAGTCGAACTCCGTAAAGCATAACAGTAGAGAGTATTCTCAGTTCGTTGATGGTAGTCCATACCTGTTTTAACCACCTGTTTTAGCCCCTCCCTACCTTAACAGGACTTCGGCAAACAGATGGGAAGGTCATACTGGCGTTTTTTGACAGATAGATAGATTGTCGTAAAACTGAATTGTGTATTTTACAAATAACATGGTTTAAAATATAAAGCTAATTACAATCTATGCATATAATGCTAAAATGTATACAAATATCTTACAATAAAGTCGACTACTTTAAAGCATGGCATAAACGAAAGAGCATCTGAAACGTTCCTTATGGGAACGTGGCAAATTATATGTCTTTTGACACCTTAAATTATAGCTGGATTATTTCCTTGGTGGCAGCAGATGGTATAACTTTTGCCCGGGATTGATGGCAATAGAATCAAACAATTGTCTGCAGGCAATCCCTTAAGACAATCCTATACTTACTCTGTTCTCCCAAACAATTTAACTTTAATACTATAGAAATGGTTGTCATTAACAGGAACAGCATTCCATTCATATAAGTTATCTTTGTAGTTCCTGCAATTGTGCCTTTGGTGGATAGCATTATTGTCCAAAAAGATGGTAATGTCACATTGTTCTGCAATGCCTCTGGAACGCCACCACCGTCTGTGATGTGGACCCATGTGTCCATAGGTCGCACTCGGTACAGTGAAACATGGTTGATCACCGATATTCAAGTCAGTGATCTTGGGGAATACCGCTGTGATGCAAACAATAGTAATGGACGAGCCAACGACTCTGTGGCTATTCAATTCGAAGGTAAGTTCTTACTTCATATTGGTCGTGTGAAAATCTCTCTTAAAAAAAAAAGGCAACATTTTGAACATTTGTAGATCAAGTTAAATACGGGCCATTTCTAGTGTTAAAATTGCATTTAGAAAAAAACGAATGTTTTTTTTTGGTCATAGTTACTGTAGTACTTTAAGGATGGACGCTATCCTTCCGGTTACTTTTGGTTAAATGAAGAGTCTTAACAACGTAGAGTTAATCTGGTTTCTTTTTCGCAGTTAACGTTTATTTGCACGAAAGCGTCCCTGTCCCCTGTGTGCTTCAGTCATCTTGCCTATACTTTTAACTTATGTTGCGACATTAGAACATCTTTGCCAACATTTTAAGATGCAGATATTACATCCCACAGGAGGAAATTGCAAGGAAAAATGTAACGATGAAAAGAAATGCCGTTACTTTGGAGAATACCTATGTCTCTGTGATAGAGGCAGAAAAGGAGCTATGTGCAAAAATATTGGTATGTAAATTGTTGATACCATTTGCACATCAGTTGTAATTAAGCAAAAACTTTGTACGGTGGTTAAACTGAAGTAAACGGGGCGCATGCGACCGAGTCTAATTACGTTTGTTCGAAAATGTCTCCTACGAAGAAACACAAGGCGAAGTGAAGAGAGTTTCGTAACCGCGAGAAAGACAGTTCTTCTGGACCTTTAAGTTGTGTACCATGGTTTTTTGGTTTTACTTGACTGGAATTGCATACTGAGAACACATATCTCTCACCAATGTTTCCTGAATTCGATTTCAATGCTGGTCGTATAAATGTCTGTCGTTATAATGTTGTTGTTTGTCATTCTACTCTGATCTACTGATCATGAAAGATTGTCTTCTCCAATTTTCTCCCTGGGCTGTATGCAACTTTGAATGAACATATTATATTTGTTTAAATCTTTCTATTTTTCTTTCTTTAAAACAGAAAATCTAGCATTGAGCATCAAGGCTGGATTTGAGTTCAGGAATGAAATATTTAAACTTGAGTACGAGGATCTTAAGAATCAGATGACAGAAACGTTCGTCGATAAAATTGAAGCGGCTGTAAGTTTTCGTTATTTATTTTTGTTTTGGATCTCTTTGACGACTAATTAACTTGCTTTTCTCTACGAATTCTATACCTTCTCTGTAAAACATGACTCCGTTTTTTCAAAGCCAAAACTTATTGACATTACTAAAAACCAAAATACAAAAGAAGTCAGAACAGCGTCCGCAAAAAAAAAAAATGTTATCGAAGATTTTCTTCTTGTAAAAGTAATTAGTCCAATCAAGTGAAGTTATGATCCTCGCAGTTATGAACGCAATTTTAGCAATTGCGTAGAGATGCCTGAAAAATCTAGGACTTTAACGGGGTTTGAACACCGCGACGTCGCGATACCGGTGCGACGCTCTAACCAGCTAAGCTATGAAGCCACCGACGTTGGGAGCTGGTCATTTTGTGGGTTCCAATGTTCCCATGATGAATGAATCAACTATGTAATGATACATAAAATGAATCGTATATGGAACTGCGGATACGAAGTCATTAAAGTTATGATCCTCGCAGTTATGAACGCAATTTTAGCGGGCAGGATATAAAATTTGGTCTTAAGGATAATTGTTCAAATGTGGTGACAGCATACTGCTTAACGGGTCAGAATAATTGGTTAACAATTATCCTTACATTTACAGATTGCTGAAGAGTTGAATGGGTCTGGATTGACCCATGTAATTGTAAGCACACTAAGGTGAGTTGTCGCGGATGTTACTGAAAACTTGAGGACTAGTGTGCATAAATGCTTCTATGCTTCTTCGCTGATATACTAGCTAAGAGAAATCCTCAAATTGTAAGGGCACCCAACGATAATCTTTGGTGAAATAAGTGTTCGTGAGAGTCAATCTGTGCTAAGAATTTCGGTTCTACATTGCCAAACAGCCATATATTTCTTTACCAAAACAACACCTAAAAGATTCGCAACCAGGGAAAAGTAGTACTTTACGTTTTCGGGATATTTCAGTTGGCGAAAAGGTCACCTTACAGTTTCGGATAACCAAATGGTTCACGGGGAAGTTCTCAAAAGGCCACGTTCAGCCAGCAATTTCTGAAATGAAGACATCAACAGCATATCATTCTCTAAAATTTTCGGACACTTCAATTATCAGCTAAGATTTCTAAACAGACCAAATACCTCTTGGTGATAAAAACAGCTCTTTATACAGTCTTTATACACTACAAGGAGCCTGGGAATGTTTCGCAAAGGCTTTTGGCTTAATTTGCTCACTGGGTGCCCATGAAATTGAAATTGCATTTACGCTTTCTGTATAGCGTTGTCCTTTCCAAACCATGAATAGTGAGTAAAACATTGGCCAGTGAAACTATGATCATGAAAGGAATGACGCAACGAAACATTAAGTAAAACCATCGACTCCACTCAATGGATTTATTGCGTCTTGATATCGACATGGGATACATGTTTACGGCATTAAGACCTCAGAGAGAATCGAGAGGATTCAAGCATTCTCAGCTGGTAACGTTTCAATTTGAATTCGGTTGGTATCTCTCGAGGAAACGAATTTGCAGATTGCTGTGTGGCTCAATGAACAAGCCTCGAATCTTCCTCCGTTATTCTTTCTCTAGAATAACTATGATTAATGATTGTAGAAAAGGGAGTGTGATTGCCGATGTGGAGCTCAATTTCGATGTTGAAGTGGGTGAGAGTGAAGTAGACGCTTTGCTGAGAGAAGTTACCGAAGATGGAAAGCTTGGTGAATTTGAAGTTTCGGAAGTAGTTGTTGGGACAGTTTTCCCAGGTGAGTTATGATTTACTTCATTGTACAATTAAGGGCGAAGAAAGGCCGGAGGGGCACAACATTCCCATCTCAACCTTTTTAGGGACGAATTAGATATTTTGGAGCATGAGAAATTACGGGAGTACAAGAAGCAAGTGCCTGGCAGCCGCCATCTTGATTCAGCCATTTTTGTTTATTAACCTGCAAAACCAGCCATTGCAAGATCATTTGACACTAAAGTGAAACTAAATGGTAATAAAGATAGTATTAAAAAAGGATAGAAATTTCAAAGAAATGGTCTACAGAAACATTGACACCTTCAAAGGAAAGAGTGTACTTAGGAAATCAACTTTCCGAATATAAATGTTTCTGGTTACAACTGACATGCACCCACCCCTCCCAAAGAGAAAGATTTCCAATGTCTTATAAATGCAATAGACAACAATAAAGTAATGCTTTTTGCCTCAACAGAACCTCCTTCAGCACCTGAAAAAAACGACTTTATATATGCGGTAGTCATTGGAGTATCCGTATTGGTACTGGTTTCAGTTGTCGCTAGCCTTATTATAATTAGAAGGCGAAAGAGACGTAAGTCGAGACAAAGCCTTTTTTTATTATGATTTATTTAACGAGGCCCGTGGAATTTTGGGGAATGATTATTCCCTCCAAATCTGAATTTTCTGCCTTTTCAAGCACAGATTCAATTTAATCTGGACTTTTCCCGTTTCTTAAGAGTTTCAAAACATCCTCACTAGCGGAAAGTACAGACAACGCTGAACCACTTTCGATTTGTTAATTGCCCTTTTTTACACTAGAGACGCATAATTCATCTGGAAAGAACGTGGGCGAACAGTTTTTTCTGTGTCTGTTGCATTTGTTCAGTGAAAAGACGTGCACAAGACGCATAATGCGTCTGGATGAACTATCATCCAGTTTAGTGCGTCTTCAAAGACATACTAAAGTGGGTAGTTTCGAAGAGGCAATAAACTAGATAGTTAGTCCAGACATATAATGTCTCTTGTGCCCGTCTTTACACTAGACGAATTTAACAGACGCAGAAAAAAAGGTTTCCCAAGAATATGCGTGTTAAGTTCGTCCCCTCTTTACGCTGGACGAATAACACGAGACACCCATAATTGGTCTGGACGGGTTATGCGTCTCTAGTATAAAAACGACCAATAATATTGGTTGAAGGAGAAAGAAGAATAGTCGTGTTACACGTGCGTTACGCAATTTACAATTACTGATTACATATTTTTGTGGTACTCTGGGAAACAGCGACGCGAAGTTACCACACTTGAGGTTTCGACGACAACGTGCGAACGTACAAATTAAACGTTAATTTTTCATCCCCTATTTTTACCTTTAAACCGCTCATACACAATTTACTTTTAGAACACTTCGCCAACTTTGTACGACCCGAATGAGATGGACCAATCTCGAAAAACGTATAATAATGCAAAGTTATATTTTGAGGTGACATTTTCGTCGACCCCGCCGTCGTACATTGTAAAGTTGCTTATGGCTTTTTTGGGCAACGCAACTGATTCCGGAAACATCACACAATACTGGTAGAGAGAAAAGAACGTTTTTACTTGCGCTTTTGGATTCAAAATAGGACCTCATGCACCTCGATGATTTTCATATAACCTGCATTTTTTTTTTGTTTTGTTTGTTTTTTTTTTTTGTGCTCTTTTGTCTTCCAAAAGAGGTCAGTTGGCTTTGTTGGGTGGCAATATTTTAAGGTCCCGTCCACACGTTTCCAGATACTTTTTCCGCCGTTGTTGCCTTCCGTCCACACTAAAACGGCGTATTCGGTCACTGAAAACGGAGGTTTTTGAAAACGGTCTCCAGAGTGGATGCTTTTTAAAACGCAGACTTTCCATATAGACGGACGAAAACGGAAGTTTTCGAAGGCGATGGTGTGATCGCTCGAGTCAGTCATCCCCGGTCTTCGTAAATGAAGATGACGGATTCTAGACAAGTTGTATATTTACTTGTTGGGCTTCTTGCATGCGTGCATGCAGTTTCATTTTATGTTGTTAAATTTTCAAGGTGAGTGTTTAAGGGGGGTGACACTTAACTACCAAATCGTTGCTATGGACCGCTTGAAGTAATAATAATAATAATAATAATAATAATAATAATAATAATAATAATAATAATAATTTAAAATATTTATATAGCGCAAAAACATGTATATGATCTATTGCGCTTTACAATAAGAAAAAAAAAAATATATATATATATAGACTATATAAAACAAAATACTAATTAAGTTACAAATTTATAATTAAGATAATTTAACAATAAAAAAGTAATTTAAAAGAAAGAAAAAATAAAAGTAAAAAGTAATTTAACAATAAAAAAGTAGCCACTTCTTGAGTCCCTTTAACTCTACAGTTATCCTTTTTAGCCAAGTGTGTTCTATTTAACATTTGTTTGCTTCAAAACTCTGGAATTTTCAAAGAAATTACTTCTCAAAACAATTATCAAGTCATAAGGCCCTTCTTTGATACACTTTTCAAAATATCAGTTCCATTTTTTGTGTCCAAATAGAAATTCCATGCTACAGTTTACGAAAAATGATCGGACGGTTCCCATCCGGTCAAAACACCGCCTCTTCCTTCCGTTTCCTGAGAGTTTTTACAAGTTTCTCACTGACACGCAGGGCAGAGGACTGGGGCTAGTTGCGCATGCGCTTTTTTATTGAAGTGATGTCAGATTTCCATTGAAAAAGTTACTTCATTGAATCATTCATGCAACATTTTTTTGTAGAACTCTTTACAAAAATCTCCCCTAGCAACCATTGTCTTCCTGTAGTTAAGTGCCACCAGAAGCGATTGAACATAGCAAGGTTGCTTTCCGTATCAGCTGTGTCAGCTACAATAAGGGCTGACTATTTTTTTTCTAGATTTACTGCAGTTTTTCGCTGATTTCCACATGTTAGAAGATAGAAACAACACTAAACATGAACACCGATCAACACCAAACGAAAATTGTCGCCGAATTGCGGCGTGTGTGCTCATAAATTGCTAGCTTTGCGCATTCTTTGTAAGGGAAACTATCGTATTCGCATTGTTTTAGCGTTTTCGTGTAAATGGGTGAATACGATTTGAACGCGCTACGTGTGGACGCGTATTCGTTTGAAAGTGGAGGAAAAGGTCTCCATTTCAAAAAAAAATACATCCGGATATGTGTGGAGGGGGCCTAAATGACCCACTAATACTGGCTGCATAAACGTTATATTTAATTATTAATTTTGTTTCTCTTTTTGGTTTTGTTCTACTTTAGAGGGAAGAAAAGATCGGTAAGAGTCTTTGATTTCTTGGTGAACTAAAGAGTTAGATTACATGAGCTTTTTCAACCCCGATAACTGCCCCCATGAACGAAGATGGACGTAAACCGGAAGTGAACATTTCACATGCCAGGACAGATGTGTCTCCCACATTTTTACGCTAATCGTCTCTAATTTTTGAAATATACTTAGCAACATAAATGTGGTAGTGTCAAGGCAAGTTGCAAAGGAGAACGGGACACGTCCGGTTGCGGTCCACTTCTCTGTAACGTTGCGTGCTTCAGCTCCCTAATATCGTCTGGTGTCCATAGGTGGCGCTTTGTGGGTCGCAAGGGATCTGTCCTTCATATTCACTTACTTTCTTTGCGCTTAGTTTCTTTCTGTTTTAAAAACCAAAGAATGCAGTTTCAACCACTAGCAAACGATTCTCTATGGATAAGAATGTAAATGCCGAGAAATGTTATTTCGTGGCTGTTTTTCTCGACAGCATACTTCTTGCTTTTCATTACTGCCATCGCTGTCTTTGTTTGGTTGTTTGTTTTAATTGGAAAACTCTTATCTCCTCTTGAATTTTTCAACTAAAAACCCTGATCTGCTTGGTTTGCATCGCTGTATAATCGATCCGTTTCTGTTGCGACTACTACCCCAATTAATTATTAAATAAGTACAATTATCAACAACAGATTCAGTAATAATCAAATCATAGGTAATTAATGGTTGTTAACTAATCGACTGATTAAGCAATGAATTCATTCCTTACTTTATTAAGCCTTCCACAGTCGATTTTGCTAGCCATTTCATCTGTCCAGACAATTTGCTCTTCAATCGTTTTGCAAATCCACAAAGTGCGTTGTAAATGGTAATTTAACAGGAAGAGAATATTGCAATACAATTTGGAATATTATTACAACTTAGAATAGTACTGCAATAGCAATAGCCATTTCATTTTACTGAAAACGTATTTGGAACACTGTTACGCGACAATGATAAGATTATCTGGTGATTGCATATTTTTCTTTTAGACGAACAGAGGAACCACTTGCAGCTGTACATGGGTCTCTAGTTGTAAGTTGGCAAGGCAAATAGCTTCTAAAAGGACAAAAAGATTGAAACTTTTAAGAGTTCAACTCTTGCTGTGTAGGAGGGGACAAAGTGGCTTCGTGAGGCACTTGCATTTATCTGATCTCCCTTTTGTCCCGGTTAAATTAACATTAGAAAACTTCAATCTAAATCTTATGCGAAATTTTGCTACGTATTCCCAACCCTTACAGTACTGATTACAAGACAAAAAAAGCCTTGGTTTGCAGAACTGAGAGACATTCAATTCCCAAAGAAACAACTTTTTGTTGTTTCCCACCGATCTGAAAGCTGTGACAAGAATATATGGCTGTTGTTTGCTCCTATTCGTGGGCTCGTGCCATAAATAAACTTAAAATTAGGATTTTTTAAGCGGTTACCTCGTTAGTCTTGTGGATGTCAGCGATATGCCTTCCACTAACGGTCTGGTTCTGCACAGTTTGAGTCGTCTATGGGCCTTTGTGAACTACCAGCGAGCAACCTAAAATGCTGGCTGTCATGTTACAGCTCATTTTTTTCCTTTAATGAAATAAATGTACATTTGAAGTGCGGGCTATAGGCGAAAGGGAGAAATGGCCCCCGCACTTATCTGCACAATTTGAGCAATTGTCTCTCCTAGACACGTGAAAAATTCAGGTGATTTCATTGGGATTCGAACCTCTACGACCTCTGCGATGCCGGTGCAGTGCTCTATCAACTGAGCTATGAAGTCACCCTGTTGGGAGCAGGCCAAGTTGTTGGATTCATGTGTTCCCGTAAAAGGACTTATTAGGGCCATTTATACGGGAAAAAAAAAAAGACAGGTCTTATGTAAGACGCGAACTGCTCGTATAAATGGTACAAAAAAAGCGTTCGCGTTTTATTTTAGACGCTAGGGACTTTAAGATCTGCGACGCGACGGTAACGAAAGCTTCATTCAAAATTGCAAGTTCAGGTTTATTAATCTTTTTCGTCGTTATGTCGGCTTGTCTAACTTCTAAAAACTAGTGTAACTCTCCAGGAACTGAATTAGGAGGTGCGGTATTGAATCTACGACAGAAAACTCAAATTTGCTGCCTTTTGTTCACATTCTCCTTAAAACTTGAGAATTGGTCATTTCAAGTCGTAGATTTGCCGCAAACGTGAAAGAAATGTACAAAAATGAAAAATGCACGTGCACAGCGTGCAAAGCTTTTGTTTTTGCTCATTAAATATGCACAGTTATCCTTCGAGGGTGTGCTAGATTTATAATGATAAATAACCAAATAAGATGATAACTATTTATATGGTACAGTTCGCGTCCTGTTTAAGCGGCGTCTTAGCTCGTCTTATTTTCTCCCGTATAAATTTCCCTAATGAGTGATATAAATGCATATATTTGAATAGCGGGTTTTTCCCTGTAGGTCAAAAATGTTCAAAAAATTGATAAGAACGAGTAAGAGGCGCCTAGTCAAAATTGAATTTTCGTCTTGACTGCACAGGCCATTCCAAATTTTATTTTTGGTAAAGGTGATAAATTCCTTCAGGGCAAAATGACAACATTTTACGGGGATCAGCATTACGTTTGATGTATATTAAACAATTTTTGGATGAGGTTGAGCACGATATCATGGATTATCAAAACCGAGGTCTGTGTTATCTGCCGAGGCCGAAGGCTGAGGCAGATAACACAGACACGAGGCTTTGATAATGCATGATATCATGCGAAAACCGAATTCAATAATTGTTTTATTATACATTTTTCACATAATTCATCCTCAGAAACAGAAGCAAAGCGTTCAGCCATTTTATTTCTGAGGAGAACACTCCAAGGGGCTTAGTAAAGGCAGACGTTGAACTTGACATGATAAATGCAATATCTGCAGCAGATATTGCATTTATCATGTCAAGTTCACAAGCTATTGTGAATTGATTGAATGCTCTCGACCAATCGGATTTTTCATAGTGAGTCTGATGTATAATAATAGTTGTTAGCAATCATTAAGCAGATACCGTTCTTCCACATTATAGAACATAGGTGCAGAAGTTGAAACGGACACTGACTACAGCAATATTAATACAGTTTCCCAACCTCAATACATGGAATTGCGAAAAGTAACAGATTCACAGAGAAGGATGAGTGAAAAATCATTTTACTCTGAAATACATGAATATTCCTCTCTTCATCCTGGAACTCGATCCTGGGAAGTTTCGAGACAAAGCGTAATCATTGACAAAGTGATTGGCCAGGGATCCTTTGGACAAGTTGCACAAGGAAGAGCTTCACAACTGCCATGGATGGAAGGAACAATAACCGTAGCTATAAAAATGCTTAAAGGTGCCAAATGTAGCCAATCCTTATTTTACCCATTCACCCTTAAAAGAGGGCCTCCCTCCCCCCCCCCCCCCCCCCCCCCCCCCCCCCCCCCCCCCATTGCATTAACGAATAAGATCGTGTGGCGTTAGACAGAGTAAAAGTCTCACTCAGTGGAAAAAAAGAGGTTGATTATTTCGCCACAAACTGACTACGTTTAAGGACTTGTCTCCTAAGATAGAACCAGATCAACCTTCCACCAACAGGACAAATGAAAATAAAAGAAAAGTTGATAGAAAGTGGAACGATGTCGCTCCTTAACGACGAAGGGCATCCCTAAGCCAGATGGGCGTTCGGTTGAAGGGACGTCTTTCAATGTTAGGGTGACATTTTTGCTGCGGGTCACGAGATAATTCAGAAAAATGTCTTTTTTTTTATCGACGAGCATAACTGAAACGACTGAAAATGCTAAAGAAAGCCTGACTTTTCCATTGAAAATCACACAAGCTAAACTCCATCGTCAATAATGAAAATGATGCTGATGATGATGATAATAATAGTGATGATGATGATAGTAATAGTAATAGTAATAGTAATAGTAGTAATAATAATAATAATATCATTATTATTATTATTATTATTATTATTATTATTATTATTATTAGTATTAAGATGTTGTCGTTAGATACTAGGTTTTATAAAAATTATTTGACTATGCCCCTTTTTATAAAAACATTCTTTGTAAATATTTAGTTTTATTCTTATGTACATAATTCTATAATCTAGTTTTTAATTCATTGTCATTGTAAAGCAGTTTTTAACCTTCGAATTATCGCTATATAAAATAAAGGTATTATCAAAAATATATACAAAATTCAGAGGCAGCTATTTCATAAACATTTTTATCGAGCATATGTATATATACATATTTTTATTTTTATTCGTTTTTGGTTTATTTGGAATCGGTTTTTAGATTTGTGATTATTTTACATACCTATAGATATATTTGTTATTCATAAATTATTATCCTCAAGATGTTTTACTTCTAAGAGCTTTTTGTTCTTTTAATTCTAAACGATCATATCTATTTTTGGCTAATTTTGTGAAAATTATAGTCTTCTTTTTATTGCTACTTTGGTCATCAAACACACCCTGTAACCTATTAAAGTTTATTTGTGTCTTTGTTTTATTGTGTGAAAATAAAGTTCTATTATTACATTATCATTATTATTATTACTATTATTATTATTATTATGATTACTATTATTTAACAATTAAACCCGTAGTCCGCAAGGGCTACAACAGGTCAATAGCCCATGAGGCGAAGCCAAAGGGGCTATTGAGCAGTTGCCCTTGAGGGCGAATAGTCTAATTGTTTTAGAATCACACAACTAGTCGGACAGAAAAGGTAATAATAGAGTTAGCACATGCAAGTTTAAAAAATATCTATTTGGGAATAAAAAGAAAGAAAGCGTCGTGCTTTTCTCTACTCGAGGACTAGTACTATTGATAATAGTCCTCTAGTAGCGTAGCCAATCAAAATGCAGGATTTGCATTAGTCCGCTAGTTGGGTTATACTAATATTAGTTATTTATTTATTTGTTTGTTTACTTATTTATTTATTGCGCAAATTCAACATTACCGTTTTCAAATGCGCTTTACAAATAATAGTATGAATAATAGTATGAATAGTGCTACACTTGACAAAAATTCTATGAAAATAAATATCTAGACTATCAACTTCACTTTCTCTAGCTGAGCACGGGTGCCAATAAGAATTAACTCAGTCTTATCATCATTGACCTTAATTAAGCTTGTCTTTGATCATCCACCTCCGCGTATCCCGTATACACGCCTCCATCGCGGCACAAGATCATCTGCTGCGCATACTCAATTTTATTATTCGTTTTCTTTGAAACGTGTAGCAAACGCTCAAGAGATGGAAAAAAAGGACTTAATGTCGGAACTTGAAGTGATGAAGACGCTGAAACCTCATCCACATGTTATCAAGTTACTGGGATGCGTCACTATATCTGGTAACAGTGATTTATACTCTTCTTCTTTAGATATAACTTAGAATATGTTCACTTTCACCATGTTGACAGCCTCCTCTAAAGGCCTGGCCAAACGCTCGCAACATTTCAACGCAACATCTTGCAACAATGTTGCATGATGGCCAGTCAAAATTCAACACATGTCGCAACATTGTTGCAAGATGTTGCGTTGAAATGTTGCGAGCGTTTGGCCAGGCCTTTAAAATCAATTAGTATCACCCAATTAGTATAGTCCTCAAGTAACGAAAAGCGTGACGCTTTCTTTCGTTTTATTCCCAAATAAATATTTCTTCAACTTGCATTTGCTAACTTTGTTGTTGCCTTTTCTGTGCGACTAGTTGGGTGATACTAAAACAGTTCATTAGACCCTTCGCCCTCAAGGGCTACGGGTCTAAAAACGTGGGTCCTCAAAGGCCTATGACTCTTACTAAATCTTGCGTACTTATGTTTATATCAATGAGGCTCAGAGTATCTCATTTTAAAGGTTATAAAATAGGCTTTACACTGAAAAAGAAAAAAAAACAATTAGCATAAAACCAAGGACTTTTCAGAAAGATAACTGTAGGCAGAAAAATTCGCAAAAATATATACATGTTATTTGCCAGCTGTGAGGTCCGTATAGCGAAAAACTGTGACCGAAGTTTTTAAAATGCTGCCAGTGGGTGCAGGCCGAGGGCAGCTTCTTCAAGACCGAGGTCACAGTTTTTCGCTATTTTTCGTTATTTTCTTTCTCTCCATCTCCCTGCCTCTCGGAAGTCACTTTTTTAATTGTACATTGTTTTCCTCTTTGGAAAACGAAGCTTGACTGGAAATAGAATGTAAACTACAGTGACAAATATGAGGCTAAACAAGCGCATAACTGAAATAAATTTTTAGTGACTTAACGGTTCGTATGTGTCAACATACATCTTCAGAAGAATTTTTGGGATTATATATTTAAAAGAATTAAGCTAACGGTTACCTCTGAAGATGTATGTTGAGACATAGGAAACGTTAAGTCACTAAGTTTATTTCAGTCATCCGCTTGTTTAGCCTTTTTTGCCACCGCCGTTTGCGTTCTACTTTTTTAGTTCTTGACTCGCACCGCGCTTGATAGCAAATGCAGTATTAAAGCGACTTACAAACTGAACGTTTCAAAGAAAAATATTTTTATTTCAATTATATTTCCAAACCTCTTGTCTAATAAAAAGTCACTGTTGTATGTAAACGGATGAGGTGTCAAAAAAAAATTTAAGAAAAGAAAGAAATTTAAGCACAAGCTCACGCAAGCAAGGCTAGGATTCCGCCCGCCGTGACCGGGCCGGGTAAGAAAATTCCGCCGGTCCGCTCCCGGAACCAATCAGATTGCATGATTTGTTGAATTCCGCCCACACACGCACTAAGAAAAAAAAAATTAAAATATTTTAGTGTTTGAGGGAAAAAGGAGGAAAGTTAAAAACTACGTGTTCTGGTACAAAAATACAAAATATGAAGTTCCATCCATAAGAGGTTAATTTGATGATCTTCAGCGATTGTTAACGTGAATAAGACGGCCATGAAGTAGTTCGTGGAATTGAAAAATCATGTGCTCAAAATACTGGCTCGTTCGCAATTGTTTAGCTTCATCACTAACCTCAAATTTTATTCGCAATTAACACACGAAATTTAGAGAAAACCGGAAATAACACAATTTTTGTTTTGCGGGTTTATTTGCACCCACACGCCGCGCGGAGACCGGAAATGAAATTATTCTTACAATTAAATCGAAACCAAGTACCTGGTCACCGGTAAAGTTAACTTAAAAAAAAATAAGAAAAATAAAAAAACAAAACTCAAAAAATAAGCTGACAACGATGAGCTCTACGCTTGAGCTTGCAATGTGGTCACGTGATACTGTTCAGCAGATGTAAATTAGCTCGATATGGCCACATCGAAGGAGTCTAAATTTGAGGCCGAGATATGGTCCCGTGATACTGGTCACATTGGCATATACGTGGAGGGGTGAACGGTCGTATGGCGACCAAAACCAAATTTATAGGTAACATTTTTTTTTCTTACCCATGGTCTGCTATTAGACGCACGACCGATTTTGATATCTAAATCAAAATGTGCCTTCAAGTCTGTAGCATTTGCTGCCCATTTCCAACATAACGTAAGTAACCTTGCATACGGAACCTGCGCCCGCAGTGCGCGCGGCAGTCAAAACTGTGCTATCCTGTCAATCATTTGCCCCTTCACCGGAAACAGTGCATTTCGGTTGTTCGTAAATGACATTGTTGTTGATCTACGCAAGGATGCGGTCGAAGTCTTTATTTGCGAAGTTAACTCAAATAAATATCGATACGGTTTTGCCGTCTTCTTGCACTTGATTCGAAAATACCAGCCTGAATTCGTCTTAGAATAGTTAGAAAAAGCACAAATAAAAGCCAAAGCATAAGAGGTCACGTTCGAATTCTGCTCGCCGACAACCCAAGTTTGTTGACAAAAAAATTGTCACAAAATGTTTTAAATGGTTTTCTGGCCCTTTATTACTAATGGCGCTCTCGTTCATTTTAAATGGAGTATCGGGAAAGAAAAATTGTCAAGCTGATATTTTTTTCGTATGAACATACATTTTCACGTAGCGAAAATTTGTATAAGCACTACAAAACGTTTACTAACCATTGCCCGAAGGTACACCTTTTAGAAGCTGCAAGGAAGCCGCTGATGAACTTTGCACAAAACCCTCGGCCCTTAACACAAGAAAGCCATACTTGGAAAGTTTTTCAGTGGAAGGCTCGCTAAGGAAGAGTTTCTAGAGCTTGCCCTCCCGCAGGTCGCCAGAAAGGTGCAAACAAGCTGGTCCTGTCTGAAAAGAGCAAGATCTAGAAGGGGCAGTCAAAATTGTGTTTCTTTTATTTTATCTGAAGCTATTTTACAGGTTTTCCACAAAATAATATTAAAGAAAAAAAGAAATATATACATAAAAATGTGAGAATATGAATAAAATATCTAGTATCTAAAATTTCAAAATTTAGGTAACTAAAATTTAATGTTCCTCACTGGCTTTTTTAACAATATCAAAATATTTTAGGGAACAAGGGAAGAAAACCAATTTAAATTTTAGGGATCAAAAAGCTGGGAACAAGTTTGAAAGTAATTTGGGGAACAAGGAAACACAAGCAAATATGTAAAGGGAACAAGGACTCCTCTCCCCAGGAGGGCCTCATCAAATGTTCTGCGTCTATCCAACAGCTCAAACAAGCTATTCCAACAATTTTTGAATGACCAACAAGAAAAGAAGACTCTCTTAGAGAAATAGATTATTTATAATAACACTTAAGCATGCGAAACATTGCTCAGATGCTTACGAGCACCCTCATGCCCATGTTTGTAAAAAAGCACCATGAAGTATTCCTTGTGGCTAGCTGGTTTAGGCATTGTTTCATCTTTCAACATTGGGCAAAACCAAATTAACTCCATTCTCAGAGGGCACTGGGGAAAGAAGCTAGAAGAAAAAAGTGGCCTTGATCCTATTCTCCCAAGGTAATCTTTACAGAATAAGATCATAGAAGGAACACTTTTGAGTGCCAACCTTAAGCCTTTTAAAACAAGCCCAAACAAAATTAATAATCTTTAAATTCACAAAATGTCAAACAGCATATTTTAGCCTCATATTCAATTAGATTTGGCTGCAATGTTCCTTAAAACTATGCAGAACTATTTACCATAAAATGTGGAACATTTCCTGCCTATCTAAATATGCCGCAAAAGGGCTCCAAAAAGCAACCAGTTAAGTTTTTAGATTAAGATACACAATACCTAAAAAATAAATTACTTGATGTGATCAAGACATTGAATGACCAAGCAATAAACAAATGGCAGCAATGTATGTTAGGTTCACAAAGTGGGAAAAAAATATTCCTCAACTGATGTTTCAATAAGCATTTAAATAAATTTTCTATCAACAATTCAAGGGACTGACTTTTCACTGGTATTGATTTGCATTTCCATGATAAGTTTGAAAGTGAATCTGGCAACCACAGTGCCCTATGAAATGGGAAATAACTTAAACAAACTCTTTAAACGAACATTTTACAAGGGACACCATTATTGATGCCCTGCCAAGAACAAAGATTAAACTGAAAGAAGAGTTGGTCTGGAGTTTATCCACAATGGACAGTTAGTGGCTGCATTCACCAATGTAGAGAACAAACACATCAAGTTTCTTGTCAAGCAACCAGGTGTTCAAGGAGCTATTCAATTTCCAAAGAACTATGGTAGTGTGCAACAGTACCTGGGTGAATTCGGGTACCTGGCCTGAAACTGAAACTTGTGGAGCCAAACAACTTGTTGAGCTAGGTACTTAAACTGGGTAGATAATTATGTCTACAAATATTGTCTATTCAACCAACAGTTTCTCCTAATTTTGTGTAACATTCACTTAATGGTTCCTTAATAAAAAAATTGCTAATTCAATTAAGGATTCAAGTCCTTTGAAATCATCAAAGTTACTTTGTGCCACCAGGAACAAACGAAAAAGTACAAGCACTGAAGACAAACAGCTCACAAAAGGCAGAACTCCGTTTAAAACAGCAAAACGGACCGGGGATCCTCGCGTCACTAAAAAGTGCTGCATGCTACGTAGATGTTTGCAGAACGATCGCAAGTTGTAATCACTGAAAGAAAACTCCAATCCAGATCTGATAGACGATGGTCGTGCAAGACTCACCAAGCACATGGAACACCCGACAGGATTGTTTGTTGTCTGGCACAGCAGATGAACGAAAAATTGTTCCCCTCACTATTAAGTTCCAACCCAAGAACAATCTTGCCCAAATAAAACAACAATTTGGACAGCAGGCAAGCTCACCACAAGCCACCGAAGTTGGCATAAAGCAGCATAGCGCTTCACCTGAAGTTCGATCATGATGGACACAAACAAGAGCTGAAAAAACTTCATATGGTCAGACGACCAAATGTGATTGATCAGTTATCGGACATCAAAGTGCTGAACAGTACAAACCAAGGGATTTCGTCGTAAAAATGTTCACTCAGCAACGTCTTCTTCTTCTACAGAATAAAGTTCAAAAGCGATCCTGGTTGTTAATCACATGCTAGACCAATCCATAAACTGGATAAAGTGGATTGGCAAATTGATTGCCAGAACAATGAGTCATTTCTGTCTCGCTGAGTTCAGAGAAGCGACGGTCAAGAGAGTCACAACTAAAGTCACAACAGAAGGCTGAGCGAATGTCCACCGATCTAACCAATCAGAATGTAAACAATTGGCGTGACGTCGGATAGCACAAGGATAGCACAGTTTTTCCCTCTCGCTGAATTCTGATTGGTCAGTTTAAATTTCAGTAGCTCTCGCCGTATGCAAGGAAGGGTTGGCGTTATTTTTTGCGAGGGTAACTTCACTGGAGGACTGGAGTTTTGGGGGAACACTTTATGACGTTGATTGTCTTTATTCCCAGACGCAAGTTTTGAGCAAGGGGACACTTTTTGACGCTTATCAAATCGTCATGCATCTAATTGTGTACATTTCTGGACATATCTGATTAAATGACCACACTTGATGTTTTTCACTGAAATATCCTGCATTTTATCTTGGTATGAATCTACGGTAGACATTATGAAAATCATTCCATAGACACTGACGCACCTTGAGGATAGCTTTTCGATTTCGTTAATTCTACATTCATTTGTATGTCTTTACCTTAAAGATCCCATACTTGTTATCATCGAATATGTCCCGTTTGGTGATCTCCTGGGCTACCTGAGAAAGAGCCGAGGTTTAAATGACACATACTTCAAGGACCCGGATGTTAAACCAGAAACAAATCTGAGTTCATTGCAGTTAATGAAGATCTCCTGGCAAATAGCTGATGGCATGAGTTATTTGTCTTCAAGAAATGTGAGTAATGAAAGTGAGATATATGACAGCCTCAAAGTTTGAACTGTGGACCGTGAAAAATGTGAACCAGTTAAGTTGAGCAGGTGCAAAAAAAACCCTATGAAAAATCAGACTTAAACTGGACTCAAACCTAGAAGTCGTGACCATGAGATGGCACAGCACAGCTCTACCATTTTAACTATCAAGCTATTTGGGAACTGGTCACTTGAGAGTTCGTACATTGTCCTGTGAGTACGAGTTCAATGAATGGCAGTGAAATGGATGAAAATGAATATATTTTTAACTTTGGACTGTGAAGACTCCATCAATCTCGTTCCCAGAGCCCACATGTTTTTAGTCAGCGCCAGGACACGATGACGAAAGAACACGTGGGCTCTGGGAACGAGATTGAGAGAGACTGCGTGCGATAATTATCTATGTATGTATGTATGTATGTATGTATGTATGTATGTATGTATGTATGTATGTATGTATGTATGTATCTGTCTATCTATCTTCCAGTACCTGCTACCCCTCTTAAAGCGGATTATCAGCCCTGTTTAACTTATAAGTCATCAAAAAGCAATTTCTTTGGGATTGTCTCTTTGCAGACGATTGAACTTTGATACAAAATTGAGGTTGACCCGATCTTTTCCCTCGCCGCAGTTTAAATAACCATTTAGTCGTTATATTAGGCATTTTCTTTATAGATCATTCACCGAGACCTTGCGGCTCGAAATGTTTTGGTCGGAGAAGGAGAAACATGCAAAGTGACAGACTTTGGAATGGCTAGGGACGTTCATGTGGAAAGTATTTATGAAAAGAAGTCAAAGGTACGAATCCATAGCCCTTCACTTAACCTATTAGAACTGAGGTCTTGCAAAACCTCTAATAGTTGTCAAGAAAAAGGCAACATTCGCACAAGTATGACTACATGCATTCCCGGAAAGAATTTCGCCACGGAATTCGCCTTAATTAAAATTTATTTTCCGGCCGATGGAAAACGCGCAAAACCGACCCTCGCTAAAGAATGTGGTTTTATTTTTATTTATTTTGGTATTTTTGTTTTGTTTTTTGTTTTTTTTCTCAGAAAGTGGTATTTAAGGTTAGGGCAAAAGCAATACATCATTTTGAAGTTAAGAAAATAAGCTTTCCAAAGACGCATAACTTAGTTACAGAGAACTAAAACATAGAGCAAAAAGAAAGTAAAAAGGCGCGAGTCAAAAATAACACAAAAATCAGTTTAACACACGAATTTGGTCATTTTACCTCTGATTACAAATTTTTGGATGGCAAGTAAAGATTTTTGTAATTTTATCAGCTTTTTTGGTCCGAAATTGGACGGAAAACTGATCAGGCACTAATATTTTAGATCTTTATACGTGATTAGATTAGCGATCAGTGCGTACTATGACAAAAAAGATATGTGTCAGACAAATTTGCGACCCGTTACTACGCAACCAGAAAGATCATTTTGCAGATAACTTACATCGGTTGCCACCACCCAAATTACCAATTTTTCGACGTCAAATTTATCCAAGAGGATAAAATAATACTCTGGACATGTAGGTAGGGTAAATACAGGTGCCGTTACACGGGGCACTTTTACCGCGGTAAATGACCCTTTCACTATGGGAAACTGTATTTAGTGCGTTGTTACCGACATTTCCCATGGAAATTTACTAAAAGATCAGTCGAAGGGCCCATGACATTAAACGTTGTAAATTGGAAAGGTGCGTTGATGCCCGAGGAACAAGAGCCAATCACGATGCTGATGAAGTTGTGATTAAGTTTCCCAGGTAAAAAGAAATGTCACGCAATTTATTGGTTGGGAATCTGCGTAACGCGTGACCGCTGGTTAACACGGATTACGAAAACCCAAGGTAGAGGCACCGCGGGATAATTTACCATGGAAAATGGCATTTACTCGAAACTGTATGACCCCAGTAAACACGCCAGATTTCTCACCGATCGATGGAAATGTTGGATTTCTACAAATCATACAGGAAAGATTCCTGTAGGACTCATTTCAAGGGCCTGGTCGGCAAATGAGTTTTAATGGGGAAGGGATTTTTTAATATATATTTTTTGTTTTGATCTTTCCAACTACTATCGTGGTGAGATGTTATTTGGACACCTTCGATAATGCACGCAAAATTCGGTGCAATTAAATGTGTACCTTATATTTTACAATATTTCCCTCATAGCGGTCTCGCAAGTGCCACCCTACGTATACTACCCCAAGCAATGATGGAACCAACTACGGCTTTTCAGAATGTTTTCGGGTTTAAAATCAGCATTAAAAACCGCTCGTGATTAGTTAACCTCGTTTTTCTAAAAAAAAGTTCTAGGATAGTGGGATTGACATATGAAGTGATTAAAAGACTATAAATATCAAAAAGAACTTTAAACCAGTTCTCCCTTTGAATACTTTCAATTTAAATGCCATCGGGTCTGGGTTATTCTGCAGGGGCGAATCCCAGTGAAGTGGACAGCTTTCGAAGCTCTTATGTTTGGTCGTTATACAACCAAGAGTGATGTGTAAGTAGCGATATTAATCGGTGTGGTTTATTTTTCACTGGCCGTAGCTTAGGTTGAAGAAACCAATGTTCAGTCACGTGACCTCCTTAACCAATACAAGCAATGCCTTCATTACGTCAATGTTTTTCCTGCACTTAGCATCACAGTCTGAAAAGAAGTGAGGACTAACTAAATGAACTCTTTATTAACTGATATCTTTTATAATGCAGCTGGAGTTTTGGAGTGGTACTTTACGAGATCTTCACTATTGGTAGGTCTCGCATATTTTTCAAAGAATTGAGTTTTCTGATAAACAGTTTTCGAATTACAGTTTTCCTGCACTTGTAAAAGAATAATACCTGAAAGATGTATGTTGTTTCTCGTTCAATTAAGGTGGATCACCCTATCCGAGGATAACCGTGCGAAAGATTATGGAGTTACTCAATGAGGGCTACCGGATGCCTAAACCAAATCATGTAGCGGAGCCCCTGTAAGATTCAATAACTTCTCGTTGTATTTTACGATTTGATGTTTAGAATCAAGTGGCTCTCCTTATCCCCCTTTTCACAATAATGACTCGCATATCAAAAGTGCAGTGATGGCAACCATCATGAAAATCATGATGGTGACAAGGTTGTGACTATCTTGGTGACGAGTTCGAGCATGGACGACGAAAATAAACTCTTCTGCGGGGTGGGGTTTCTCTACCCCCCGCCCCGTAAAAATGCAACTTGCCTTATTCGAATCACGTCTCGACTATTCCCAGTAGTTGAGCGTGGAGCCTTTTTAAACGCAATTGGCGTGAACGTTGTGGAGGTTTGGGAGAAAATTGACAATTTGTTTCAAGTGCTCATGTCACCCACATAACCTTAAATTTGCTAATTTCCCATCAATAGGTACCTTAAGATCTACGACGGCAAACGTCGTCTCCTGAAAATATAACTTCGCTTTACCATAACTCTTTCGCAATTTGTCCGTTTTGTTCATGTCCTACAATATGGGCGAAGCAGCCTAAGAAATTGAAACCTTTTCCGTGTAAATGTAGCCCTCTTTATATCTTGCGAGAATACCCGACCGATAAACGAACGTCGTCGTGAATACTCGGGGAATGATAATGGCTATTACTATTTGTACAGGTACCAACTCATGCTAAACTGCTGGCAGCAGGAACCCCACGATCGCCCAACGTTTGAACAGCTTCGACGCGAGCTTAAACTGATGGAAAACCAACACAAGGTAATTTTAGTAATTTCTGAAGAAAACATTCAGAATGATGAAAACGTAGCAATGAATAATTCGTAAGGGAAAAACCAACAAAAACACAATAAATATGAAAATGAACTTAGTGCTTTTGTCTGTCTTCATCTGTTTCAGTGTTGTGCTTTTTATGAGGATGTTTACTCTTTTGTTTATCCTCTGTTACCGAACGTTATCTTACACTTGCGTTTCACATTTAGTTCAATTGCACATTTCAAAATCTTCATTCAAACCATAGTTCAAACTGCGAGTTGACGTGGAGTTGAAATCCGCATTGATTCAAATCAAAACCGGAAAAGAAGTGCTTTACACGAGATTACCTGGATAAGGTGTGTTTCGAATCACACAATATAACCGGGTAATAACCGTAATGAAAAGGCAGCCTGCAGTTTTCGGAAAACTTGTTTTCATATGGATCATCCATGAATCAGGAGGGCCCGAGTCGAAACCTTCTTGAAGTACTTTATCTGAAACGTCTTTTCCCAGAAAATAATCACTAGCATTTCACTTGACCTTGAGTAGAAATCGATAAATGAGGAAGTATAGGAAAATTAAATCTTTAGCCATGCCTAGGTGAATTATATTGTGATGATGATGATGGCACGAGCCGAATCGTATACTCTGTCCCCTACGAGAAAGTAATTCCTTCTATTTGACCAATGTCGTAAAGACTTTTTTCTTTGTCCATCTCAGCTTTATGAAGAACAAAACGCAGCCAGCGGTTACAAACATGAGAAACAAGCGCATTGCTTGAAATTATTTACTAGACGCCGTTGCTTTAATATAATCGTCTAAATTTATGCCGGCGATATAAGTAACTTTGTAATAATGACAAAGAAAAAATAGGTGTGACATCTAATGATAAAATCAAAAAAAGCAATTTTATAGATATAGAATGATATTCAACATGAACTATGATGAGAGATCAGCATGGTCATTTAAAATGGCGAACTCATCTATCACTAACAAAACAGGTTGATTGAGGAAAATTTTAGGTTTGTCGAATTAGATCCGAATTATCTTATGTAGACGCCAAAAAATGTGGTTCATTTACCAATAAAACAGAAACTCGTAAGGGATACTCTGCGCCCCTCACCTCCTTCCCCAATTACATTGTCGTTGTTGTGTATCCAAAGAAAGGAAAGGAAAAGGTAAGAACTTTATTGAAGTGTCTAGCCTTTTAGCGCTGGAGCACTGATTGGGGACACTGTAGACTGAAATCATCAAATTAACTCAAATCAAATCAAATCAAATCTTTTTTCGTCTTTTCACAGAGGCTCCTTAATATGAAAGACTACGACAAGAAACTCTACGAAAATGTGGAAGACTTGATGTCTTAGAAAGTTTTGTGGATCGAATCTCTACTCGGCCTGGCTGCGTTCTTTTCTTATTCACGCAACTTATCTCGTTTGTTCATTTTTCAGGCACAGAGCGTGGGATATGATAATATTGTTTTAGATTTTCTGTTTAGGAAAATAACCATATTGTTTGTTGGTTGAAGCTTTCATCGGACAGTGGAACTAACCAGTTATATTTTTTCAACTAGTTTTTTTTGTTCTTACATTACCGCAGAAACGAGCACTCTTTCTTTATAGGAAAGTATTGCTTGATCTGTTTAACTCATTTTCTCATTTTTTTTTAAAAGAATTATAGCCAAAAGCGATTTCATTCTTGCTTTTTTTATGGCTACTTGCTTTGTAGCGCAATGTTGATAATGTAATCAAGTTGTTAGTGTTTGGATATCGCTTCTTAGTATAATGACATAGGTGATTATTGCCAATTCTCTGTGCTGATTGGATGCCGTTGAGGTGGTTATTAGGCGATAATCGCCTAAGCGGTTTTTCAATATGGCCGCAAGCCGTTTGGAAGAAATTAGTTCTTTAAAGAAAATGCATATTTTTCAAATAATCACCTATTTAATTACACTAAAACAATTATTCACCTCAGACTCGGTGAATATCGATGAATAAAAACTTCGACTTCGTCTCGGTTTTTATTCACCGATATTCACCTCGCCTTCGGCGAATATTAGTTGTGAATTATTCTTACGTACATGTATGCATGAGCAATTGTTAAGCCCGGCCGGGCTGTGATTAGCCCAAAACATCTTGCGCCAGCTTCTCAACCAATTTGAATGGAAACAAAGCATCTGAGAATGATTTTCTCGTGCTTCGCCATGATTGCTCATTCCTTCGTGATTAGTACCAGAAATAAAAGAGTCTGTATAATCTAAAAGTATGTAAAGACTTTCACATTTTTTGTTCAACATCACGCAATAGATATTAAGCATCCCCGAAGAGAGATGTCTCTTTCGTTCTTGCTAACTGATCCTTTTGACTTCTCCTTGCCCACCTATCTACCCCTGGGTCTCCGCGGATGCACAATAGGCTGCCATGCTACAGTAATTGTTCCTTACTGCAATTCTGCACAAGAAAAGCTCATATTGGGGTTCGTTTTTCCGTATCTAGCTTTTTATGGTATTGGCACTGACCTCCAGTTTAAACTTCTGGAATGTGATTACAAGTTTAGATCAAACTTTCGGCAAAGTTAAAAAATATATATATCTGGAGCGGATTCATAGCCACCTTCACAGCTGGAAAATTTTAAGATGGCTCTGAATCTGCTCTTTTAAAGATAGTTTTATCTAAGCCTGCTAATTACTTTCCAAAAATAGAAATTGGCAGTCACCGAGTTCGTTGTTAAGATATTAGTGTTTTAAGACAAAATGTAGGGCGCTTTCAGATGGCCATTTTGTTGCTATGGTGACCTATTACATCTTGTTAAGAAACTATTGTTGTTTTATTTGGTACCTTAACATTGCCCTTTTGCTAAACAGTGTTGTAGAGTTCTGCCTTCTAGAAAGACATCACCTCCAACTGAATTGTTGAAACTGGTGTACATGTGAGCCACCTTAAGATCGCGAAGAGTGTTTCATTTAAATGCTGACAAAGCACGACAGTTGAAGGAGAGGGAACATGCATGACAGAATAATATATCATTTCATTCACCAGGCTTAAAGCTTAACACTTGACACAATCTCTTTGTAATTATGTCACTATTTCGTATTTCAGTCTTAGCACTGAGTACACAGGACGTTTTTAAAACGATCTCATTTACACGTGTCTCCTTAGATACCGGCAGTCCTGTTTGGAGAACCTGGACATTTTTTCTCCGAGTTTGCCCTTGTCCCGTGTCACAACCGAAGCATTCATTATTTCACATTTGATTTTCACTTGGAAATCTCCATTAGTTCAAATGGTAATAGGTTCGACTTCAAAATTCTTTTCTCACTTACAAGCAAACGCCTGGAGTAAGGTTGCCTGACAGCATCGAAGACTCTGATTCGCTGAAAGTTTTCAAGAAACAACACATGGAAAACGAGGAGGAGTCAAATTGTGTAAGTGACGGGTGCAACTTCTTGTTGTAAGAGAAAAGGATTTTCATATTCTTTAACCAATCTATAGGAATACCCTTGTTGGAGGAGAATGCACTTAGACCGAAGGGGACGCTTTGGCTTTGCTTAAACTGGTTATTCACAAGCCAGATGTTTTGGAATAAATAGAGAGTAGCGCACACAAACTGTTTTGTCAGAGTCAATCAAATGAACAAAGCTTGACGAAGAAAGAGAAGCAGACTTTGGATAAGGATTTTATCAACCAAGTCCATGATAAATACTTGTCAAAGTTAGAAAACGCAGAACTTTTGATTGAATTACACTATGGTATTGATTTCACCCAAGCGAAACAGACTTTAGTACGATTTCATGTAGCTGCAAACAATGGGCTATAAATCCATGCATAAGAACTATTGAACAATTAGACTGCGAGTTCGAGTCTTCCGGCTTTGGGTCAGTAGTCAACAAGAAGGGTAGCCCCGAGTTGACTATTTGACTTATATAAACGAGAACGAGTAGTCTAATTGTTCAGTTAGTAGCAATAGCCGAGTGGACTCTAGCCTCTTGATTGCTTAACAAGCCTACCAAGTGCAACTATAATTCAATAGCACGCGCTGAATCGTTTGCTATTTGTCTCAAGTTTATAACATAACCAAAACAGCTTATGGTTTGTGACATCCTTTGTCCTCTTTCAATGCCTCTTGCTCACGAACTCGTCGAGCTTAAGCTCGAAAATCGCTTCGCCGGTGGTTCGGGTAAAATACCGGGTTAAAACATGACCTTTCTGAGCCGTTTTTCTTACGAAGAGACCAACAAGCAATCAGCATTTTCGGCGGTAGACTGGTCGCTCATTATTGTAGCTTTCTTTTCCTGTGCACGCGGCAGTGCTGTCGTCGAAACCACTCACCCCCGGGCAAATAGTAAATGAGCAGTTGATCAATCAGTTGTAATCGAATTTACCCGCCCACGCGTATGTAGCGTGCGCCCAGCAGGAAATGTAACTAGGCCTTGATAGATTGTGCTAGTAAATGCCGTGAAAATAGCTGAAAATAATGAGTAGTCGCTCATACTTTGCTAAAAGAAGTTGCTCCCAAATTTCAAAAAGTTGCTTGCTGGGTACCAGTTGATTATGGATAAACAATGGAACAACAAAAAATTTGACTTGACTTAATTAGTGGCCAAAAGTAGTTTCAAATTAAATGGTGAATTTACAGCGAACTCACACTGATATAATTACCGTTTAACAGTTGGCGTGTTTTACAGTCTCTTATACTTTATAACATTTAGTCTGCTCTTTATTACTTCTTAGTTGCTGAGCACAATCTATTAAAATATAATTTATGCAAAGTTAACAGATGCGGGAAAATTGCACGACACATCCCCAGACATTGATTTTTAAAAAACAGTAATTACATAACAATGCTTAAAACGCCTCCCCCACGAGCGTCTGCTGAAAACGAGCAACATATTCCTTCTCCTTTGTTAAGTAACTGTATTATAGAAATCATGAAATCCAGAATGCTCGTCAGAAACATTAATTTTGCTTTCTCAATGGGGTATACATTAGCACTCTCTCTCGTCAAAATGTGAGTGCTTAGCAAGGGTATGGTGTCGTTTCATCTAAAATTGAAGGCGCCGTGGGAATATGTAAACACTAATAAAAATATCAAAGTATTGCGAGTGTATTTGAACTGCACGAGAACACGGGAGTTATACCTTCAAACGCAATGAACGCAACTAGGACAGTGGCGCAAAAGAAAGCTTGAAAAAAATTCATTACGTTTGAGTTTGAAATTTTCAGGCTGCTTTTGGCGATGATTGTCTTTAAAGATTGGTTGAATGTTTTGTGTTACGAACCGATCGTTTGTACTCAGTGTTTCTTCGATTTGAAAAATAAAGCAAACCTTAAATTAGTTCAACCGAAGGACTACAAGAAATGGGGTTATTCGAACGAAATGACTCCACTGAAATAGCGCGGAAAGAACTGTAAATATTTTATCAATCGCAAATAGGTTTGAAACGCACGGGAGCAAAATGTTTCAACCATATGAATTTTACCTCATTCTGTGAAGAGCCGCAAACATCTAAACCAAAGCATAAAGTTTAGACGCTACAGTTTCTCTTTGCCAGGGTCCAAAGTGCACTTCCAGAATCTGGAAGTCCGTTGTGATTGGTCTACGTAAATTCCTTCCGCTGTCTGCGTGGGAGGCTATAATTCCAATTGATTTTGAGGAATTTTACCTACATCAGCAAAGTCTGAGGAGAAATTGCAATAGCAATGGATTTGAAAGCCGTATGTTTCTCTTGGCATCGACTGGAAAGATTAGCGAAGTTTCGGAACTCAGGCGGTAGAAAACGACACAAGGCCATTCTCCATCCAACTTCTCCAACACTTTCCGTTGTCGAAGTCTTGGATATTTCAAGTGAAGCTATGATCTTCGCAGTTATGAGCGCAATTTTTGCAATTGCGAAGAGAAGCCTGAAAAATTCAGGACTTCAACGGGGTTTGAACCCGTGACCTCGCGATTCCGGTGCGACGCTCTAACCAACTGAGCTATGAAGGCTTACTGAAAAAAACCTCGAGAGGTTAACGTGACTTTGATTCGTTTCAAGGGATGTCTATTTAACTAGGAAATGAAAGTATCGATTTGAAGTGTGGGTAATAGACGAAAGCTAGAAGTTATCCTCCCACTCGTTTTTATTTTTATTTCTTCAAGTTATTTCTCATCGGCTATTCTCAAAGACCCTTTGGAAGTATAACAACATTTGTAGAAACAAGTGGCCTATGGCTAAAGTCGTCACTGTACATCAAAAATTTTAAGGTGAAGTGAAATTGGTAGCCATCCAGTCCTCTAATGGATCAGTGTTGGATAGACCTATTAACATACTTGTGCTATTATTAGAGTCACCTGAAGGAAGTCCGGGACTCTCCGAGGGGGAGTGGAGCGGTTTGCTGAGTCAGAACCCAGAACCACGAAGGAGTGGAACTCTATGTAGTTCAATTGTTGAATCATTAAAAGAGAGAAATGTGTGTTTAAAATGATGAGCATTTTAAGGGAGTCATGTGTGTACTCGGTCCAGTCCATCTGAGTGGCCACTCATATCGTGACGTTTACAACATAATCAGCGGAATCAAACATACGTATACCAATATATGTATATTCTCTACTTGCACAAATCC
>BLFP01002548.1:612513-622717 GCA_014634505.1 Montipora efflorescens
AAAACGACCTTTGTATTCACTTAAACCATTGTTTGCCTTTTGAACCTTCATAGAAAATGCCTTGTCGTTGGTTTTATGAGGCATGTCATTGAAGGTGATCAAATCAACATCCTGTATTCCATAATCTTCTGTAAATTCCCCATCATCCATAGCATACTTTAAAACATTTTTTCTGTTTTCGTGTGTGCTTATATGACTCTCCGCTATTTTTTGGTCTGTATATTTATTATTTTCGGTACTTATAGTTGAAAAAGCATCATTTACTTGCTTCAAAGTTATGGCATCTTGATTATGTGTGGCGTTTCCGAGATTTATTATTCGTTGATTGTTCATGTCCAAATTTCCAGTCATTTCTTGTGTACCATCTCGTAACACAACCTGATTGACATTTGGTTTGGCGGCTAATGCGGTATCAATGTATCCTTTATTCACTAAATCAGTTGATTGTGTACCATTGCCAACCTTTGTAATTTTATTGTCACCAAAGTCAAAATCACCAGTCACAGAAACTGTCCCATCTCTTTTCACATAATCTCCCAATCTCAAGTTTGTGGTATGTGTTTCAAGGTATTGTTTATTCACAGCGTCAGTGTTCCCTGTTGGGTTGGCCGCATTGATAACGCGTTTATTCCTCATATCTATTGTTGCACCGTCATGACGCATGAATCTTGTATTACCCTGCGCGATGGTGAATATTTGATCCTCAAATTGAGGTTCTCCTAAATTGAAAAACCGCCTACCAAGCATGTCGACATCTCCACGAGAGTTGATTCTCAAATAATTTTTGTTGAAAAAATCGTATGACATGGCGTCTTTTTGATCAATGGTTGGATCGGCTAAATTTGTTATTTTGTTATTGTTCATGTCAAGATTTCCAGTCATTTTAGAGGATCCGTCTAAACGAAGTGAATCCAAAAATAATCGATCAACGTAACCTTTTCCAGTGGCATCATTTATACCTGTCGGATCAGCAAGATTGACAATCTTTTTTTGTGACATATTTAAATTTCCAGTCATTTCCTGCGAACCATCTCGAAGTACAACCTGATTGACATTTGGTTTAGCAGCTAGCTCAGTATCAACATATGTTTTATTTGCAGCATAGTCCCCTAATAACGGTTGAATTAAATTTCTGATATGGTGAAAATCCATGTCAAGATCTCCCACGAATGATTCACTACCATCCCATTTGAGATAATCACCAAGTGCAGAAGAATTAGCTTTCGAATCGAGTTGTTTCTTGTTGACAGCATCGTTTTGTAAAGTACCATCAGGTAAATTTGTTATTTTTTGATTTTTCATGTCTATAGGATTTTGTATTTCAATATTCCCAGTGTCAGTATTCAGATCGGCATAGAAGGCTTCAAGTTGTAGATGTGTTAATGCATCAGCTGTATTATGTCTTCCAGCTCCAACATTTTCAATACGTCGATTATCCATATCGAGGGCTCCAGTCATTGCATTGCTTCCATCCAATTTTAATGTCTTTGAAACCTCAGTGTCTACATAACTCTTAGTGGTTGCATCGTCATTCGCTTGCGGTGAAGCTACATTTCTCAGTTTTTTATTTTGAATATCATAATCACCGTCATCTGTTAGTTTAAAACCAACACCAGGCAATCCTTTCACTATTTCAATAATTTTGTCTTGCGATGTTGTTTCTTCAGGTAATTTACCATTAGAGTAGCTCATATACAATTGAGTTATATAATTGATTTATATTTCTTCATCAAAATTCTTCTTTACTTGTTTCTTTGGTTTGTCATATATATGAAACCAGAAGGGTCTCTAGTTGCTTTCTCGTATAATTTTTTTGAGACATTGTTTTCACGACATATGAGACTTTTTTCATTAGTACTCGGGCAATCATAAATGGCAAAATGTGAGCAGTTTAATCTAATATCTTTTGGTGTCTTATAGTAGCTTTGACTCAAATATATGACACAGCAGTTTTTATGTCTCCCCTGTATAAAATAGTCAACTAATGGTTTTTGGTTTTTGTCGCATACGAAATCGTCGAATATCACAATTTTCTGATTTCCACTATCAAGATCATTTACAGGAATAATTTGATCATTGCGTGCTTCAATAACATCATAACCAGCTTCATCACTCATTGGTTTGAACTTATCCATGAGATCCTGATACTTTGACTGCTCTAAGTTTTTTGCATAAAGGTATATTTTATCAAAGTACAATAAATTGTAAATCATATGCATCAGTGTATTTGTTTTTCCCGAACCAGAAGCTCCGCAAATGAGCATGCGGAAGCATCGATCAGGCATAAAATCATATAATTGTTTAAAATCAGATGTGACTTCATCGTCATTATCATAATTCGGTATTTTCATTTTTATATTATATGGGTATATTATTTCAATAACATGGTGTATAACACGGTGTACAACATGGTGTTCAACACGGTGTAAAACGTTATTTTTTATATATAATTTCCATTTTTATGTAACGTAACAATATAACAATAAGTGGAAAGAACTCGCAAAGAGTAAATCTGAATTAGGAAACAAGATCAATTATGTCCGTAATGCAATTAAAAAGCATAATATCGATCAGCAGACCAGTCAACAGGGATTGGAAATTGGAAAGTATTCAAACCAATTACAAGTAAATTAGATGATGTTATTGACAGTAATCAGGTTTTAAGGTTGCCAAGGAAAAAACGACCACTCAAGAAAGGAGAAGTTCCAGATTACGGCGTTGATATAGAGGATGAAGTTGAGGACATGGGTTTAGATGATCTATTTGAACAACCTGTTTTGCCACAGCAAGAAAAACAACTGGTGCCAAAACCGCCAACATATGAAGAATCTTTACAAGATCTTCTGGAAGGAAAAAAAGAGATTTATGTTGATCCTAAGTACTTTCCTGAAGAACCAGAATTACCACCAGAATATGATGACGACGATAATATCGATTATGGAATAGATGATGAAGATATGAACAATGAGATATTAGGTGATCTTGGTATTCAAAATTATGATTCTGTTGAAAAGGTAATGAATCAACAAGGAATAAATGAACGAAGAAACAAAAAATATCTTAATAAGATTATCAATGAGGCCAAATTTAAAAGAAATCAATTGAAAGCCTACAAAGGAAACGTTACAAAGCAATACAAAAGCGGGACTATAACGGAAGCTGATAGGCAAGAGGAAAACAAAAGAGTGGATCGCGCTATGAGAACTCTGAATGAATACATAAAACATTATCAAAACAAAATCGAAATAATAAAAGGTTCTGGCAGGAAAAAACAGAAAGGCGGTAATGTGATATTTTTCAACAAACCGAAAGAACTCATAAAAAAATTGGATTTGATCATTGGTGAGATATTGGCTGGTAATACAAGCATTGACATGCGAAATATGGGTGTTTCTATATTGGACACATTATTAAAAATGTCGACAATTAACAAATCACAATATGGTAAATTATACAAACAATATTTCAAAATTTAATGTAACTTTATTGTATAATGGAACGAGAGATAGTTTTATCATCTTATAGTGTAAAAGATCAAGAGGGTAACAAACCAGAAGATTTCACTACAAATTTCGACAGACCTATGATTCTAGACAATAATAAGCAATATGTTATTGGTCTTCACAGAGTCATTAACATGTCATTCACTTGGTTCAATGTTAATGCTGGATACAAAAATCAATTAATTAAATATAGCTCAGATAATGGTTCAACTTTTAAAGACATTACACTTCCAGCCGGTGTGTGGAATTACACAGATTTCAACACATACATAAAAAATGTAACAGAAACTGGTGATACGTATCCGATAACTCTTGAATTCGATGATACAACATTTAGGGTCACGGTTACATTAGCTGAAAATTACCAACTTGATTTAAGAGCAAGTAATTTTAATGACCTGATAGGTTTTGACAAAAAGATATTAGCAAGTGGAACGCATATTGGACTAAGAGTGCCAAATCTCAGTCAAGACACAGACATACTCAATATTCATTGTGATTTGATTGACGAATCGCTTGTAGACGGCGAAGAAACAGACATCATTTATTCATTCTCAATCAGTGTACTAAAACCAAGTTACTCCTTCACCCTCGAACCGATACGAGTCACATTTAATCCAATTAATAAAATTACGATTTCATCAATCAGAATCCGGATAACCGATGGAAAAAAAAGATTACTGAATCTGAATGGAGCGGATACGTCTTTTTCAATTATTCTAAAAAGCATATAATAATATAACATAAAAGTATAAATGAAACCGTATGAATTCAAGAGGTTTTATCATCCAAAACTTGGTAGATTCGTTTTTCAACACAAAGGGTCTGGACTTATCGTCGATAATATTTTTAAACCGTTAAAGAGTGTGGCATCATCTGTTTTCAAGAAATTTGCTAAGCCAATGGCAAAGAAGGCATTAGAATCAGGGGTTTCCCATGCAGGTGATCGTCTGGGCAAGGCGACGGCAGAAAAGTCAGGAGACCTGATAATGAAAAAATTGGCAAATTTGAGAAAAAGAGCTACAACACAAAAAGCAATTGTTCCATCCTCACCCATTAAACAGAAACAGCAACAGCAAGATGAAAGTGCTGATATGATCCTCAACAGATTGATATCAGGATCAGGTACAGAAAGAAGGCGTAGAGTCTTCAAATAAACAACATGTCAGCAAAATTATATAACACAATAGTATAAATGGCTTTTAGAACAAGTGAATTTTTACAAAGAAATGAGTTGGTGCGTTTCCAACTTGATGATGTGATTAGAGCCCCGGGTGATGGTCAACATCAGGAGAAAAATGGATATAGATTTACAATCAATGATCGATCGAGTTTTTACGATTGGTACAATGCTTATTTTGAGATTCAGTTCCAGGTACAAAAATTGGCTGATGGTACAGCCTATGGTGCAGATCGTATAACAGTTATCAATGGATCTCATAGTCTGATTGCGCATATGATGATAAAAAGCGCTGGGAAAATCGTGTATGACACTGACAATCTTCATAAGGTCGTTTTTGTCAAGAATTTACTGGAATATTCTGATGATTACTCAAGAAGTGTAGCCAAGAATAGTCTTTGGTATTTAGATACAAGTCATCTTATAGCAAATGCCAATCAGAATACAGGATTTGAAGCCAGACGGCTTTTAACAACCGGGAATTCTGATGTCAATAGAATCATACCTCTCAATCGTTGCGGTTTTTTTGAAGTGCTGGAGGGTAAGATGTTGGTACCAATGCAGCTTCAATTTACTTTAAGGCTACCGGATGACAGAGAACTACTTCAAAAACTTGACGCAGTTGATGATGGAAGGGTCGTCGTTAACAGATTTCTACTGTGGGTTCCAAAACTGTCTCCAAAGGACAGTCTGTATGACAAGTTCGTTGGTTCTTTTTTGAAACAGGATAAATGGACGTATCTCAGAGAAATGTATCAAATGTCTAGTCCGAGGCATGGCAGTGGATTCTTCCAGATTTCTTCTGGCATTGACAATGTTAAAGCAATTTTTGTATACCTACAACGAGCTAAAACAAGGAATGAAGCGGCAAAGCCATATGAATTTGATACATTCAATATAAATGCCGATCGTGGGAATGGTAGTTATTTGACAACATGCAGATTAGAATATGGTAATGGTGTCTTTTATCCCGAAGCTGAATATGATTCTGAAAGCAAAGTAAGAATCTTCAACGATTTGATGTCTTATGCAATGAAAAAAAATGATTACAACACTGGCACACAACTTAACCTAGCGAATTACAACTCTCTTTATCCTCTAATCTATTTCGATCTATCATATCAGGCAGAGAAAGTAACAAGAGATCCTAAACAGTTGATTTTTAGGTATAAACTAAACGCGAACAGTGCAGGAGATAGTCCTTTCAGCGTACATGCTATCGTTTTATATGAAGAAACAGTCGTCATTGACAAAATCGGAAATGAACTGGTTATAGTGTAAAGAAGTCGATAACACCAAAAGTTGATGGATATTTATTAATCATATATGTTTTGTAACTGAAATTATATAACATATATTATATGACTGAACTTCATGAAATCAACGTAAGACTTTCAGATAATCAAAAAAAGAATCTGAGTAATGCTTACCATAAAAGGGAAACAATTGTTCTAAGAGTAACAAATGATTCTCTTAATGGAAACGACACTCTTTATGTTCCAGCTACGGTAAAAAAAAGATTGAAAAAAAATCGCAAATTGGATAAAGGTATGGATATAAAACTTGCCAAGACCAATATAAGAAACCAAATTGGTGGAAGTCTTTTGAGTACGGTATTGTCACTTGGTATGAGAGCATTACCAACAATTGGTAAAACCCTAGGCTTGTCAGCTTTGTCCGGTTTAGCATCAGAAGGAGTTGGACAGGCTTTGAAAGCCATAACTGGAAAGAGTCAAAAAGGTGGTGCTATGCCATTGCCTATGATGATACCTTTCAATGCAATCAATCAACTGATGCCATATCTGAACATGTTCACGACAAAACAGCAAAGAGATATTGTTAAAGCAGCTCAAACAGGATCTGGAGTTAAAATGACACCTACCAAAACACAATCAGGTGGATTTCTCGGAACTCTGTTAGCTAGCATTGGAATTCCACTAGCTATTGAGGCTGTAAAGAAACTAACTGGAAAAGGAGCACCTAGAATTGGGGTACCACCTCCTTGGTCAAAACATGGTACAGGAGCACCTAGAATTGGAATGCCCCCTCCATTTTACAGTTATCCACCATATGTGACTGGTAATGGTAAAAAAAAAAAAAAAACCTCGACCAAAAAAAAGGCGGGAAAAGGGTTACTATTGGGAAAAAACAGTCCATTCAACGGGATCCCAATTCTAGGAGCTTTACTGTGAAACCGAAATTTTATAAAAACACCCCTTTGAGTAACCATGATCTAATAAAATGGTGTAAATATTTGAATATACCAATCAATGATGTACTGTCAAGAGATGAAAATGTTCCACATAACCATAAACAGGCGTTATTCATCTACAATCTAGAACCAGCTTATATGAGCGGAAGTCACTGGGTAGCCACTTATGTGAAAGACAATGTGATAAATTATTTCGATTCGTTTGGTATGCCACCTTTTCAAGAAATGGTAAATCATGCCAAAAAGAAAAATCTGACTTTATTACATCAAAACAATCAGATACAAAACATACAAACAACAACATGTGGGTACTTCTGTCTCTTCTTCTTAAATGAAATGAATAAGGGTAATTCGTATTATGATTTATTACAAGTATTCGACATAAATGATACAATGAAAAATGAGAAATTTATTGAACATTATTTCAAAAATATCTAACTCATGTATATAATGGTTAAATCATATTGTGTTAAACAAAAGAAAGTGACTGAATGTACTGAGCCTTCAGGTTACAAAACAACCAAAAATGTTCTTTTGCACTTGTGCTGAATGCGGCATTAAAAAGACCAAATTTGTTAAAAAACAGGGAAACTAAATAGCCCGTTTGAAGGGGCGGGCTTACTAGGTGATATTGCCAATACAGGAACAGAATTATTTTTAACCAAAGGAGTACCTTATCTTGGCAAAAAAGCAGTTGAAATGGGTAGATATTATGGTTCCGAATTGATGAGAGATCCAAATTTGCAGAAAAAAGCAATTGATTACAGTTTAAGAAAATTGAATCCTGTTTTGCATAAAGTGGGATCAGAAGCTCTCTCCACTAAAATCAGACCTAAAAAGAAATACACAACAAACAGAAAAGATCTTGATGGTGGTGCTCTTGATATTCACAAAGCTATTGGTAAATTACCAAAACCAAAAAGCGGATGGACACTACCCGGTCATAAATACAAAGGACCTTATAATGATTTGGAAAATCAACTGAAGTATGACCCAAAAACTGGTAAAATACTAGAAATATATGATATGCCAACTGGTAAAACGGATGCAATAGCAATGCAGCACGATGTTGATTATTCCGTCTGCAAGGATGATAGGAAATGTAAAAACAAAGCAGATAGAAAAATGGTTCAAGCTTTAGACAACGTACCGTATAATGAAAGACAATGGGGGCATTGGTTGGCAAGAAATGTTATCAATACAAAGCAGAAACTAGGTCTCGGAGTTTCAAAAAACGGAAAAAGCCGTCGGGTAAAGAAAACTGGCAAGAAAAATTAGCAGATGAATTACATGCATCCATAAGACGCAACTTTACTCGGCGGCGCGTAATCACAAATCATATTGATGAAATATGGGCAAGTGATCTAGTTGAAATGCAACAGTTTAGTAAATGGAATAAGGGTTACCGATATCTTCTTATGGTTATTGATGTCTTCAGCAAATATGGTTGGATTGTCCCATTGAAGGATAAGAAAGGTGAATCTGTCACTGAAGCATTCAAAACAATATTCAAGGAAGGCAGAAAACCACAATATTTATGGGTTGACAAGGGAAAGGAGTTCTATAACAAACACTTGAAAGACTTGCTGGAGAAAAATGGGATACATATGTATTCAACCGAAAATGAAGAAAAGTCATCAGTGGTTGAAAGGTGGAATAGAACAATTAAATCCAAAATGTGGAAACAGTTCACTGTTCAAGGTAATACACAGTATTTAGACATGCTACCCAAACTAGTGAAACAGTACAACAACACAAAACATTCAAGCATAAAAATGACACCTGTTGAAGCATCTAATAAAAGGAATGAAGGAACCGTTTACTTCAATCTATATGGTGACACAGAAACATCAAAACAAAAACCAAAATTCAAGGTTGGTGATAAGGTTCGAATATCTAAGTATAAACGGAATGTGTTCGACAAGGGTTATACACCAAATTGGACAGAAGAAGTGTTTACAGTTGATAAGATCCAACACACTAATCCAATAACATACAAACTAAAAGATCTCAGAGGTGAAGATATTCAAGGGAGTTTTTATCAACCTGAATTATTACATATAAAAGCCAGACAGGATGTTTTTCGTATTGACAAAGTCATTCGGAGGGATTATAAGAAGAAACAAGCTCTAGTGAAGTGGAAGGGATACAGTGATGATTTCAATAGTTGGATACCATTAAAAGACATTGAAAACATATAAACAGATATATGTATAATATATCAACTTAATTACGGTACATACTGTTTATTTGCTATTCGTAGCCAAAAATATTTAATTGTTTCTGGGCTATGTTTAAACGCAATCAAAAAATCTATTTAAAAATAAAATATATAGTTAATTATATAAATGGAGTTACAAAAGACCAATTACAAAAACAATGAACTAAATATAGACATTAATTGTTACATCGACAAAAAAGACCAAATATGGTTCCGCGGCAAACAAATAGCTTTGATACTGAACTATAAAAATACACAAAAAGCGATCAGAGATCATGTGCATGAAGACGACAAAAAATTGATGGACTTAAAAATCAAGCCAAAATCAGGGGTGAACGAAACGTTCCCCCCCTTAAAAAGCCCCGAAGATGGCATAATTAAGTGCTTTTACGCAAAATCTATATTCATCAATGAATCAGGATTTTATTCTCTCATTCTTTCTTCCAAACAACCTGTAGCAAGAGAATTCAAACATTGGGTAACCAAGAAAGTTTTACCATCAATCAGAAAGAAAGGATATTACAACATGAAAAGCAAAAAATTAATGATTGAAAGTGAATATGACTTGCATTGCAAAGTTGTGCAATTTATAAGAGACAAATATCCCGAAAAAGCTTTAATGATCGCTGGTCTAGGTGAAAACCAAAAATCGCCTTTAAGAGGCTCTGACTGTAAATATCGAGAATCCGCCGACAGTTGAAAAAATTTCATAATTTATTTTATTCTACCTAAAAGATCCTTTTGGTGAACTATTTTCAAAAATGGAAATAAAAAGTTCCATCGCGCTTTGCTTTTACCGAAAAATCCAAAAGTTCAAATTACGCCGAGGCGGGCTCCGACCCCCCGGAAAAACAATGACAAATTCTGCAACTTCGCCAACTCCGTATGCAACAACGCGTTGAATTCCTGGTTTGATTTTTTTTGGATATTGGTAAAAGGACCCTTTGTCTTTTAAAAAATGTAAACTTCATGTAATTTTGTCAAGTTTAAGACAACATAAAAACCCGTTGAAATAACCCACTTTCAATCTTTTGGGGTGAGGTAAAATAAAGGCCAACTTTAAAGGCCTATGAAAATCCTAGTATATA
>BLFP01002548.1:651255-663361 GCA_014634505.1 Montipora efflorescens
CAGTTACTTCCACAATTTCTCCCGGACAGGCCCCCAAAATGTTACACAAGAAATCCACACAATGTTGAATTATTCCACGTGTATTTCCACAGTTTTTAACTTAACTGTTTAGCTTCATAACTTTTTCAAAAGCACATGGTTCTCTCTCTGACGTCACATGACGTCGCATACAGTGTCCAGTCCTCTGGCGGATTTCTATATCTAACATAATAGTCACTCATGATATCAAATAAAAGGATATGTCAAACCACAAGTCAATAAATAATAGAAATTTTGCTTGCGCGATTCATTTACTTCAAATTTTTTTGTTTGATTTCTTTTCTTTATTTATGTTGTATTGCAATAATCTTGACGATCATACAGTAAACGGATAAGTTTCTATCGATGATAGGACTTACAACAATATTATAAAAAAAAGAAAACAAAAACGCTGGATAAATTCTTTACAAAAATGTGATTTTTGCAAAAAGGGTTGAATTAGCAAGCTTTGTTTAATCTTAATGTAAAGTTGTGAAAATTGCTTTAAATCTAAGAGAGACTATGCCCATGAATTTCGCCCAGAATCATTGTCAAAACGTCGGTCAACATCACTTTTAACAGTCCCGCTAATTAAGGATTACTAAGGACTACAGTCACCCTTACGATTTTGACTGTAAAGTACAAGATTTCATTTTGGAAATTTAGCAAAATTGAAGAAAAAATAGTTTTTTAACGAATGGAAAACACAATAGGGATGTAGTACTGAATCTGTCTCTTTTTTCCTGCATGTGGCCCTGTGATTTTTGTCTTCAGATATAGCTAATTTGTATTTATTCATATGTGCCATATTCAAAATCGCCGTAAAAAGATCTATTGCATCTTACGAATACATACATGTACAGTGCACGCTTAATGCGTACTCTGACGACTTTCTAGGAAGTTTGCCAGAAACATAATTATATTAGATCCCCTCACAGTACTTATAATTAAGGTATTGCACTCCGAGCGATAGGAATAATGATCTTGTTTATAATAATGATAAAAATAATACTTGTACTCTTTGTGTTAAGCCATTGTAAAATGTTTTAATTTCATTTTAGTCAAAGCAGAGATTGTTAATTTTGTGGCAAATGCAACAACAGTCTGTCAGAATGTACCAGTAATAGTCACTCATGATGTAAAATAAAAGGATATCTAAAACCACAAGTCACTAAATAATAGCAATTTTGCTTGTGCGATTCACTTACTTCAAATTTTTGTGTTTGATTTCTTTACTTTAAATATCTTGTATTTCAATAATCTTGGAGGATCATGCAAAAACGTGACAAGTTTCTATCAAAAAGAGCACTTACAGCAATTTTGTAACAAAAAAAAGAAAAACAAAAACGCTGCAAAAATTCTTTACAAAATTGTGATTTTTGTAAAAAGGGTTGAGTTAGCAAGCTTTGTTTAATTATAATGTAAAGTTGTGATAATTGCTTTAAGTCTAACAGTGACTATGCCGATAACTTTCGCCCAGAATCATTGTCAAAACGTCGGTCAACATCACCTTTAACAGTCCGGCTAATTAAGGATTACTAAAGACTACAGTCACCCTTACGATTTTGACTGTAAAGTACAAGATTTCAATTTAAAAATTTAGCAAAACTGAACAAAAAATAGTTTTTAACGAATGGAAAACACAATATTAATGTAGTACTGAATTTGTTTTTTTTTTCCTGCATATGGCCCTGTGACTTTTAATTTATCTTTAGATATAGCTGTCTTGACATCTTAAGTGAGAATTCGCTGCAATATGTGAGACAGATTGGTCGGTGACTCCATGTGAAGTACAAATAGATATAATCTTTTGAAGCACACACAAAGTCATTTATAATTAATTTCGGGTGAGGGGGATTTGTGAACTGCTGTAATGTTCCTTTAATTCTGTCAATTATTAGCATTTCAGCCAATAGTTTACTGAGCAATCATGTGAGGAGGCATTAATTTGTATTTATTCATATGTGCCATATTCAAAATCGCCGTAAAAAGATCTATTGCATCTTACGAATACATGCATGTACAGTAGACGCTTAATCCGTACTCTGACGACTCTCTAGGAAATTTGCCAGAAACATAAATATATTAGATCCCCTCACAGTACTTATAAACAAGGTATTGCACTTCGAGCGATAGGAATAATTATGTTGTTTATAATAATGATAAAAATAATACTTGTACTCTTTGTGTTAAGCCATTGTTTTAATTTCATTTTAGTCAAAGCAGAGATTGTTAATTTTGTGGCAAATGCAACAACTGTCTGTCAGAACGATCTTGTCACTTTCAACTGCTCAGCTGCTAGTAACCCTGCAGTAGATACATACCTGTTGTATGTGAATGGCGTCGTGACTGATAGCAACCGTTTTGGAAATTGGAGCAGATCAATGACAACTGGAGGAGTGCTTGATTTCACATGTGTGGTAAATAATACGTTGGGAACTGACAGGAGGACAGTAGCTGTTACTGTTAATGGTAAATGCCAAGCTTGCATTGTAAGGACTTACTTTAGTAGCAATAATGAAAAATAACGAGGACTCTTACGATGGTGATAATGACAATGGTATATTTCTCATTGGAAGCAAAAGGGATTTAGCTGCAACTAGTAGAACAATGATTACAGGGATAAATTCTCTAATGTATTATTCTTCTATTTTATTCGTCATTGAGAGAAACGTTTATTTTCAAATAAGTGGAGTTGCGGGAAAGGTAGAGAATTCAGAGATAAACGGGAAAGAGAGCCAGTACAAGAAATTAGTACTGTTACGTATTATTTAGTGGGCTTAGTATAACAACTTGCCAGGTTTTTTAATCGATTATTTTCCTTAATACAATGTGACTTGATTTAAAGACAATGAAATTTAATGGATACCTCACCCTGCACCTACTGTGCCGCAGTAGGTAGAGGACTAACTTGGAACGTTAACCTGCTTGTACATTGGACGAATTTGGAAAGCTGCATGTACCTTGCTTGAACATTATTACCAAAATTTTTTTTTTCATCTGGTGTGGCAAAGACATTAAATCAAAATTTACGTTGAAGAAACTTTAAACCTGGGAGCTATGAACTTCAACATTTTACTCGCTCACCTTAGGTTTTTTTCCGTTCAACAAAGAAAACCTTCATTTTAATTATAAACAAAAATAGCCTTTTAAGAAAGATAAGAGACCTAGACCTCCTGAAGCTTCTTCTTTGGCTGCCTAAAAATGAGGGGACGTGGTTACATCCGATCATGATTATTTTCGTACATGTACGACGAAGTTTAAGCGAGTCCAACGAAAGTTTTTAATGTTTACTTTAGTTCCTCTGATTTTCAGAATTGATTGATCTTTAATAATGCACGGCTCATGCTAAAATATGCACAGCCTCTGTAGTGGGCTCAGACTTGGTTTCTGTACATGTACTTAGTCTGACATGCAGTAAAGACATTGTGTTTTTGTTTGTAAGTTTAGTAAATCAACATAAGATGATGGTGGTGATGATGCACATTCCAGATGACTCTTTAACTCCTTCCTTTAGTTAATTACCATAGCATGGATACAATCACGTAATGCTTTAGAGGGCATTAAAGTAGATTATTTTTGGCTATTCTTTCAGTGTCTTCATCCATTAAACCAATTTCCAATGAGGTGATCACCGAAGGAGTAAATTTGACTCTGTCATGTCATGCAACTGGTATCCCACTACCAACTGTGTTTTGGCTGAAGACTAGTAATGGACAGCATACAAATGGAACTGAGTTAGTTTTCAGAAATATTAGAAGGATTGACGCTGGAGAATACAGATGTGAAGCGAGGAGTCCATGTGGCGATGCTTCAGAGTCTGCAACAATTGACGTACAGTGTAAGTCATCTGCCTCTATAAAAATGAAAGTAATGGTTACAAACATAGTTAGTACAGTAAGAAAGTACCAGTAATAGTCACTCATGATATAAAATAAAATGATATCTAAAACCACAAGTCACTAAATAATAGAAATTATGCTTGTGCGATTCATTTACTTCAAATTTTTTTGTTTGATTTCTTTACTTTAAATATCTTGTATTGCAATAATCTTGGAGGATCATACAGTAAACTGATAAGTTTGTATCAATGATAGCACTTACAACAATTTTGTAACAAAAAAAAAAACAAAAACGCTGGATAAATTCTTTACAACGATGTGATTTTTTGTAAAAGATTTCAGTTAGCAAGCTTTGTTTAATTATAATGTAAAGTTGTGGTAATTGCTTTAAGTCTAAGAGTGACTATTCCGATAACTTTCGCTCAGAATTATTCTCAAACGTCGGTCAACATCACCTTTAACAGTCCCGCTAATTAAGGATTACTAAGGACTACAGTCACCCTTACGATTTTGACTGTAAAGTACAAGATTTCAATTTAAAAAGTTAGCAAAATTGAACAAAAAATAGTTTTTAACGAATGGAAAACACAACATTAATGTAGTACTGAATCTGTTAGTTTTTTCCTGCATGTGGCCCTGTGGCTTTTAATTTATCTTTAGATATAGCTGTCTTGACACATTAAGTGAGAATTCGCTGCAATATGTGAGACAGATTGGTCGGTGACTCCATGTGTAGTACAAAGAGATATAATCTTTTGAAGCACACACAAAGTGATTTATAATTAATTTCGGGTGAGGGGGATTTGTGAACTGCTGTAATGTTCCTTTAATTCTGTCAATTATTGGCATTTCAGCCAATAGTTTACTGAGCAATCATGTGAGGAGGCATTAATTTGTATTTATTCATATGTGCCATATTCAAAATCACCGTGAAAAGATCTATTGCATCTTACGAATACATGCATGTACAGTACACGCTTAATCCGTACTCTGACGACTTTCTAGGAAATTTACCTGAAACATAATTATTCTAGTTCCCCTCACAGTACTTATAAACAAGGTATTGCACTCCGGGCGATAGGAATAATTATGTTGTTTATAATAATGATAAAAATAATACTTGTACTCTTTGTGTTAAGCCATTGTTTTAATTTCATTTTAGTCAAAGCAGAGATTGTTGATTTTGTGGCAAATGCAACAACTGTCTGTCAGAATGATCTTGTCACTTTTAACTGCTCAGCTGCTGGTAACCCTGCAGTAGATACATACCTGTTGTATGTGAATGGCGTCGTGACTGATAGCAACCGTTTTGGAAATTGGAGCAGATCAATGACAACTGGAGGAGTGCTTGATTTCACATGTGTGGTAAATAATACGTTGGGAACTGACAGGAGGAAAGTAGCTGTTACTGTTAATGGTAAATGCCGAGCTTGCATTGTAAGGACTTACTTTCGTAGCAATAATAAAAAGTTACGAGGACTCTTACGATGGTGATAATGACAATGGTATATTTCTCATTGGAAGCAAAAGGGATTTAGCTGCAACTAGTAGAACAATGATTACAGGGATAAATTTTCAAATGTAGGATTCTTCTATTTTATTCGTCATTCAGAGAAATGGTTATTTTTAAATAAATGGAGTTGTGGGAAAGGTAGAGAATTCAGAGATAAACGGGAAAGAGAGCCAGTACAAGAAATTAATACTTTTACCTATTATTTAGCGGGCTCAGTATAACAACTTGCCAGGTTTTGGAATCGACCATTTTCCTAAATACACTGTGACTTGATTTAAAGACTATGGATTTTAAGGGTTTGCCTCACCCTTCACTTACTGTGCCGCATTAGGTAAAGGACTAACTTGGAACGTTAACTTCCTTGTACATTGGACGAAGTTGGAAAACTACATGTACCTTGCTTGAGCATTATCACCAAAAATGTTTTTATCTGGTGTGGCAAAGACATTAAATTAAAATTTACGTTGAAGAAATTTTAAACCTGGGAGCTATGAATTTCAACATTTTACTCGCTCATCTTAGGTTTTTTTCTGTTTAACAAAGAAGACCTTTATTTTAATTATAAACAAAATAGCCTTTTAATAAAGATAAGAGACTTAAACCTCCTGAAGCTTCTTCTTTGGCTGCCTAAAAATGAGGGTACGTGGTACGTTTTTCGTACATGTACGACGAAGTTTAAGCGAGTCCAAGAAAAGTTTTTAATGTTTACTTCATTTGCTCTGATTTTCAGAATTGATTGATCTTTAATAATGCACGGCTCATGCTAAAACATGCACAGCCTCTGTAGTGAGCTCAGACTTGGTTTCTGTACATGTACTTAGTCTGACATGCAGTAAAGACATTGTGTTTTTGTTTGTAAGTTTAGTAAATCAACATAAGATGATGGTGGTGATGATGCACATTCCAGATGACTCTTTAACTCCTTCCTTTAGTTAATTACCATAGCATGGACACAATCACGTAATGTTTTAGAGGGCATTGAAGTAGATCATTTTTGGCTATTCTTTCAGTGTCTTCATCCATTAAACCAATTTCCAATGAGGTGATCACCGAAGGAGAAAATTTGACTCTGTCATGTCATGCAACTGGCATCCCACTACCAACTGTGTTTTGGGTCAAGACTAGTAATGGACAGCATATAAATGGAACTGAGTTAGTTTTCAGAAATATTAGAAGGAGTGACGCTGGAGAATACAGATGTGAAGCAAGGAGTCCATGTGGCGATGCTTCAGAGTCTGCAACAATTGACGTACAGTGTAAGTCATCTGCCTGTATAAAAATGAAGGTAACGGTTACAAACATAGTTAGTACAGTAAGAAAGTACCAGTAATAGTTACTCATGATAGAAAATAAAAGGATATCGAAAACCACAAGGCACTAACTAGTAAATAAAATTTTGTTTTATTTCTTTACGTTAAATATCTTGTATTGCAATAATCTTGGAGGATCGTACAGTAAACTGATAAGTTTCTACCAGCGATAGCACTTACAACAATATTATGACAAAAAAAAAATACAAAAAGACTGGATAAATTCTTTACAAAAATGTGATTTTTGCAAAAAGGGTTGAGTTAGCGAGCTTTGTTTAATTATAATGTAAAGTTGTGGTAATTGCTTCAAGTCCAAGAGTGACTATGCCGATGACTTTCGCTCAGAATCATTGTCAAAACGTCGGTCTACATCACCCTTAACAGTCCCGCTAATTAACGATTACTATGGACTATAGTCACCCTTACGATTGTGACTGTAAAGTACACGATTTCAATTTGGAAATTTAGCAAAATTGAAGAAAAAATTGTTTTTAACGAATGAAAAACACAACATTGATGTAGTACTGAATTTGTCTCTTTTTTCCAACATGTGGCCCTGTGATTTTTGTCTTTAGATATAGCTGTCTTGACACATTAAGTGAGAATTTGCTGCAATATGTGAGACAGATTGGTCGGTGTCTCCATGTGTAGTACAAAGAGATATGCACTTTCGGAGCACATACAAAGTGATTTAATTTCGGGTGAGGGGGATTTGTAAACTGCTGTAATGTTCCTTTAATTCTGTCCATTATTGGCATTTCAGCCAATGGTTTACTGAGGAATCATGTCAAGAGGCATTAATTTGTATTTATTTAAATGTGCCATATTCAGAATCACTATAAAAAGATCTATTGCATCTTACGAATACATACATGTACAGTACATGCTTAATCCGTACTGTGACGACTTTCTAGGAGATATGTCACAAAACAAAATTATTTTAGATCCCCTCACAGTACTTATAAACAAAATATTGCACTCCGAGCGATAAGAATAATGATGTTGCTTTATTAAAATGATAAAAATAACACTTGAAATTTTTGTGTTAAAATGTTTTAATTTCATTTTAGTCAAAGCAGAGATTGTTGATTTTGTGGCAAATGCAACAACTGTCTGTCAGAATGATTTAGTCACCTTGAACTGCTCCGCTGTTGGTAACCCTGCGGTAGATACATACCTGTTGTATGTGAATGGCGTCGTGACTGATAGCAACCGTTTTGGAAATTGGATCAGATCAATGACAACAGGAGGAGTGCTTAATTTCACATGCGTGGCAAATAACTCGTTGGGAACTGACAGGAAGACAGTAGCTGTTACTGTTAATGGTAAATGCCAAGCTTGCATTGAAAAGATTTAATTGCCATGGTAAAAATTAACGAGGACTGTTACAATGGTGATAATGGCAATGATATTTTTGGTCCAAAATGGATTTAGTTGCATCTAGTATAACGATGATACCGATAAAGTGTTAAATTGAGGAGGCTTCTTTTTTTATAAGTTGAGTTTTGGGAAATGTACACAATTTAGAGATGAACTGGAAAGACAGCCAGTGCAAGAAATGAATCAACTGCTTTTACTAATTAATTAGTAGGTTCATTATAACAAATTTCCGGGTTTTGAAATCAACCATGTTTCTTAATACATTGTGACTTGCTTTAAAGAATATAACAATTAAGGAATTGCCGGCACCTACTGTACCATAGTAAGAAGAGGACTAACTTCATGCTACATTGGACTAACTTGGAACATTTCGTGGCCTTTCCGGTACATTATTACGAAAACATTATTATCCGCAGTCGCGAAGAGACTAACTTTAAATTTACGTTGAACAAATTCTTAACCCCGGAGCAAAGAATTTCAACATTTGAATTACGCTCACTATAGGTTGTTTCCGTTAAGTAAAGGAAATCTTGTGTGGGCCCATTTCCATTAGTACGGCTAGCGCTCACTTGGTTCACATTACACTCTAATCAGTAACGTCTGTTCAAATATGAGTGCTACGCGGCAAACGTTTGCAAAAACGTAATCCTTCCTTGCAGTTGTACATGTTTATTGCCGCGACTTTAAAATTTTCAGTTCCCACGGCCTGCTCCCGTCTGACTTTTTAGCTCAGTCGGTGGAGCAGCGGTGATCTCACCCGAAGGTCGTGCGTGCAATTCCTATCCTGGTCAGAGTTTTCTGTGTCCTTGTGTGGACCATGGTACAATCTAATCAGTTAAGTTTAACAAATTAACAAGTTCTTTAAAACTGTAGTTAATTACCATAACATAGACACAATCATGTAATGTTTGAGAGGTTATTTAAAATGGATGATTTTCGGCTGTTCTTTCAGTGTCTTCATTTATTATATCAATTCCCAATGAGGTGATCGCCGAACGAGGAAATTTGACTTTGTCATGTCATGCAACTGGTGTCCCACTACCAACTGTGTTTTGGGTCAAGACTAGTAATGGACAGCGTACACAGGGAACTGAGCTAGTTTTCAGAAATATTAGCAGGAGTGAAGCTGGAGAATACAGATGTGAAGCATGGAATTCATGTGGTAGTGCTTTAGAGTCTGCAACAATTGATGTGCAGTGTAAGTTATCAACATAAATAGTACATTAAGAAAGTATTTGTAATGGACAAAGGAGAAAATTGATTTAAGGAAAGTCTAAATCTCAAGGAAATTTTGCCTGTGTGATTCATTTACTTAAACTTCTGTTTTATTTCTTTTAACATGTTGTACCGCAATAATCTTGGATGAATGTACCGTAAAGTGATAAGTTTCTACCAGTGATAGCACTGACCACAACATTATGACCAAAAAAAAAAAATCCAAAAACTCTGGAAAACGTCTGGAGAAATCTGTGAACTTTGCAAGAAAAGATGAACATGTAACTCCTTTGCTTATCCAGCTTTCTTGGCTCCCTATTGAACAGAGGATCACTTTTGAAATTGCTGTCATTACATTCAAGGCTCTTCATGTTTCAGCACCTGATTATATCACTGAGCTCATAAAACCTTACACACCTAATAGATCCTTACGGTCTTCAAACAATTTGTTGCTTTTTAAACCTAGATTTAATCTTAAGACCTATGGTGGCCGGTCTTTTACGATGACTGAAATTTGGGCAATAAAGCACCATATAAAAAAGAACAAATTCATCCTGATAAATAAAACATGTTCTTAATACAAAGGGAAAGGGTATTAGGATAAGGAAACAATACAGTACAGTAACTTATATCAAAGTACTATGGTGTTCAGGACCATCACAAACTATAAAATCTATTACAAAACAGCAATGTAGGTTAATTAAACCTCTAGTAATATATAATTTGAAGTATTTCTGAAACCCATTTTAAGAACATTTTAATAACACTTTCAGGCTGATTTGTCACTAAGCACCCCTCAAATAAGAACACGATCAGCCTTAAACCTGAAAAAGAGTGTTCTTATATGCGGTTGTTTACTCTATACTTAATTGTGATATTTTAAGTCGTTAAGTCAGAGAACTGTACTAACATTTTTTGGTCTCCGTCATAGACCCTCCAGAGGGAATCCAGTTACACGTTAGTGAAGACGTAGTCTGTAATGGAACAACCATCTCTTTCAATTGCTCGGCTGAAACTGCAAACCCCATGGAGGTAACTTATCAGCTTCATGAGAATAACGTTATTATGTTTGGCATTAGCAGTACTGGAGTGTGGAACAAAACAATGAAAGTTGGAGGAGTATTTGCCTATAAGTGCATGGTGAATAACACTGCTGGGACAGCTATGAGCGCAACTGCGTCTGTTACTACCAATGGTGAGTAAAGATCATTTGGAAAGGGTAAAAAGCTGATAAATTATCGGAAAACTGGTATATGCATGTATTGTTAACAATAATTTACTGTAAGAGTAAAACTCCTAAGTAATTGTGCTTCTGTAGTTACCTGAGTTAGGTTTAGTCACATTGGGAATTAACCCAGTCATGCTCGAAGCGGCTACCATTAAATAATCCTTTAGCAGAATAAAATACTTGGAGTGATGATTTAAAACGGTATATTTTGGCGTTTTGACTAAATAACATTTTAGCAGGTGTTTGACAATTTTCATGTGAATCTCCGTAAAAAAGAAGCATTTCTAACTCCTATTCCATGTATTCCTATTCCAGAATAGGGTCAATCAAACGCACCCTTGGTCAAACCATGGGGTCTTCCTACACTTATATTATCTTTAAGACGTTATCGAAAGAAACTTACTTTACTTGAGACATTATTTTACATGCGTTTGTTGACTGCAGAGAACGTTGGTAGAAGGGGGCATAAAATTTTGTGTGTTTTGAAGACAAACACACGTTACATTATTACTAACACTCAGGGAGTCAGGGTGGCTTAGTGGTTATCAACAGCGCCTCCCACCTCTGCGACCCAGGTTCAATCCCGGCCTTGAGGTCGCATGTGGGCTGAGTTTCAGTCGATCACAAGCTGACTCCGAGGGTTTTTCTCCGGGTACTCCGGTTTTCCTCCCTCATCAAAATCGACTCTAGATCAATAATATCGAGGCGGATACCTTCTTATAGGGATAACCTCTGGTATCTCTCCCTTTCATTGCATTGATTTACTAACTGTGATGATCATCACTTTCTTTGGAGAACCAAAGTATAGGATTCGGCATGCGTAAGATTTCATTTGTCTCGTGGAGAGACTTTTCAGAGGAGGGAGCCCAAGTCGGATTTCGAATTCGGTATCTCGTCTTCCAAAGGCAATCGCAGAGAACGGAATCAATTTAAAAAAACTGTGTGCGTGACCGGAAAGGAGTTTTTGTGTATTTCTTGCAGGCAATACAATAACCCATTATCGTATGACTCGGTAACACATCTTACCGGCCTAATTACATAATTCTTCTGGTATTGTTAAGAAAAAAAATCCAAATTATTTTTAAATGCCATCGGAGAAAGTTGTAAACCATCAGTTTACTGGTTTAATTGGAATCAATGCATGCCGTTACCAAAGGTTCTAAATGCTGACAACTATAACATTGTGAACTTACAAGGGAATCGGTTTAAATTCCTTTGACCAAAGTGTAGTCTACCCGTAGCCTCTTGTTACAATATAGTTCCACTTGTCACAATTATAAAGTAAAGGGATGTGTATTGTTCAATATAAGTTCTAAAAAATACTGTGTGTAAAGTTGTACGTTCGAAAAAAAACAAACAAACAAACAGGACATTCATCTTTGATTTCCAGTGTCTTCATCTATCCAAACTATTCGGGACAAAGTTGTAACAGAAGGCGGCAATGTGACTCTTCTCTGCAATGCATCTGGTATTCCTGAACCACTTGTTTCTTGGATAAATGTCAGCAATGACCAACTACCGCTTGGGAATGTGTTGATATTTAAAAACATCACCAGATCTCAAACTGGAGAATACGGATGCAAAGCAACCAATCCATGCG